>JASPKZ010007527.1:600000-1190000 GCA_030220185.1 Diploptera punctata | reverse complement strand
GGCCCGCTGCGTGACAAGGCAGCACGCTATCTCGAGACCACAGCGGTGGACTTATATAAGATACAAGCTATTAAATTGGTATGGGCACGTACGACGAATGCAAGAAGAAAGGTTACCCAGAAAAAGATTGGAATTATGTCCACCTGGAAGAAGAAGGAAAGGAAGACCTCGAAACTCGTGTATGCAAGAAACAAGAACTGGAATGAGAACAAGAGGGCTGGAGGACATGGAGTGGATGGAGAGAGACGAGTGGAGAAGGAAAATTAAACTTTAGGCACATAAAGATGTGTAAACATTAATATATATATATATATATATATATATATATGGCATAGCTGCTCAGCTGGATATTAGCTATAATTTTCAGAGTGTAATGTTTGCTTATTTAAATTTTGCGCGTGTTTATGCAACTATACGTAGACTTCTAAAAGGCATATGATTCAATTAAGAGGGAGAAGTTATATAGTATCCTGCTGGAGTTCGGAATTCCTAAAAAGTTAGTAAGACTTATACGAATGTGTCTAAATGTCACAAAGAGTAGGGTGCGGGTAGGCAAGCAGTTTTCGTATACTTTTGAAATCCAGAATGGGTTGAAGCAAGGAGATGCACTATCTCCTCTACTATTTAATTTTGTACTAGAGCACGCCATTAAATCTTTAGAGAATGAGGAAGGCTTACAACTGAATGGTATTAATAAGCTGTTAGTTTATGCTGATGATGTAGTACTACTGGCCGATAGCGAGGAAATACTAAAGGCCAACACGCACACACTCTTGAGTAACACTAAGAAATTGGGACTGGAAGTAAATATCAATAAAACTAAATATATTGGTCATAAATAGAAATACATTATATAATGGAAAAGGACAGCTAATGACAAATGAGGGAAATTTTGAGGAAGTGGCTGAATTCAAATACCTAGGAACAATAATCACAAATAGGAATGAGATGCACAAGGAAATTAAACATAGGCACAATTCTGGAAATGCGTGCTATTATGCATTTCAGAGACACTTAATGTCCCAACTCCTTTCAAAAAACGTTAAATTGAAAATATATAAAACTATTATTCTACCAGTTATATTATATGGATGCGAAACATGGACTCTCACTTTAAGGGAGGAAAGGAGATGACAAGTATTTGAGAATAAAGTTGTTAGGAGAATTTTTGGACCAAAGAGAGATGAACAGACAGGTGAATGGAGAAGACTGCATAACGGGGAATTGCATGATCTTTATGGGAAGCCAGATATAATAAGAACAGTTAAGTCTCATAGACTGCGATGGGCAGGACATGTGGCACGAATGGGGAATGGAAGACATGCATGGAAGCTTCATGTAGGAAAACCAGAGGGAAAACGCCCAGTTGGTAGACCAAGAATGAGGTGGGAGAATAACATTAACTATGATTTGAGGGAAGTAGATTATACAGGGGATGATTGGAAAACATTAGCTCAGGATAGGGATGTATGGAGAGCTTATGTCCGCCCGGCCATGAACCTACGGGTTCGATAGTGCCAGTGAGTTAGTTTGTGGGAGATGTTTACATTGTGGAGAATAACAGAAAGAGAACGGCCTTGATGTACAAGACCCAGGCGGGGGCAGGGATTGTAATCCCTGGGCGGGGGTACGTCTCGTCAAGTTCAGCTGTGTTTAGTAGACGCTTGGACAGCGAACAGTGCGCATGTGCGATGGAACACAACTGGTGTTTACGTTTTGTTTTCTTTAATATATTCTTCATTTTTATCGCTGTTTGTCCTGCAGAGGCCGTGGACAAATGTGAGTACGCATAATTAAATAATTACATTTATATAAGAATTAAATTTAATTGTAAAAATGGCTTCGATAAATATCAACTGTCATTTCCGTCAGAAACAAGTTATGTGGGACATGAGTGGTATACAACCTTTATTTATAGTCAAGTGTTTATATCATTTTTTAACATATGTTCACACATAGAAATATTTATATATAGAGTCCACCACTGTGGTCTGGAGGTAGCGTGCTGCCTTGTCAGGCAGTGGGCCAGGGTTCGATCCCCGGTCGGGGCAGTTCTTCTGGGTGAGGTTTTTATCGGGGTTTTTCGTCACCTGTAAGACAAATGTCAGGAAAACTTTAAGGCCCAAACGGTCCCCGAAATCATATGGCCACCATTATCATCATCCTTCACTGGTGCGGATAGCAACGGGAAGCTACCGCACCTATAATTCCCTATTAAAGCTGCAAAGTATAGCATGAAAATGCTATGATTGCAGTGAAAGACCTGTCCTCGGGAATAATTATTACGGAATGGAATATGTGAGTACACATGTTGGCAATTGGCTCCAGCAGGAACGTGTGTTATCACATTGGCCAACATGACGCTAGCAGTCAGTTGTGCTCCGATCGAATATTTGTCAGGAAATTACATAATTGAATTAAGGAGATTGTAATTGTATTGTTATTTTTTCTCCTGATTATAAATCTGGAATGTATTGAAGCTTGAGATCACAGCTTTTTATGTCTAAACTTTTTTAATATTCCTATGACTGAACTGGAAGACAACAGACTTGCAAAAAGAGCTAAAGAAGATAGATCAATAGACGGGAGAAGAACAAGAGGAAGACCAGCCAAGAGATGGATAGACAGTGAATGCACATCCAGTACGTCTTCCTCCAGGGAGTGATTTTGGAAATAAACAGGATGAAAATCCTAGAAATTATGATTAATAATAATAAGAAGAAGAACTGATTCTAACAAATCTAGTTTTATTATATTTGTAAGGTGTTAATTTATTTTGGATGGTACAAGAGGACCGTTCATAATTAAAAATGTCGCAATAATGTTAAAGATACTTACTTACTTACTCACTAGCACTATCGAACCCGAAGGTTCATGGCCGCGCGGACATAAGGTCTCCACACATCCCTATCCTGAGCTAATTCTTTCCAATCATTCCCTGTATAATATACTTCCCTCAAATCATAGTTAATCTTGTTCTCCCACCTCATTCTTGGTCTACCAACTGGGAGTTTTCCCTCTGGCTTTCCTACAAGAAGCTTCCATGCACGTCTTTCATTTCCCATACGCGCAACATGTCCTGCCCATCGCAGTCTACGAGACTTAACTGTTCTTATTATATCTGGCTTCCTATAAAGACCATATAGTTCATTGTTATGTAGTCTTCTCGGTTCACCTGTCTGTTCATCTCTCTATGGTCCAAAAATTTTCCTAAGAACTTTATTCTCAAATACTCGTAATCTCCTTTCCTCCCTTACAGTAAGAGTCCATGTTTCGCACCCATATAATATAACTGGTAGAATAATAGTTTTATATATTTTCAGCTTAACGTTTTTTGAAAGGAGTTGGGGCATCAAAAGTCTCTGCAATGCATAATAGCACGCATTTCCAGAATTGAGCCTATGTTTAATTTCTTTGTGCATCTCATTCCTATTTGTGATTATTGTTCCTAGGTATTTGAATTCAGCCACTTCCTCAAAATTTCCCTCATTTGTCATTAGCTGTCCATTTCCATTGTATACTGAATTTCTACGTGTGACCATATATTTAGTTTTACTGATATTTACTTCCAGTCCTAATTTCTTAGTGTTACTCAATATTGTGTGCGTGTTGGCCTTCAGTATCTCCTCGCTATCGGCCAGTAGTACTACATCATCAGCATAAACTAACAGCTTATTAATACCATTGAGTTGTAAGCCTTCCTCATTCTCTAAAGATTTAATGTCATGCTCTAGTACAAAATAATGTTAAAGATACCCAAATAAATTTGGTAGACAGTTGACACTTGGGAATATAAAATGGATATATTCAGCTGTAAGAATTAAATATCTAAAATTAAATTATTTATTTATTTATCCTGGTGGAGTTAAGAGCATGTGGCCTTCTGTTCGACTCACCAGGACAAACATATGTTACATCAGAATATAACAATCACAATTAACTCTAATATTAAACACTACATGAAAATTTGATCAATAAGATATCTATTATAAAAACTATTATTCTACCAGTTATATTATATGGATGTGAAACATGGACTCATGCTTTAAGGGTGGAAATCAGATTGCGAGTATTTGAGAATAAAGTACTTAGGGAAATTTTTGGACCAAAGAGAGATGAACAGACAGGTGAATGGAGAAGACAACATAACAATGAACGACATGGTCTTTATAGGAAGCCAGTTATAATAAGAGCAGTTAAGTCTCGTTGACTACGATGGGCAGGACATGTGACACTTATGGGGAATGAGAGAGGTGCATGGAAGCTTCTTGTAGGAAAACCAGAGGGAAAAATGGCCAGTTTGTAGACCGAGAATGTGGGAGAATAACATTAACTATTGGTCATCAATGGTATTGAAGTTATGAATATTCAGATTTTATAAATGTAGAGTTTCATTCATACATAATTCGACAGAGAATGATTAGAAAGCATTAGCTCGGGATAGGGATGTATGGAGAGCTCATGTCCGCGCGGCCATTAACATACGGGTTCGATAGTGTCAGTAAGTAAGTAAGATAATATATGTTATATTACAACCATGTTAATCATAGTTAAGATTAAAACTAATAATATTTACTTTCAATGCAATTTTTTCAGAAGTAAAGAACTAAACATACTCATCCCGATCTTCTTGACATAAATGAGCTGAAAGACAAAAAATTAATGTACTTCTTATGATTATTTCAATAAGTAAAATGACAAATAATTATAAATGTATATCGTAATTATTTTAAGATTCCCCGTGCTGATTACCCGGTGTTGCTCGGGAATCTACTTATCTCGATCTTCTTGGCATAAATGAGCTAAAAGACAAAATTTGTTATTGTGAGTTATCCATAAAAGAATACCCGCCATGTGCTGCTATGCTTGCACAGGAATCTACGTACTTCTCTCGATCTTCTTGGTATCAATGAAAGACAAAAATGGTTATTGTGAGTTATCCGTAAGAGATAAACATATGCTGTCGCGGACTTTTTTGTAGAGATTTTTGAGATATTCAATTCTGTGTACATTAATTTTGTGTATTTGTTATGGTTTAGACAGCATAAGCCATTTAAGCGTCCAAAGAGCTACTTTTTCACGTTTTCCGCTACAAAGGGCGATTTTTAAGGGCGTAGGAGTTGAGTATCACAACTCTCTTATAGCCTATGTTCACCCCGGAAATCTCCTGAACATTTTGCAAAAAGCCCCATCACAATCGGATCAACGGTATAGCCGACCACAAAGTACGAACAAACTAGATTAAAGTGTTAATTTATTTTGAATGGTACAAGAGAACCGTTCATAATTAAAAATGTCACAACAACGATTCGTTAAAAATTCCCAAATAAACATGCTACACATTTGACACTTGGGAATATAAAATGCATATATTCAGCTGTGAGAATTAAATTTCTAAAATTAACTTAGTGCCAACGCAATTTTTTCAGAAGTAAAGAACTAAACATGCTATCTTAAATAACACTGACCAACAAAAAATAAACTTTTTTTCTGTCAGAAAGAAAAATATGTGATTCTGATAGTATTTTTTCTCCTGAATTCAAATATGATATCGGTTTTTCTCCATCACGCAAGGTTTCCAAGAGACAGGCATTTATAATTTCAAACACTTTAATATTTTCTACATTCGTAACTACACAATATTCGAACATTCGGACTCACCTAGAAAGTAAGAAATGACGATTTTCTGCTATATTTCGCCTGTGGAGCATCCCTCTTGATGGTCCAACAATAATCGGCCAGCATATTAGGATTCCATTTGCCTTGATATCTCTTTTCCACAGCTGAAATCTCCTGATGAAAGTGTTCCCCGTGCTCATTGCTCAATGGACAAATAGACGAAAAAAAGTTTATTAAAAAATATAATTATTTAAATGCATTAATTGAAATTGAAATAAAAAGAACTGTGGGTGATGGAGAAATTCCGAATACATATTTGAAAACACGATAAAAAACTGCATCAAGTACAACTATTGGTACTCATGAGACAAAAATCATGTTGACCAGTGTTATATGGTAACAATTTGATATCGATTTGTTTCCAACATAGCTTTTAATTAATATCAAAGCGTGGCAACATATCTTACTTTCGTTTTCAATGCATTGACATATCTGTACAACCGATTTACCTTGACTCTGTTAGCTGCTGTCATTAACACCGTTTTGTGGAGTACTTTTGTAGCTGATTGTCTGTAATATTATAGATTTATTCCTTCTTTAATCTCTTTCCTACTCTTTCTTAAACACTTCATTTTTTCTTTTGCTTTTCCAGTACTTTCTTTCTTAAACTATTTATTATACTAATTCATTATTTTTATTTGTTTCTTCCTCACTATTTAAATTGTTACTTTTCATTAACTCCTTTCTTCAATCTTCTTCTTCTTCTTGCAATGATTAAACCTTATTGTAGACTTGAGCCTGTTCTGCATTAATACGTGGTCTATCTGATTAGTAACTCCATCAGCGAAAATCCACGTTTCTTTGGAAAGAAGATAATTTTTTGAGGTGGCAAAATATATGAATATCCATCAGTTATTGTTAGAGAATTTATATAAAGTAATTAGACTGTAAAAAAATGGCTAATTAATAGACTAAAAATGGCCAGAAAAGATATTAGTAGCTTTTTCATAAATTTGTAGCCGTTACGTTTTCAAAATGGTGAAATCAAGTCACAAAATGGCTAAATTGGAACCCTGATACTAATAGTGAACACAGTTATAAAGTTTTGGACATCCTTAGTTTGCCACATACGTCACACGAGTGACTGGCGATTTAAAATCTTGTTTCTCTTTGATTCAATATGCAATTATAGCTCTACGATATAACAACATTGGTTTTTCCAGACCGTGTTCAACAGAGAATTAACTGTTTTCCTCAAATTTCAGAGGTTGTGCAAATTGTAAATATATGTTTTTATTTTAGAATTTTAAATAAAAAAAAGACGTAATGATAAAAAATTAACCACCTTCACTAACCTATCTAATTCTCAATATACAGGGTGATTCAGAATAAATATTACACACTTCAAAGGATTGTAGAGGGAACTTAGTAGGTAAAGTTTTGATAAGGAACCCATGTCCGGAAATACCATTTCGATGTAAAATAAATTTGAAGATCGAAACACAATGGGCTGATATCGGATGTCTTGTGTCTCAGAATAAGTATTACAGACTTCTGGCACTGTGACCCTGGGGTCGACTCAGCCTCTAACTGAAATAAGTACCATACACTTGTTCTGGGGGTAAAAGCGGCCGTTACGCATGGCTGACAACCCAGCTGACATCAAGTGCTGATTGTCCAGAAAAAAGTGGGAGCCTTAACCTCCTACTACCCCAGAATCAAGAAGTCAAGGTCACAAGATTGAACAGTTCATTGCTTTTAACGTTTGTTTTTTTTTTTTTTTTGCAATATTCCGTGCAACTGTAATGTAATAAATTTTGTGTAGCGTTTGTTTT
Source organism: Diploptera punctata (assembly GCA_030220185.1). NCBI lineage: Eukaryota > Metazoa > Arthropoda > Insecta > Blattodea > Blaberidae > Diploptera > Diploptera punctata. Next base: position 1,182,546 of record JASPKZ010007527.1, on the reverse strand, counting down.
AAACATTTTGTTGTGTTTCATTTGTTACAACAATACCATTGTATTTAACGATGCTTTTAAAATTGATGGTAAACCACCGCTGAGGTTATCGATTAAAATTATAAAGTTCGTAGTTGTTATAGAGTAGCATTGTAGATGCTGAAGATGAAATACTGTCTTCTGAAAGGTCTACATTGTTTAATGTTACGTTTTAGTTGAGGAGGACTGATACAACCCCTAGTAGGGAGAGAGTTTATTTATGACACTGCCATGTGACCAAGAACAATGTTAACGAAATAACTTATCCCTCCCCTGTCCCTCTTCAATGTCACGTAGTCTATGTTACTTGTAATTTTTTTTTTTTTTTCATTTCAGATCTTGTAACTTAAGTGTACTTGTTGATTTCAATTTTGATAGAAGAATCTTTTTTGTTTTCAATCTGCAGCCCTCCGCCTGATTGGAAAACGTACTTCCGGCCCCCGGGTTCATTCTAACTGGACGCCACTGATATAGGACAATAGTGTTGTCGAAAAAGTAAAAGTAATTCTCGATGAAGGAGAAAATCAAGTACCGTTTGGAGATTGACCCAGTAGATAATTTTTCAAAATTAGAACTTCACACAATATAAATTTCACTACAATTGTATATATTTATGAATTCGTAAATAAGTGAATACGTAATAAATTTTCCCCCAAATGCCCCAGGTTGTCATTTCGACATTTCTGGTATTCTCTCCTGGCAAGGCGTATTTGTAACCCATTTCTGAGTGTTGGGACACCTGGAAGGCGGGGTTACGCTGTCCCGATGACATGAGAGTTGATGACGATGATAATGATGTTCGGGGACCGTTTGGGCCTTAAAGTTTCCTGACATTCATTTTTCAGGTGAGGAAAAACCCCGAAGAAAACCTCACCCAGGAAACTTGTCCTGACCGGGGATCGAACCCGGGCCCGCTGCGTGACAAGGAAGCACCCTACCTCGAGACCACAGCGGTGGACTAAAAATACATATAATGCTATAGATAAAATGGCGTAGCTTCCAAATTCTTTAGAATTTCAACACAACCATTATTAATTTAATTTATTTTTAAATAGTCACCATAAATTTATTTACATAAAAAAATCATGTCTATATACATACAGAGTTTAGAGACTCGGGTTCAAATCCCGACTCAAGCATTCATTTTTCTTTTCATATCATATTTGCCTTCATTGCCAAATGTCAAAAATATAGTTATAACATCTAAATATAGAAGCGTTACTGCTATAAAGTAAATATTCTCTTTAAAAATTGCTTAACTGTTATGTTGGCCACTAGATGGTGTTGGAACGAATTCCCACTACCTCTTGTGTGAATTGAGAATACTACATATATAAGAAAAATGTATGTTTGTGTTGGAATTCTTGAGTAGCTCAGTTGGTTAGAGCGCTAAACGTACAGAGTTTAGAGACTCGGGTTCAAATCCCGACTCAACTGGAGAGACATGGTTCTATTCAAATTAATAGAAACCATAAAATAGACTCTTTGCTTTTTGCAGATGATTTGGTATTAATAGCTCCAACAGAAACAGATTTACAGTATTCTATACACAATTTTAATATAATTACAAAAAGGTACCATATGGAAATCAATACAAAGAAAACTAAAGTGATGGCCTTTTGTGGGAAATACCCTATACCTAACAAAATTGTTTTGGATGATGAAATTTTAGAACGAGTAAACGAATTTAATTATTTGGGTTATAATTTAACATTTCAAGGTGAAATTGATATATCAAAGAAAATCACAAATTTCACAAAAACAACGGGAATAATTAACAGTATAATGAAACCATCTTTAGTACAGAAGAACACAAGATTACGGCTTTATAAGGTTCTCGCAAGACCAGTATTAAGATATGGTAGTGAAGCATGGACAATACGAAGAAGAGACGTAAGCCGAATAACAGTAAATGAGATGCGATTTATGCGCCGTACAGCAGGCTACACAAAGTGGGACCATAAAAGAAATGAGGAAATTATGGAAGAGTTGGATGTAGAACCCATTCTTCACCATATACAAAACTACCAGAACAACTGGAAAGCCCATCTTCAACGAATGCCGTCTCATATGATTGCAAAAGCCATGCTTCGCTACTGCCCCCAAGGCAAAAGATCGTTGGGACGTCCAAAAAAGTGCTGGATGGAAAAATTCGTCTTTGAGACCGTAACAGGCCACACGGCCTAATACTTGCATGGATGATGATCAAATAGACATTGAAATAAAAATTAATTACTGTCGTCAAAAAATGTATCTTTAAAATGTATGCGTGTAAAAGTGTAGGAAATATCTACATAGAGCAGTAAAATCAGTTCATTCGAGGATGGCGAAAGTTATGCTATAAAATTAGACAGAAGGTAGAAACAAATACCGTAAATATGTACATCCGGCTGTTTCGTTTCCCTCCCTGTTGATAGAAATGTCAACATTCTCCTACATAAATAATCTCGTTAATTGAGTCGGCGTGTTAACCCTTAAATTGGCAAAACACAAATTTCTGCCGTTAGTTATTTGAATGTGGCGGACCGCAGTGAAAACGGAATCTTGTGTAAACTGTTATTTAGGTATATTGTATAATTAAACACATATTTAAATGGTTTATTTTTGTTCGTTTTCTTCTGATTTATTTAAAATATTAAATTAATTGAATCAACTGATGTATCCAAAGGATACGTTACGAATTTAAGGACTAACTTACTTACTTACTTACTCACTGGCACTATCGAACCCGTAGGTTCATGGCCGCGCGGACATAAGCTCTCCATACATCCCTATCCTGAGCTAATGTTTTCCAATCATTCCCTGTATAATCTACTTCCCTCAAATCATAGTTAATGTTATTCTCCCACCTCATTCTTGGTCTACCAACTGGGCGTTTTCCCTCTGGCTTTCCTACAAGAATTTAAGGACTAACAATAATTATTAACAACGGTCAGCTATATATATTCCATTCCATAGTAATTATGCCCGAGGGCAGGTTTTTCACTGCAATCATAGCATTTTTATGCTATGCTTTGCAGTTTTACTAGGGAATTATAGGTATGGTAGCTTCCCGTTGCTTTCCACACCGGTGAAGGATGATGATGATGGTCGGATGATTTTCGGGGACCGTTGGGCTCTAAGCTTCCTGACATTTGTCTTACAGGCGAGGAAAAACCCCGGAAAAAATAAAAACCTCACCCAGGAGTCTGTCCCGACCGGTAACCGAACCGAGGGGCAGCACGCTACCTCGAAACCACTGTGGTGGGCCTATATATATATATATATATATATATATATATATATATATATATATATATATATATATATATATATAACGGAATGTATGTCTGTCTGTCTGTCTGTTTGTCCTTTGTGTATTACTACACCATTCTTCCGATTGTGATGGGGCTTTTTGCAAAATGTTCAGGAGTTTCCCGGGAAAGTTTTAGGCGTTAAGAGAGTTGTAATACTCAACCCCTTTCATCCCTGAAAATCACCCTTTGTAGTGAAAAATGTGTTTTTCGGAGCTTTTTGGACGCTTAGATGACTTACGTTGCCTAAACCATAACAAATACACCAAATTAATGTACACAGAATTGAATATCTCAAAAAATCTGCAAAAAAAAAAAGTCCGCGACAGCTTATGTCTATCTTCTACGGATAACTCACAATACCCATTTTTATATTTCAGTTCATTGATGCCAAGAAGATCGGGATGACTACATTGTCGGTCAAGCGTAACAGCGCACGGCGGGTATTCTTTTACGGATAACTCTCAATAACCAATTTTGTCTTTTAGCTCATTTAAGCCAAGAAGATCTCTAAATATAAATCTATAATTATTTTTCTTTTTACTTTTTCAAGTTCAGTTCATTAAAAATGCAGTGATTTGTTTCGTATAATGTATATTAACACTACCTTTTGGATATATTTTTGTATATACATTGTAGCTACGTAGTGTACATAGAGGGCAGTGGTTTTACTTCCCGCACGTGGGTGTAAATGTAATATTACAGTATAGTTATTTAGGTTGGCAACCCCGAAATGTAGGAAGTTGAACTTTCAATAATGGTCGCCATTGCTGTAAGTACGATAAAACGCACTATCGCGCAAAAAAATATTACAGAACAACAATGAAACCGGAACGAGCCAACAGGCTTAATCCGTGGATGATGATGACAATGAAACAGAGCTACTATGTTTTAAAGTCTTGTGCAAATGCGATCCATAGAGAAGGCCTTGAAATCCAGCAGACACAATAATTGCTGTCTGTCATGTATTATTTACATCAAGCCATGCTGCTAACTGCTAAAAGTAGTGTAGCAAATTTAGTAGCATAGGTGTGTGTTTATGAAGCAACATTTATCAGACTGCCAACTAGTAAATTTTACACTGCTAATAAGTAACTAGTGAAACTAGAACTTCTATGAAACAGGCCCCTGGATACTGATGAACCTTGCTGTTGAGCATATGTTGAATAAGGAAAAATTGTCCCTGTACTTACTTTTTATGAATATGTCAATATAACAAATATATGGTACAAATATGAACTACCGGTAAGTGAAATATTCATCTAGGAATGAATACGAAAGCATTCAAATTAAGAATATGCTAATATTTCTCATATATATATGTTATAATTATAACATCGATAAAGCGTCACTGCTATAAAGTAAAAATGTTCTCTTTAATTTGCTTACTTGTTATAGTCAGCTACTAGATGGCAGTGAAGCCCGAGTTCTCGCGACATCTAGTAATAATGGAGAATATAATACATATATAAGAAAAATAAATGTTTGAATTGGATTCGCCTGGTGGTGTAATGGATATCACACTGAGGTACAGACTCAGAGATCCGGGTTCGAATCCCGTCCAGGCATTTATTTTTCTTATCATACCATATATATATATAATGTCCACCGCTGTGGTCTCGAGGTAGCGTGCTGCCTTGTCACATAGCGGGTCCAGATTCGATCCCCGATCGGGGCAGTTTTTCTGGGTGAGGTTTTTATCGAGGTTTTTCCTCACCTGTAAGACAAATGTCAGGAAAACTTTAAGGCCCAAATGGTCCCCGAAATCATATGGCCATCACAATCATCATCATCATCCTTATCATTATCATGATCCTTCACCGGTGTGGAAAGCAACGGGAAGCTACCACACCTACAATTCCCTAGTAAAGCTGCAAGCATAGCGTGAAAATGCTATGATTGCAGTGAAGGACCTGCCTTCGGGCAGAATTACTATGGATGCATATATATATATATATATATATATATATATATATATATATATATATATATATATATATATGTGTGTGTGTGTGTGTGTGTGTGTGTTATATTGCAGATTTTCGCGGATATAAGTGTGATAATGGCATGTGGGATCTTGCCGAAACGTCGGAATCAGTGGCCAGAGGCCGAACTTGAATCCAAGACGCAGGAAACCCAAGAAAACTTTCTTATTCATGTATATATATCTCGAGAATATTTTGTCTTGTTAGTGAAATCTCGAAATGCTTACTATTATTACACTATCATCCCAACTCCTTTCAAAAACGTTAAACTGAAAATATATAAAACTGTTAATCTCCCAGTTAGCCTATATTATATAGATGCGAAACATGGACTCTTACTTTAAGGGAGGAAAGGAGATTACAAGTATTTGAGAATAAAGTTCTTAGGAAAATTTTTGGACCAAAGAGAGATGAACAGACAGGTGAATAGAGAACACTACAAAACAGTGAGCTACATGGTCTTTATGGGAAACCAGACATAAAAACAGTTGTCTTGTAGACTGCGTTGGGCAGGACATGTGGTATGAATTGGGAATTAAACATGGGCATGGAAGCTTCTTGTAGGAAAATGATAGGGAAAGCGTCCGGTAGGTAGACCAACAATGAAGATGGAGAATAATATTAACCATGACCCTCTATGTATGCTACGTACAATGTATATACAAAAATATATCCAAAAGGTAGTGTTAATATACATTATATGAAACAAATCACTGCATTTTAAATGAACTGACTATATTTGAAACAATATAAGACAATAAATTCATATTTGCCGCCATTTTATCCCTGATTGATGTCATGGCCTGCTGTAGTGTCAACTAAATAATTTTCAACATTTACCGTATAAACATTGTCCACACTGTTAACGTCAGTCACTTGTTTATGTTGAACGCAAATATTTCCAACAAAGATGTTATTATTTTACTATTATTTATTATTTTGAAAACACCAACGTGCAAAAAAATAATGTAAATCGCACGTTTGTGAAGTGTTTTACAGAATCTCGGGAATTAAAAACCTCGCTCTCGCTCGGTTTTTAATCGTTTCCTCACCTCTGTAAAAACCACTTCCCAACCTTACATTGTAATATGCTAGAGTATTACATCCTAACATTCCTATCACGATTTTTTTCCGCAAGGAAAATTACAGTAAATGTTCACTTCTGCTCGTGCGTAGATATTTTTTGGGACAAATCTTAAAATATTTTATTCCAAGCTGTCGTAAATATATCTGCCCAAGCCGCCCCTAATGGAGATTTCATTTAACAAAGACGACATGCCGGCAAAACCCTCATTAGTGTCAGTCACTGAAATTGTGTAAGGTCTTTAGTATACTTACTTACTTACTTACTTACTTACTCACTGGCACTATCGAACCCGTAGGTTCATGGCCGCACGGACATAAGCTCTCCATACATCCCTATCCTGAGCCAATGCTTTCCAATCATTCCCTGTATAATCTACTTCCCTCAAATCATAGTTAATGTTGTTCTCCCACCTCATTCTTGGTCTACCAACTGGGCGTTTTCCTTCTGGCTTTCCTACAAGAAGTTTCCATGCACGTCTTTCATTCCCCATACGCGCAACATGTCCTGCCCATCGCAGTCTACGGGACTTAACTGTTCTTATTATATCTGGCTTCCTATAAAGACCATGTAGTTCATTGTTATGTAGTCTTCTCCATTCACCTGTCTGTTCATCTCTCTTTGGTCCAAAAATTTTCCTAAGAACTTTATTCTCAAATACTCGTAATCTCCTTTCCTCCCTTAAAGTAAGAGTCCATGTTTCGCACCCATATAATATAACTGGTAGAATAATTGTTTTATATATTTTCAGTTTAACGTTTTTTGAAAGGAGTTGGGACATCAAGAGCCTCTGCATGCATTTCCAGAATTGAGCCTATGTTTAATTTCTTTGTGCATCTCATTCCTATTTGTGATTATTGTTCCTAGGTATTTGAATTCAGCCAATTCCTCAAAATTTCCCTCATTTGTCATTAGCTGTCCATTTCCATTATATAATGTATTTCTACGTGTGACCATATATTTAGTTTTACTGATATTTACTTCCAGTCCTAATTTCTTAGTGTTACTCAATAGTGTGTGCGTGTTGGCCTTTAGTATCTCCTCGCTATCGGCCAGTAGTACTACATCATCAGCATAAACTAACAGCTTATTAATACCATTCAGTTGTAGGCCTTCCTCATTCTCTAAAGATTTAATGGCATGCTCTAGTACAAAATTAAATAGTAGAGGAGATAGTGCATCTCCTTGCTTCAACCCATTCTGGATTTCAAAAGTGTCTGAAAACTGTTTGCCTACACGCACCCTACTCGTTGAGCCATTTAGACACATTCGTATAAGTCTAACTAACTTTTTATATTTCCTCAATGTTTGTCAGTATTCGTTTGTATACTGGTCTGAGTCCGAGTGTACTGTCGCTTCGGTCGCTCTCTGTCGGGCAGCCTGACAATGTTTTTAGACCAATTGAACCTCATATTAGCAATATTCGTGAATGGATAAGAATAGGCTCTAAAAAGGGACCACTCCTTAAACCCTTGCAAGAGTGATCACCTCGCGTGCAGTTGAAATGGTCGTACAGTAGGGTCAAGTGCAGATTGGAAAGCAGCGAAAGTTGTGCAGTGAAAGTGAGAGAAGACAGAAGCACCTGCGGCGAAAACACATCCGCTCTGACTTTATTCTTCTTGCGATTCCAGAATTAAAACTCGTAATTCCTGAAATTTGTTAACGTTTGTATCACCACTGTCGCTTTCTTCCGTTTTATGCAACACAGTGCGACAGTACACATTAAACCATTATATATCAGCCAGAGAATAAACTCCTATTTCTGAAAACCTTAATTGAAGACCAAATTATTTCGAATTTCGGTGTTCAAACCTGGCCTGAGTCGTGAATCCAGAGAATTCAAAGATATGTTATAAGGAAACTTATCCCGAGCGGGATCGAACCCGGGCTCGCTGCGTGACAAGGCAGCACGCTACCTCAACACCACAGCGAAGTTATAGCTAAAATTGTAAAACTATTAAACCATTGTTGTGAAAATGTGGCAGTTGTTTAAAATTTGCGATAAAGCCATTTATTGTTGAAGCTGTTATAAATATGACAAAAACAACATAACCTACAATGATAAACTATAATAAATATTATATTATAATAAACCAATCATCATCATCATCATCATCATCAACAATCACGGATTAAGCCCATGTGACTTGATCCGGTCTCATAGATTCTCATTCAAAAGTTAGATCCATCTCTTCTTCGGTCTACCAACATTCCTGCGTCCTTTTGGTTTGTATTTAAGTATAATTTTTGGAATGCGATCATCTTCCATTCTTTGAAACATGTTCTTTCCATTTTTTCTAGATTATTTTATTCTATCTAAGAGTTTAAAGATATTTAGCTCATTTCTAATATCTTCACTTCTTCTCTTATCTAGAAGTTTGCAACCAGCCACACTTGTCAGAAATCTCATTTCAGCTGCTTCTATCATCTTCTCTTCTCTTTTAGTTAAAACCCAAAATTCACTACCATACAATAGTAAGGGGACTGCCTTAGGAGCGGAAGAGGCAGCCCTCCATTTGGGGTTCATGTAATTGGGGGCTATGATGTCTAGCCTTAAGATGGCAATCCCATCGTACATCTCACTCTGCGGAACGCCAGTAACGTACCCAGAGGAAATACTGTATTACCAAAAGTGTCATAGATAATAATAAACCAATAATACATAAATTAGATACTTGATCCCATCAACACATTGTATTTTATATCCCTCCTCATCACACTACCTGTTAATCGAAATATTTTACAGTTTCTCTTGCTAGAACATGGAATTCTCTTCCACCCTATGTCAGAGCCTGCCAAACTTTACTCTCTATTCTATCTTCGGGTTTTTACAGCTGCTGCCGTCTTCCCGTGCCAAACCTCCAAAGCCTACGATCTTGGGCATCTTCAATGCTTAGCCCTCTAGCTTGCATTAATGTCTTCATGTTTTCCTTCCATGTTAACTTTGATCTCCCTCTCTTCCTCCTTCTGGTCGGATGCCATTGATATAGTTGTTTTGGCCATCGCTCATCTTCCATTCTTAAAACATGTCCTAACCACTTTAATTCCTTCTCCTCGATTCTTTCAATTATGCTTTCTTCTGCTTCCATTATGTTTCTAATTTCCTTATTTGTGACATGTTCTAATTTAGACTTTCTGGCACTTCTTCGTAAATAATCCATTTCTAGAGCTATTAGTCTATTCTTGTAGTACTTATTGATTGTCCATACCTCACTTTAACAACCTTTAAAAACAAACTGATTAATTATTAACAGAAACATCTCACTGATATAATTTTTTTGACAATCAATCATATATATTTTTTTCCTTTATTCAATAAAAATAGTATTAAGATTTACCAATAGACCAGCCTCATGGCCTAGTGGTCAGCGTTACTGACTACTGTTAATGAGGTCCTGGGTTCGATTCCCGGTCAGAACATAGGATTTTTTCTTAAAGGGAATTATTCCTGTGGTTCCCCATGGTCTGGAATTTAGGTTAAGTTTAGGTTAAGAACTCTCCTGGCGCTTCATTATCATTTATCACCCATCATATCATCGGGGTAACTCCGCCTTCCAGGTGTGCCAACCTAAGAAACGGATTACAATACCGCCAATGGCAGGGGAGAAAGCCAGAAATGTTATAAAAGACAACCTGGTGACCATCCATAGTAATTCTGCCCGAAGGCAGGTCTTTCACTGCAATCATAGCATTTTCATGCTATTTTTGCAGCTTTACTAGGGAATTGTAGGTGTGGTAGCTTCCCGTTGCTTTCCACAACCTGGTGACAGACAAAAAAAAATATTTACCGATATTTTTACCTAATATTCTCTTATATATATAACAATTATAGATTCATTCATTAGTTTATTACTTTCTTTGTATTTATTTTTATTTTGTAGTAGATTCGAGCTGTTATTCCTTTATATATAATATTTCTTTGAAGATATCGGAGATGAATTAGAAATATGTACATAATATAAACGAGAGAATGTACAGATAAATGTAAATGGTCTAATTATGTACAAAGAATGCCAATCGTTTATCAAAACCTCATTATAAACCTGAAGGCCGAAGAAATGTAGGAAGACCAAACCGAAGTTGAAAGGATGACCTGTAGGCCTACATATTGGGCAGAAGGGGGCAACAGGCCCATACCTTGAAGATGATTATGTTTCTTTCATTACTTTTAATCGCCTTTAATTGTGTTGTCACACATTATTTTTATTATTGTTCAGTATGTAACATTATTCTAATTTTTTGTATTTAAATTTCGGATGTTTGTCCTGGTGAGTGCAAGAGAAGTCCACACGGCCTTAACTCCACAAGGATAAATAAATAAATAAAATTCTTTGGTTATAATTATGATCCAGTGATGTTAACGTGAATCTGAGGAGAAAGGAATAAACAAATGCATAAAAGTGCAAGTAATGAGTGAGGGAAATACCAAAGATCACATCTTGAGCACGTGGAACAGGTTTCTATTTTATTAATAACTTCCTGGATGTCCTTTCTCTTAACAGACATCCTGTCCATATCTGCTACAACACAGCAGGACATACCATCTCGACATACTTTTTAGAAATATACAGTGCAGGTTGCTGATGATGTAGTATTGTTGGCCGATAGCGAGGAGATACTAAAGAACAACACGCACACTCTACTGAGTAACACTAAGAAATTAGGACTGGAAGTAAATATCAGTAAAACTAAATATATGGTCACACGTAGAAATACATTACATAATGGAAATGGGCAGCTAATGACAAATGAGGGAAATTTTGAGGAAGTGGCTGAATCAAACACCTAGGATCAATAATCACAAACAGGAATGAGATGCACAAAGAAATTAAACATAGGCTCAATTCTGGAAATGCGTGCTATTATGCATTAAAGAGACTCTTCATGTCCCAACTCCTTTTAAAAAACGTTAAACTGAAAATATATAAAACTATTATTCTACCAGTTATATTATATGGATGCGAAACATGGAATCTTACTTTAAGGGAGGAGAAAATATTACGAGTATTTGAGAATAAAGTTCATAGAAAAATGTTTGGACCAAAGAGAGATGAACAGACAGGTGAATCGAGAAGACTACATAACAATGAACTACATGGTCTTTATAGGAAGCCAGATATAATAAGAACAGTTAAGTCTCGTAGACTGCATTGGGCAGGACACGTGATACGAATGGAGAATGAAATAGGGCCATGGAAGCTTGATGCAGAAAAGCCAGAGGGAAAACGCCCAGTTGGCAGACCAAGAATGAGGTGGGAGAATAACATTAACCATGATTTGAGGGAAGTAGATTATACAGGGGATTATTGGAAAACTTTAGCTGAAGATAGGGATGTATAGAGAGAGTATATCAGCGTGGCCATCTACCTACGGGTTCGATAGAGTCAGTTAGCTATTTAGTTATCATAAGTAATGCCACGAGTTATTTCCAATTTATCTAGAGAATTTGGAAATCAAGAGTGGCATTTGTTAGGACTATTTAACGAATAAAATTAAGCTGTTTACCTCACAAATCATTATTTGAATATAGTTACCGGTGTTTTAATAAATTTATATAGTTAATGTAAACGGAGATGTTTGAAAACAAATTAGAAATGTGAGGTTATGTAGGCCTATATTCACTGCAACTCGATCATATAATTTATTGCCAAATAGGATCGCAATATTGTAAGAATGCACTCTGGTGGAGAAATAATGAAACACTTCAAACTATTATAATCAACATTATAGGTTAATCATTTATATTTTGAATAAACAACTCAGTAAAATCACTGAATCTATTCATTATTTGCTATATTCAATGTATTTGTTGGAGAAAAATAATGGTCTAACCTGTTCAGAATATTAAAAAAGGAGGAGCTTTCTTTATCACAAAAGCAGGAGCTGATAAAGAGAAATCGATAAAGAGCGAGGTGAAACACGACTGTCATTGGTGTAAAACAGAATTCATTGAAACGTGATTGGTCATTGACTACCATTTGGGGCATGAGTTAAATAGTCACTGCATGATATAAATGACCTTAAACACGTGTATAATAAATAGTTTTTCTTACTTTTACAGATCGAGTGTGTGTACCAGAAACATCGACAACTAAGAGAACAAACAAGTACTGCGGTATTCTTGACAAACCCGACAGCAAAGCAACATGTGTCCTTGCACAGAGCAGGTCAGACTTTCAGATTTTTAGTATTTTTTTCTTCTTCTATGGTTTATATTCTTTCAAGTTTTATTGAATTATGCATTATGATAATTTGTCATCTTAATGTATTTTTATCTCTTGATAAAATAAATCCGTAAAGAGCCAAGACCGACTGAAATTGTTACTGTTACTCATAAAAATGCTTTGATATAGAAGCCACAAGATGGCACTGAGAAAGTTGTTCCGCTGCCTCTTATGATATAGATTTGCATACAATGATAATAATAATAATAATAATAATAATAATAATAATAATAATAATAATAATAACAACAATAATAATACATTTAGAAAAAAAAACATTTTATATGGGATGTGGAGCCGAAACCGAAGATTTGATATTAGAATATGAAAAGGGGTATATTAGAGGATGTGAAGAATTTGAGTATCTGGGAGTAAAATTAGATAAAGAGGATAAACAAGAAAGTGATATTAAGAACAGAATAAATAAAGGTAGAGCAATAACAGCAATGATGAATGGAGTCTTATGGAACAGACATATAACCAGGAAAAATAAGTTACAATTATATAATTCAATAGTGAGAAGTACTGTCACATATGGAGCTGAAGTTTGGAAATTCAACAAAAACTTATGTCGATGGAAATGGATTTCTTGAGGAGAGCAGCAAGATGATCAAAATTAGACAAAATAAGAAATACTGTCATAAGAGAAAAAATGAATATTGGTTATTCAATAGTAGATTATATACGGTATAAGCAATTAAATTCCGCGCGGCCATGAACCTACGGGTTCGATAGTGCCAGTGAGTAAGTAAGTAAGTATAAGCAATTAAATTGGTATGGGCACGTACGACGAATGCAAGAAGAAAGATTACCCAGGAAAACATTGGAATGGTGTCCAACTGGAAGAAGGAGGAGAGGAAGACCTCGAAACTCGTGGATGCAGGAAATAAAAACTGGAATGAGAGCAAGAGGAGTGGAGGACGTGGATTGGATGGAGAGAGACGAGTGGAGAAGAAAATTAAAACTTTAGGCACAGAAAGATGTGTAAACATTACAATTCTGTATATAATTAAAAAATAATAATAATAAATTAAGACGTGCATGGAAGCTTCTTGTATGAAAACCAGAGCAGTTGGTAGACCAAGAATGAGGTGGGAGAATAAAATTAACTATGATTTGGGGGAAGTAGATTATACAGGGAATGATTGGAAAACATTTGCTCAGGATAGGGATGTATGGAGAGCTTATGTCCGCGCGGCCGTGAACCTATGGGTGCGACAGTACCAATGAGTTAGTTAGTTAGTTAATAATTTATGTATTTATAAACAGGTTTAAAATGTAATAAAACATCTTCCTGTGTCCAAAGCTTTTTAAATTATCTTCTTTCTCCATTCTTCTCTATCTTCCTATTGTAATTCTTCCAGACCTAGCTCCCTCATGACTCTTCTTACATCATCCATTCATTTAAATCTAGGACGACCTCTCTTTCCTTTCCCTATGTACACATTTTCAATATTTACACATCTTTCTGTGCCTAAAGTTTTATTTCCCTTCTCCACTTGTCCCTATCCTTCTACTCCTTATCCTCTAGGCCTCCTGTTCTCATTCCAGTCCTTATTTTTTACATTTTCGACTTTCGAGGTCTTCCTTTCTTTCTTCTTCCTGGTGAACACCATTCCGATATTTTTTGGTTAACCTTTCTTCTTGCATTCGTTGTACATGCCCATACCAATTTAATTATTTGTCATGTCTTATACTTTTATAGTTGTCGCAGATGAAAGTGTATTATATTTGGGTTGTAACTTTATTAGTGGCAACTATTTATATACAAGTGACAGGTCGGTGAAACTTCTACAGTCCTTCATTGTAGTACCCAGCATTGTCTACAACTCGTTGCCAGCGATGTGGAGGTCGTAGTGTCCCTGTAGCAGCTCCTGTTCTGTTGATGTTTCTAACTGACCACCTTAATGCCAGCAGAATCTCGGCAACAGTCTGGAATCGAATGTCACGAAGTGGTTCCTTCATCTCAGGGATCAAATCATAATCACAGGGACTTTAGTCGGATGAATTTAGTGGATGGAAAAGCACTTCCCACCCCATCGATGGTACAGATCAGCTACAGGGTGTGCCGTGTGCGCCCGAGCATTTTCCTGCAAAATTATTGGAAAGTTCTACAAAAAATGTGGAATGCTGGGCACATTACATTTTCAGCCAAGATCGCTGTTCCTGCTTTGTAAACATAGCGAAACACAGCAGCTTAGAGCGACAATTCTGGGAGACAATCTTCCTCTCTCCAAAGCACATGCGCTTTGAGACGTACGGACGAGTCCATTTACTGTAAGATAGGTCAGACATATATTAACATGTGACAGAAGTTACAATTAACTCCGTCTGGTTTCACTGCAGCAGTGTTGCCACTATTTTTGTTACAGCCCACACACGTGTATACTTGAGTGTATCAGATATTATTCTTCATTATGTTTGTAACTCCGTCTGGTTTCACTTCTACAGCGGTGTTGCCACTATTTTTGTTACAGCCTACACACTTTTATACTTGAGAGTATCAGAGATTATTGTTCATTATGTTTATAACTCCGTCTGGTTTCACTTCTGCAGCAGTGTTGCCACTATTTTTGTTACAGCGCACACACGTGTATACTTGAGTGTATCAGATATTATTCTTCATTATGTTTGTAACTCCGTCTGGTTTCACTCCTACAGCGGTGTTGCCACTATTTTTGTTACAGCCTACACACTTTTATACTTGAATGTATCATAGATTATTTGTGATTGTTTATCAGGTTGGACTGTTTGAGCAAAATTCTGAAAGGAAAAGCAGACTTCGGTCTATTTGAGGCTGAAGATTTAGTGATAGCGGCCAACTACAACAAAGATGAATCTGTACCAGTTCTAGTCACCAATGAATTCCAATATCTTAAAAGTAAGTACCAAAGTTCGTACAAACTTTACAACCTGTTACGCGACTTCTTAAATTCCTTCATAAACTCCTGTCAAATTTTATTCTTAGGGTTTCATTTTTCAAATTATCTCCTACCTTTTACAATTATTTTTACATTATTTCTAACGATTATTTCAATATATTTTTCTATGATTTTCATGTGTAGCATGAAGACATGGAAGCTATTGGATGAAGGACCTGCCTTCGGGCAGAATTACTATGGATGGACATATATATATATATATATATATATATATATATATATATATATATACATATATATATATGTGTGTGTGTGTGTGTGTGTTGCTTTCCACATCGGTGAAGGATGATGATGATAATGATAATGATAAGGATGATGGCCATATGATTTCAGGGACCGTTTGGGCCTTAAAGTTTTCCTGACATTTGTCTTACAGGTGAGGAAAAACTCCGATAAAAACCTCACCCAGAAAAACTGCCCCGACCGGGGATCGAACCCGGGCCCGCTGCGTGACAAGGCAGCAGGCTACCTCGAGACCACAGCGGTGGACTATATATATATATATGTGTGTGTGTGTGTGTGTTGCAGATTTTCACGGATATAAGTATGAATAAGAAAGTTTTCTTGGGGTTTTCCGCGTCATGGATTCATGTCGGAACGTCGGAATCAGTGGCCAGAGGCCGAACTTGAATCCAAGACGCGGAAAACGCAAGAAAACTTTCTTATTCATATATATATATATATATATATATGACATGATAAAAAAATAAATGCCTGGACGGGATTCGAACCCGGAACTCTGGGTTGGTACCCAGGGTGTTATCCATTACACCACCAGGCGAATCCAATTCAAACACTTACGTATTTTTCTTATATGTACATTATATTCTCCATTTTGTATATATATATATATATATATATATATATATATATATATACATACAGGATGGTCACGAAGTATCGGTCCATTTTCAATAAATAATGGACTCGCAAGGGAACCGTCAACCATTGCATGCCAAAACCTATTTTGAAATTTCTTCCACAGAAACGTTGTGATGTGCTAATACTGTGTCCAAAAATTTGTCTGTCTTTTTAAAGCTGCAATGCACCAAAATCCAGTGCCAAATTTCTCGTTTAAACTACAGGGAAGTTGTTGATTTCTTAAAAACTAGTTTCGATACGCTATGTATAATTTTCAATTCCATCAAACAGTTGAATTGGTGTTTGGCAATACTGTAGGTTGCTTACTGCTCCCTCTGTTGGCTGACTGATGAACTTCTAATTAAATCTTTTTCCCCGGGAATTTCAAAATTCATGATTTTGTTTTTATTGTTGTAGATGTGAATTTTTGTGCCAAACCGTTTATTAATTGAAATAAACCTCGTAGTGTCACTTCCTTTAAATATTAATGATTATTCAACTCGTGCTCGAAGTGGGAGCCAATCACGTTTCACTGAATTTTATTTTAGAACAAATGACAGTTGTGTTTCATCTTGATCTTTATTGAATTCTCTTTACCAGCTCCTGTTTTTGTGATAAAGAAAGCTCCTCCTTTTTAATATGAACAGGTAAGAGCATTATTTTGCAGTGACTGACTCTCTAAGAAATACGTTGAATATAGCAAATAATGAACAGATTCCTTCAAACTACACATTTGATAATTGTGTGTTCAATAATTGTGTTTTTAAATAATGATTTTACTGAGTTGTTTACTAAAAAAAATTAATAACCTGTAATGTTGGTTATAACATACAGTTCGGTGTGTTTGCAAATCTTTCATAATTTGTGTAATTGAAAAAACAAAAGTTAGTGGCTGTACAGATGATAGCAGTGTGATGTCCTTGAATAGAAACAGATTCCAAGTGAGATAATAAATGGCCTGTTGTTTAACATTGACATCTGGCTTCTCTGTGTGTTAATTCCAACCCATTGGAGTCCTCATGTTTCAGTTTTCACACTTTGCCCTTTACATTCCATTAAAACAGTTTAACCTCTCACCTTACAGGTACTTTTACGTGCCACACACCACCCGGACCTTACTGTGACACCACCTGTCTTAACCACACAAGGACATAGAGGGTCTTCCCGAATGAGTGATCAGCTCAATGTTAGGGCCACCTCCGAGACAACACAACATTAAGGGCCGCATGCAAATACATTAGTCTCTACTCAAATTACTTCCAATCACTGGTGAGCTGACTCACCGTGAGCAAGTGCAAAGATCGAATTAGCTACCCACTAACTGGTCATGCATGAAAGGCATCATTTTCGTAATATTGGCAAGAAATTACCCACAATTCTGAGCGATAAAACCACTTCCGTTATTTTCGTCTGCTATAGAGGAACGCATTTACGCTTGCGTCCCGCAAATAATACCGTATACAACGACGTCTGCGTCGCGCAATATTGCGCCGATTCTCCTGTTCTTCCAGTTGAATTCTTTGGTAGACTCTATCAAATTCTGTGTTTTGAAAGCACTAATTAGAGGTTAAACTCCTCTTTTAACTTACTGACTACTTAAATATGTTCACTAAATAATAAGGGAAATAAAAAAAAGCTTAAAACCTACAAAAAAATAAATAATTTAAAGATAAAGGCAAAAAACTCTTTCTTCAAGGTCCAACATCTTGGATAAAGCAGCAAGGTTTCAAACTACATCGGCTACCATCGGTTCCCATCGGTTGCTCACGATTCGTTACTCTGCTAAGTCATGTCGCCAGGTAGCTTAGGAATTGCAACAATTATTATCGCATGAACAGATTTTTGAGTACGCAAAAACGTATTTGGATGCAACTTTCTCAGCAGAGAACGACTTTTATGGTCTAATGCGTTCATACATTCGAGGTAATTCCAACCCATTGGAGTCCTCATGTTTCAGTTTTCATACTTTGCCCTTTACATTCAATTAACAGAGTTTAACGTCTCACCTTACAGGCCACACACCATCCGGACCTTGCAGTGACACCACCTGTCTTAACGACACAAGGACATGGAAGACCTCTGTGAATGAGAGATCAGCTCAATGCCAGGGCCTCCTCTGAGACACAACACAGGGTTGAATCTATGAACGCATTAGACCGTAAAAGGCGTTCTCTGCTGAGAAAGTTGTATCTTAATACGATTTTGCTTACTCAGAAATCTGTTCATGCGGTAATCATCATCTTCATCATCCTGCCAGGTATTAGTCCTAGAAGAACTGTTACGGCCTGAGAAAGCGGTTTTCGTGCCATCTTTTCATAGGTCGACCAAGTGACCGTTTCCCATTTGGACAGTAGTTCATTATTGCCTTGGGGGTCCTGGATCTAGCCATTCTTGAGACATGTTCCTTCCAGTTTAGCTGATATCTGGAGATGTAGTCCAGTATTGGTGACACATTAAGTTCTTGAAGGATTTCTACATTTTTCTTTCGATCCCATTTGGTGTAGCCAGCTGTTCGGCGCATAAATTTCATCTCACAAACTGTTAGTCTGCTTTCATCTCTCGTCCTTATAGTCCACGCTTCACTCCCATAACATAGGACTGGTCGAGCCATTATTTGATATTCATGCGATAATAATTGTTGAAATTCATAAGCTACCTGACGAGGTAACTTAAGAGAGAAACGAATCGTGAGAATCCCGAAGGGAACCGATGGTAACCGATGTAGTTTGAAACCTTGCCGCGTAACTTGCTGCTTTATCCAAGATGTCAGACCTTGAAGACTTCGATCATGTTTTCGGTATACGCGGAGAAGAGGAATTTGATGGAGTCTAGCAAAGAATTCAACTGGAAGAACAGGAGAATCGGCGTAATATTGCGCGAAGCAGAACTTTCCCGTCCTAGTATTACCTTGGTTTCCTAGGTGTCAGTATGAGCCGGAATGCTGAATACGGACCACTAAAAATGGCATCTATACGAAAACAAGTGTAACTAAATTAGTGTGGTTAAAATTCTTCCCTATAGGGGGAGAGCGCCTAAATCTCCGTAAAGGGAAAACATGGACTTACAATACGAAAAAAAAGAAAAACAAACAAAAAGAACTCACAGTTTGGGAAAAAATCCACATTCAAAAAACCAAGAAAGAAAAACTTATGAACTTCGAAATTCCCACGGATTCTGATTGGATCCAGAGGTTTATCGGTCCACCAACAGAGGGAGGAAGAAGTGGTTCTTCTGATGGACATAACATCAGTGGAAGAGCAAGTACTTTTTTGATGAAGCCACCAAGACTTTGAAACTGCGGTCTACATAGAAGACTGGATGTGAGGTGAGGTGTGTGGCATTTTAATTTAATCTTAAATTAAACCTCATGGTGATTTTTTCCTATAAAAGTTCAATCATGAGACATATTTTTCCCAATCTTTATTCCTGAATTTGCATTTTCATATAATTTGTATATTGCATTCACACGTGATTTATTCACAAGGGAGTAACATCATGAGGTAATAAAATATGATATTTTTAATATTAAACGCCAATTTTGTTTACAGAGCCATTTAGTTCTGAAATGGTGGCTATCGTGAGGAGAAGCGCCAACATCACCAGAATATCACAACTGCAGGGACAGAAGCTGTGTCTTCCAGGTTACGGCCATGAAAACGAGTATGAAAATATCATGTCTAAGGTATTGCATTTTAGTTAAATATATGTATACCCCAGCCGCCATATCTTCGGCTCTGAAGTTTAGGTTATACGAGGGGTAAAGGGAAAACTCGCCCTCTACTGCCAATAAGGATATGGTTGTAGTAGGAGTAGATGTCTGCCACAACCAATCACTGCTCTCGACACAGCTATAGCGCGCTAGTAAAGTTTGAAATTGCTGAGATGTTGTCAGCTGTATGTGTGCTAACTGCATACATAAAGCAGCCACTCCCATTGAATATCCATATTGGCAACACTGTCGTGAAAATTTCAGGGCCGGAGAAACAGTGGCTGCAGTATAGGAAATCATATTGTGAGGTTTCTTTTAATTATCAATGAGTTGTAAATTTTGACTCACCTCATATTTCTTGGTTTTGAAAACAGCGACAAGTCAGGGATTTATCAAATTGATAGTTAAGATTATAAATATATATATATATATATATGGGAAAAAACAAAAAGGAACTTATATAAAAGATTGAAAGAACAAGTTAGAATTGTTAAAAGTGGTGAAATAGAAAAATCTGCAATATGTATGGTCGGAAAAACACAGAATTGAAACTAAGGTCAAATTACTAAAACAGTTAGGAAAATCTAAAGAACTCACAATTAGGAAGAAAATGTACATCTGCAAGAATAAAAAGAAAACTATGAATTATGAAAGAGAACAACGTTTGATTTGGAAGTTCATTGGTCAGCCAACAGAGGGAGCAGAAACCAACTTGCAGGATGGACAACAGCAAGGCAGCAATTGTAATGCATACAGCATTTCACACAAAAGCAATGAAACCGATCTGCATAAAATCAAGATATATGAGGTGAGTCAAAATACCCAACTCAATAATAATATTAAATTTTAAATAAAGGCTGATTCATAATTGGATGATTACAAACTTCTGGGAGCTATAAAGGGACTTAGTAGATACAGTTTTGATAAGAACCCATGTCCGGAAATGTACCATTTTGATGTAAAATAGGTTTGAAGATCAAAACACAATGGGCTGATATCGCGTGTCTTGTGTTTCAGAATAAGTATTACAGACTTCTAGGGGTTGTACTACACCTGTCGAGTAGAGAGATCTTCTTGTAGGAATTAATGAATTTTGTTATTATATTTATATAATATTATTATTGTTATATAAGAACAAAATTCATTAATTTATCATGTCTGAAGAAGGCACAAAGTACCGAAACAGCTGTAACTAATTTATATTGTAATAAATATGAAAATCACATAAAACTTTAAGTTTTATTTTTATATAATTATATGAATGTTTACAGTTTTTTGAGGCTAGAGTGGTACCACAGATGTGTGATTCGGACCTGAGCATCACTGAAAATCGCATCAAATCATCGTCTCAATTTTTCAAAGCTGCCTGCAGAGCTGGTCCTTGGGTGCCTGATCGCCAAATGGACTTAAAACTTAGTAAGTTACAAAAAACTTCTGTTAATAATCATTAACGTAAACAAACTTAAAAATATGTTTAAAGTTTTAATAATTGTAAAACAGCACCTGATATCTCAGACATTCTCAATAATTTACAGTGTTGTTTTATAGGAGACCTTTCGATAACTTATGTATCATCTTCTACGTTCATTTTGGTACTCACTGTTGTTGGTAATTATTTTGTACAGAGGGTTTGTATTGCTGGGTATGTTCTTGTTCAGCAGGTGTTTATTTATATTAAATGGTCTCCTTTCCTGCAGACTGACTTCTGCGCCATCTGATGGCTGACTACATAACTTAATTTATTATTATTATTATTATTATTATTATTATTATTATTATTAAGTAGGAAATAACGCTATGAGGTTTATTTTAATTTTGTTGAGTTGTTTCTTGACTCACCTCATACTTCTTAACTCCCTTGCAGATCCAGATTTCGTCACTGTATTTGTGACATTCTCAATGCTG
Source organism: Diploptera punctata (assembly GCA_030220185.1). Taxonomy (NCBI): domain Eukaryota; kingdom Metazoa; phylum Arthropoda; class Insecta; order Blattodea; family Blaberidae; genus Diploptera; species Diploptera punctata. The sequence goes on along the minus strand of JASPKZ010007527.1, from coordinate 1,160,525 downwards.
TTCACATTCATAACTGACGTCCAATGGTCTCCTCTCCTGCAGACTGACCTCCGCGCCATCTGATGGCTGACCAACGAACTTCCAAATCAATCCCCTCTCCTTATCACCGGGTATTTCAAAATTCATAGTTGTGTTTTTATTCTTGCATATGTAAATTTTTTCCCAAATTGTGAGTTCCTTCAGTTTTCCAATTGTTTAAGTAATTTTGTTTTGGTTTCTATTCTATGTTTTTCTGACCAGGCATGTGCAGCTATTGCAGATTTTTCTGTTTCTCCATTTTTAACATTTCTGAGGTGTTCCTTTAATCTTGTATTTAGATTCCTTTTTGTTTTTCCTATGTATATCCTTTCACAATCTTTACAATTAATTTGATACATTTCCAATTTTTTGCAGTCTTCAATCTTTTCTTTTTTGTTGGTTTTTATTATTAGATTATGTAAACTGTAATCATTTTTCGGTGCTAATTTAATGTTGAATTTGTTGCAGATATAACATTCAAATAATAAAAGATAATTAGCTTAACATTGAAAAATAAATTGAGAAAAGAAACAATAACCTTATCGGTCATCTAAACAAAACAATAATAATGAAACATACGTACTCTCTTTCACACACACTAGTCCCGCCAAGGGCTAGGGTACACGGTCCTTGTGGCCCTACCCTGGCCTAAGGGACCAATAAACAAAACAAGCTCCTCCGAGCTGTATCGACTTGACCCTTTGGTTAATGAACAGATGATGACCTTGATGTTAGTAAGCGCAGCTTATTTGAGGGTTCACTAGGAAAGGGGAGAACACGGCGCATAAAGGAAAGGGGGGTTATGTAGGAGAGAATTTGGCAGTGTTCACTAAGATGACAGAAGAAATGGAGACACGATGACATAGCATAACATAATCTACATATCGAAAACTTGATTTCAGTTCACTATTAATGATATAACCTCATAATGTTTACTTCCCAATATTAATTTAAATATAAACTGACACATGTTTTTTTTTTCAGAGCTGACGTACTCAAACCTATGCCGACTGTGTTCAAATCGATTAGAGTGCTCACGTAACGACCAGTACTGGGGCAAATTGGGACCAATGTACTGCCTTACAGATGGTGCAGGCGACGTGGCGTGGGCAAGAATTGCAGATATACAGAACCATTTTCAAGATGATTCAGAAAAAGAATATTATCAATTTCGTGCAGACAGCTACAGGTTGCTTTGTGCAGACAACAGACTTGCTCCAGTTGATAAACCTGAGAACTGTGCCTGGCTCGCTCGTCCCTGGAAAGCTGTGCTTGCTATAAGGTATGGCATTATGCATCAACCAGCTATTGTTTTTTTTTTGTTAAATGCCACCACGTCATTTCGACATTCTGGTATTCTCTCCTGGCATGGTCTTATTGTAACCCACTTCTGAGGTTGGGGCACCTGGAAGGCAGTGTTATGCTGCCCTGATGATATATGATAGACCATCGTTACCTAACCTATGGTTTGTGAACCCCTAAGGGGTTACCAAATATTTCAAGGGGTTCGCCAATACTTTTCCGTAATGGTGGATTTCGAGTTTAGGTTTATTATTGTTTCCTTCATTTCTGCAGCATTGTAATATCCATCCATGGTAATTCTGCCCGAAAGCAGGTTCTTCACTGCAATCATAGCATTTTCATGCTATGCTTGCAGCTTTACTAGGGAATTGTAGGTGTGGTAGCTTCCCGTTGCTTTCCACACCAGTGAAGGATGATGATGATAATGATGGTGATGATTTTTAACTGTGGACCGCCAATTGGTGACCTGTGCAATAGAGTGTAGGTTGGTATACAAATTTTAGTTACTAGATTGTGCACCAGATGTATCTCGTAAATGTAACAAAAATATTACATTTGCAGGGATGTAGCAATGGGTGTTCAACAAATGCTGACTAAATTGAAGGATGAAAACCCTTCTTCTTGGCAGATGGCTCTGGGAGGATTGTTGGACATACGCTCCCAGAACGTTGTTCCTCTCAGATTGATGGTGCCACCTGAGGACTACTTACAATTAGGTAAAACATTTAAATCAAATTAAGCGACAAAGTAAATTTTTAACTTGTCCATAATTTATTGTAATTTTGGAAATACTTTACAATATGTAACAAGAAAAATGTTTTGCAAGTTCCAAACCATTCACCATGCACATGCGCTAACAGACACGAAGCTGTTTACACTATGAATCACGGGATGCAGCCAACATATAAATGAGAAGTGAGAAGTGTTAAATTAATAATAAAAACATCAATAGAAGCCCTACTGGCTTTATAAAGTAGTGTTTAAACTCCCAATAGATGTCTTCTTAAATAGAAGCTACCATTTTGATAATTGAGGCGCTCAGAATAATAATGACAGATCCCAACCGACATTGAATTTTGAGTTAGAAGCTTGACCATGCACAGCTGTCATCTACCTTTCATGTGATGAAGTATCAAACCAATTGGCAGATGCCAAAGCTCTCATTTTCCACCTTTGAAATGTGTCTGTAGTAAAAACGAATATATTCTCAGTGTAAAAATGACATTTATCTCAAAATGAACTTTGGTTGGGATCTGCTGTTATTATTCTAAGTGCCTCAATTCAAGCAGAGGTTTGTAGCATTCAACAATCGGGAATTATCAATGTATAAGAGAATGCAAATTTAGATTGGAGTGCCCAGATTGCTCAGTGGTAGAAAGACAAAGGTCCTGGGTTCAAAACCCAGTCCGAGCATAAAATTTTTCTCTTCAAATATATACATGATTTTTTAATTTTTATTGCCAACCAACCTAAAAGCTAACCTAACGCAATTTAAGTACTCTAACATGTAAAAAAAACCAACCTAGGAGCTAATCTAATGCAATTCAAGAACTCTAACCTGTGAAAGAATGCACGCTGATTTTATTTAGTGTAAATTAATTACTAGACCCGCGCCGTAGCCGAGTGGTTAAGACAAGAAGCCTTGGCGCAGAGCTATGGGACTTGCGCTGGTTCAAGTCTCTATGGGGGAAGACATTTTCTCATGGTATATCAGCCAGTATGGAATCAGTGCCCACCTAACATCATGACGCATTTGGGTAGCTACAATAAGTAATGGCTCCAGGTTGAGAAAACCAGCTATAACGGCTCGGGTGCCTGATATGCTGACCACATGTCACCCCTATACTGGCAGGATGATCATCTACCTCTGTGATTGATACATGTGGATGTGAGGCCAGCAGCCGGAAGGTAGGCTAAGGGCTTTCTAGGCCTGTTGCGCCAGGAGTTTAACCTGTGAAAGACGAACCTAAAAGCTAACCTAATACAATTTAAGTACTCTAACCTGTGAAAGAATTCACGCTGATTTTATTTAATGTATGTTAATTAGTATAGACTCTGTATTGGTTGCACTGGAACACAGAATATTCGTTAAAATCAATATGGCTGCATGTCTTCATGTAGTTCAATATCATGAAAAAAAATTTTTAAATAATCATTAGAAAACATGTAAAAGTCATTGTAAATGTTGGGACATAATTTGAAAAGTGAAACCCTAAGAATAAAATTTGACAGAAGTTTATGAAGGAATTAAAAAAGTCGCGTCACATGTTGTAAAGTTTAGCCGTTATTTTCTTTCAAGTTAGCAGCAAAAATTTTTTACGAATCTGAAAATTCATAATAAAACGAAAATTCTAAATACGTGTTTGTCTAATGCCATCCACTGCATTTTTTATGCCTTGGATTTTGCATTTGGTGGAAGCTTTTTTTAAGCGTTCACACATGCACACAATGATTCTGTAGAACTTGGAAAAATTGTGTACACATATTTCACATATATAGCAAAGTCATCTAATTTTGTGAAAAGTGAATAGATAATAAAATAGACTAATCATAGGTTTTCACCTAGAATTATGGCTATAATTATTCATGATGATTAATCGATATGGTACTAAGCTTTTAGGGTCGAATGTTTGAACGCATTAGACAGTAAAAGGCGTTCTCTGCTGATAAAGTTTTATTCAAACACATTTTTCTTACTCAGAAATCTATTCACGCGGTAATAATTGTAAGCTACCTGACAAGGTACCTTAAGATCGTAGCTCAAGATATAAACTTATGTGAAAATCCCGAAGGGAACCGATGGTAACCAATGTAGTTTGAAACTTATCCAAGATGTCGGACCTTGAAGACTTCGATCATGTTTTCGGTATACGCGGAGAAGAGGAATTTGATAGAGTGTCCCAAAGAATTCAACTGGAAGAATAGGAGAATCGGCGTAATATTGCACGTCGCAGACGTGTTTGTATACGGTATTATTTGCGGGATGCAAGCATAAATGCATTCCTCTATAGCAGACAAAAATAACGGAAGTGGTTTTATCGCTGAGAATTCTGGGTAATTCGTTGCCAATATTACGAAAACGTCAACATTCATGCATGACCGGTTAAGGCGGCTGTTAATTCGACCTCAGCTCACCAGTGATTGGAAGTAATTTGAGTAGAGACTAATGTATTTGCATACGACCCTTATAGACTATTATACCTTAATATTATCAGCATTTCTGGTTAAAGTCTTAGGAATACTAAAGTTAAAGACATATGAATGAAATACATATCGACGGTATATCAAAGAAAATCACAAATTTTACAAAAAACAACGGGGATAATTAACAGTATAATGAAACCATCTTTAGTACAAAAGAACACAAGATTACGACTTTATAAGGTTCTCGCAAGACCAGTATTAAGATATGGTAGTTGAGCATGGACAATACAAAGAAGAGATGAAAGCCGAATAACAGCAAATGAGATGCGATTTATACGCCGTACAGCAGGCTACACAAAGTGGGACCATAAAAGAAATAAGTAAATTATGGAGGAGTTGGATGTAGAACCCATTCTTCACCATATACAAAACTACCAGAACAACTGGAAAGCTCATCTTCAACGTATGCGTCTCATAGAATTCCAAAAGCCATACTTCGCTACTGCCTCCAAGGCAAAAGATCGCTGGGACGTCCAAGAAAGCACTGGATGGAAAATTTTCTCTTTGAGACCGTAACAGGCCACACGGCCTAATACTTGGATGATGATGATGATGATGATGATGAAGATGACATATCGACGGTAGGCAATGAAAACCTCGTAACTACATCAGTCATTGAAAACCACATAACTCCAGTAGCCAGCACAGAAATATGTGATGCATAACCTGTTGAGAACACGGACTTCAAATTTATTAATAACTTGACTTGTATTCTGTAGTAAAATATGTGGCAACTATTGCTGTGTCAATTTTCATAATTATTTAAAACAGTTATTTGTTTCTCCTGTAAAATTTACTAAAATGGAGTTACGAGGTTTTCATTGCCAACCATCAATATGCTGAGTTGTTGAATATATATTTTTTTTCTTACCAATATGACATAAAATTATATATCTACTTCTTCTGAAGATTTGAAGAACTTGGGTAATTTCATAGTATTAGAGTAAATTCAGTCCACCGCTGTGGTCTCGAGGTAGCGTGCTGCCTTGTCATGCAGCGGGCCCGGGTTCGATCCCCAGTCAGGGCAGTTTTTCTGGGTGAGGTTTTTATCAGGGTTTTTCCTCACCTGTAAGACAAATGTCAGGAAAACTTCAAGGCCCAAATGGTCCCCGAAATCATATGGCCATCATCATCATCATCCTTCATCAGTGTGGAAAGCAACGGGAAGCTACCACACCTACAATTCCCTAGTAAAGCTGCAAGCATAGCATGAAAATGCTATAATTGCCATGAAGGACCTGCCTTCGGGCAGAATTACTATGGATGGATGGAGAGTAAATTTGTGACAAATATTTAATCACTCTCCATGTTACATCCAATGCATGTGAAATCCCACTTATAAACAGTGAACCCTTGACACTTTTCATAGAACCACAGATCACATTGTATCCGTTCACCTTAAGTGACGAAGAATATCTACTCAAAAATGTTCTTCAAACACAGACAAGTATTAAATCTAACAACTGCTAACATGAATGAAAACACTTCCTCTACAAGTTGTGTTTTTTGTCAGTTCAACTTTGTTACAAACAAAATAAAAATATAACAAAATCAACTATAAATAAGGACACTATTTCTAATGCACAGCCAGTCTGTAGCCAAAGTTGAAGAGTTAGGAAGTCAAAGAGCAAGCAGAATCTCTTGAGGATGTCTACTGCAGTAGAAACGAAACATTGAGGTTTAAGAAAACCATAACACGGCCATTTAGCCCAGAAGACATAAAAGACATGAATCAAGACACCTGCCATGAAAGTCTAAAATTTTACATAAAATTATCTGTGTCACAAAATTAGCCATTTGACCTATACATTTCTTTTTCAGAATTTTAGATAGCTAAGATATTTTCATGGTAAATGGTAATTACCTTATCCAAATCATTTGAGATAAATCTGACATATTGCAATTGCATGTATAGATAAATAACGGGCTTCCAATATAAAACCGAACCGGCCTCACGGAGTTTCACCCGGCACGCAGTGCTGTCTCTTCCTCCTGCAATTCACCCTGCCTGCCACCCGTCCTTGAACTGTTTCTTACCTTATAGAAAATGCTGGAAATGTTGTCCTCCCGCAGTTAAACAGGCATTATACCGAGTAAACACATTTAAATTGACACGCTGTAGTTCGGGCAGTGTCAAGTTTCTGATTTCATTTCTTATGTTGTTCTTCAGTTCTTCCAATGTGTGCGGATTTGTTTTGTACACTTTGTCTTTCAGGCTACCCCACAAATAAAAATCACACACTGTTAGATCTGGGGAGCGAGCGAGGGGGCCATACACCAGCACTAATCACTCTATCTTCAAACACTTCCCTAATTTTATTCATGGACTCCTCTGCTGTATGAGCAGTAGCAGAATCTTGTTGAAACCACCCATATGATTTCTCTTCAAATTTAGTCACAAGATCGTGGATTGTCGATCTGGAAGGAGGTAATTGTCCAGGGAAGTTCCGAATAAATTCCTCGCGAACGCGACGAGCTGATTCGTATTTATAATAACATTTACACACATAAATGCGCTGCTCTAATGTCAGCTGACGTCTCATCTTGTTGAACGATAGTAAACTGACTAGTTCAAGGACGAGCGGCTGGCAGAGTGAAATGCGGACGAGGAGAGAGCGCTGCCTGACGGGTAAAACCCCGTGAGGCCGGTCCGGGTTTATATTGGAAGCCCGGTATTTAATAATTGTAAAAAAATGTTGTAAGTATCATTGCAAAGTCTTTAAAATAGTATGAAATATTAGTAAAGATGGAAGAAGCACAGAAGACAACAGTATTACAAGAATATAGCATGTAAAATCAAGGGAAAGGTAAACTAAACTTGAGTCATTATCTATTTTTGTAAAATTGTTGGTTATCATGTTTGGATTTGATGTTCCAGCTCCAGGATTTTTGAGTGTAAATAGTCTATCTCACTGCGAACCAAATGGCGAAATCAAAATTTGCACAAGATCCAACATAGAAATGCTGAAATGTGATTGGTTGAGTAGAGCAGCTGATGTATACGGAGTAGAACCTCGCATTACTTGTCTGAAAGCAGAGAGTACAGAAGACTGTATGAAGGCAGTGAAAGACAACATTGCTGATGTCGTCACCATCCAGCCAGACGACATGTCTCTTGCTTACAGGTTTGTATATGTACCTATCAGCACCCAGTTAGATCCCATTGGTTCATTTATTATATTAATTCTTTGTATCAATTCTGATATACTATGAAAAGTGAATCAACTTGTAGTTTATATTTAATTTTAGGAAGTTATATTTTGAGGTTATTTTAATTATATTATTTTTAGTCTGGACATCTTACCTCAATATTAATGTTGATTTGTTCTTGAACATGTTTCAAAACAATTCTGTTTTTCGTCAGCTTTCCCAGACTGGTTTTATTTATGTTGCATTATGTTGCACAACCTGGATGTCGATGTCAGCCCCATCCTGTGGTTGGCCAAAGAACCTCCAAACAAGGTCATGCTCCATCTGAATATCAAAATTCATAACTCTGTTTCTGTTCTTCTGAATATAATTTTTTCCCCAAATAGTCAGCTCTTTTGTATTTTCTAACTGTTTTAATAATTTAGTGTCCAAATTTATATTATGTTTTCAGACCAAACATGAGCAGCAACTGCAGATTTTTCTATTTCCCCATTTTTAATATTTCTTATGTGTTCTTTGGTTCTAATTTTTAGGTTTCTTTTTGTTTTTCCTATATATATCTTTTCACAACCCATGCATTCAATTTGATATATTCCTGACTTTTTATTTTTATCAGTTTTTTCATTTTTGTTGGTTTTTATTAGTTTATTTAAACTCTAGTTATTTTTTGGTGCTAATTTAATTTAAACTTCTCAAATATATTTTGAAATTTATTAAATTAAATTAATTAATTTGTAGTTTATATTTGAAGAGAAACATATATGCTCAGACAGGGAATTGAACCCGGGACCTTTCGATTTCTATTCGAATTTTCTACTCACCAAGTTACCTGAGCACTCCTATATATAAGCAAAATTTACTCATATACATTGCTAAGATGAGGCGAACAGGAATTATTACCCATCCAAGTGTTTTGTGCAGGCAGAAAATATGTTAACTAACAAACTCTCTTTCTCTTTCTGTTCGTTACTATGTTGCCACTTCCTGTCCTTTGTATTATGTTGTTTGATTGGCAGGTAGAGAGCTGACAAATACAATGTATTTTAATCATCCATTGTTCTGCGCGGTCAGTGGCAGAATGACTAACTTGACAACCTTGTTACTTTTGGGGTTATGTCTAGGAATGAGCTGTCCCTTCTCATTACATGTTGCCACTTGTAATTTATTGTGACGCTAGTAACGGAGAGACGACAAATATTGTGATTTTAAATGATCCGACCGCTTGAGCATTCCGTGCTTAAATGATTAATTTGACAACCATGTTAAAATATTTTACACGTGTTCAGAGATTCTCTCCCCACATTTGAAGTTGAAAAATTTCAGTACGTGATCGGATGTATGGTCTTCACCTACATCCCTTCCACAGATTCAATAGTTTGACGACACTAGCGCTAAAACTCTTCCCCTCCGCCCGTGCACAGTTAACCTGGATGTGTAATATAAGTATATTTGTATATTTTAGGTGCACATTAGATTCCCTATAATTTGGTATATTCTGTGTTACTATATCTCTTCATATAAACACGGTTTATTGATGAGTGAAATCAGTAAATCGCTGTTTTCTCGAAAACTACCAAATGAAATTTAATGAGTTTCTATATTTTAGGTGCACATTAGATTCCCTATAATTTGGTATATTCTGTGTTACTATATCTCTTCATATAAACACGGTTTATTGATGAGTGAAATCAGTAAAACGCTGTTTTCTCGAAAACTAGCAAATAAAATTTAATGAGTTTCTATATTTTAGGTGCACATTAGATTCCCTATAATTTGGTATATTCTGTGTTACTATATCTCTTCATATAAACACGGTTTATTGATGAGTGAAATCAGTAAAACGCTGTTTTCTCGAAAACTAGCATACGAAATTTAATGAGTTTCTATATTTTAGGTGCACATTAGATTCCCTATAATTTGGTATATTCTGTGTTACTATATCTCTTCATATAAACACGGTTTATTGATGAGTGAAATCAGTAAAACGCTGTTTTCTCGAAAACTAGCAAATGAAATTTAATGAGTTTCTATATTTTAGGTGCACATTAGATTCCCTATAATTTGGTATATTCTGTGTTACTATATCTCTTCATATAAACACGGTTTATTGATGAGTGAAATCAGTAAAACGCTGTTTTCTCGAAAACTACCAAATGAAATTTAATGAGTTTCTATATTTTAGGTGCACATTAGATTCCCTATAATTTGGTATATTCTGTGTTACTATATCTCTTCATATAAACAACGGTTTATTGATGAGTGAAATCAGTAAAACGCTGTTTTCTCGAAAACTACCAAATGAAATTTAATGAGTTTCTATATTTTAGGTGCACATTAGATTCCCTATAATTTGGTATATTCTGTGTTACTATATCTCTTCATATAAACACGGTTTATTGAAGAGTGAAATCAGTAAAACGCTGTTTTCTCGAAAACTAGCAAATGAAATTTAATGAGTTTCTATATTTTAGGTGCACATTAGATTCCCTATGATTTGGTATATTCTGTGTTACTATATCTCTTCATATAAACACGGTTTATTGATGAGTGAAATCAGTAAAACGCTGTTTTCTCGAAAACTAGCAAATGGAATTTAACGAGTTTCTATATTTTACGTGCACATTAGATTCCCTATAATTTGGTATATTCTGTGTTACTATATCTCTTCATATAAACACGGTTTATTGATGAGTGAAATCAGTAAAACGCTGTTTTCTCGAAAACTAGCAAATGAAATTTAATGAGTTTCAATATTTTAGGTGCACATTAGATTCCCTATAATTTGGTATATTCTGTGTTACTATATCTCTTCATATAAACACGGTTTATTGATGAGTGAAATCAGTAAAACGCTGTTTTCTCGAAAACTACCAAATGAAATTGAATGAGTTTCTATATTTCAGGTGCACATTAGATTCCCTATAATTTGGTATATTCTGTGTTACTATATCTCTTCATATAAACACGGTTTATTGATGAGTGAAATCAGTAAAACGCTGTTTTCTCGAAAACTACCAAATGAAATTTAATGAGTTTCTATATTTTAGGTGCACATTAGATTTCCTATAATTTGGTATATTCTGTGTTACTATATCTCTTCATATAAACACGGTTTATTGATGAGTGAAATCAGTAAAACGCTGTTTTCTCGAAAACTACCAAATTAAATTTAATGAGTTTCTATATTTTAGGTGCACATTAGATTCCCTATAATTTGGTATATTCTGTGTTACTATATCTCTTCATATAAACACGGTTTATTGATGAGTGAAATCAGTAAAACGCTGTTTTCTCTCGAAAACTAGCAAATGAAATTTAATGAGTTTCTATATTTTAGGTGCACATTAGATTCCCTATAATTTGGTATATTATGTGTTACTATATCTCTTCATATAAACACGGTTTATTGATGAGTGAAATCAGTAAAACGCTGTTTTCTCGAAAACTACCAAATGAAATTTAATGAGTTTCTATATTTTAGGTGCACATTAGATTCCCTATATTTTGGTATATTCTGTGTTACTATATCTCTTCATATAAACACGGTTTATTGATGATTGTGAAATCAGTAAAAACGCTGTTTTCTCGAAAACTAGCAAATGAAATTTAATGAGTTTCTCTATATTTTATGTGCACATTAGATCCCCTATAATTTGGTATATTCTGTGTTACTATATCTCTTCATATAAATACGGTTTATTGATGAGTGAAATCAGTAAAACGCTGTTTTCTCGAAAACTACCAATGAAATTTAATGAGTTTTCTATATTTTAGGTGCACATTAGATTCCCTATGATTTGGTATATTCTGTGTTACTATATCTCTTCATATAAACACGGTTTATTGATGAGTGAAATCAGTAAAACGGTTTTCTCTCGAAAACTAGCAAATGAAATTTAATGAGTTTCTATATTTTAGGTGCACATTAGATTCCCTATAATTTGGTATATTCTGTGTTACTATATCTCTTCATATAAACACGGTTTATTGATGAGTGAAATCAGTAAAACGCTGTTTTCTCGAAAACTAGCATATGAAATTTAATGAGTTTCTATATTTTAGGTGCACATTAGATTCCCTATAATTTGGTATATTCTGTGTTACTATATCTCTTCATATAAACACGGTTTATTGATGAGTGAAATCAGTAAAACGCTGTTTTCTCGAAAACTAGCAAATGAAATTTAATGAGTTTCTATATTTTAGGTGCACATTAGATTCCCTATAATTTGGTATATTCTGTGTTACTATATCTCTTCATATAAACACGGTTTATTGATGAGTGAAATCAGTAAAACGCTGTTTTCTCGAAAACTAGCAAATGAATTTAATGAGTTTCTATATTATAGGTGCACATTAGATTCCCTATAATTTGTATATTCTGTGTTACTATATCTCTTCATATAAACACGGTTTATTGATGAGTGAAATCAGTAAATCGCTGTTTCCCTCGAAAACTACCAAATGAAATTTAATGAGTTTCTATATTTTAGGTGCACATTAGATTCCCTATAATTTGGTATATTCTGTGTTACTATATCTCTTCATATAAACACGGTTTATTGATGAGTGAAATCAGTAAAACGCTGTTTTCTCGAAAACTAGCAAATGAAATTTAATGAGTTTCTATATTTTAGGTGCACATTAGATTCCCTATAATTTGGTATATTCTGTGTTACTATATCTCTTCATATAAACACGGTTTATTGATGAGTGAAATCAGTAAAACGCTGTTTTCTCGAAAACTAGCAAATGAAATTTAATGAGTTTCTATATTTTAGGTGCACATTAGATTCCCTATAATTTGGTATATTCTGTGTTACTATATCTCTTCATATAAACACGGTTTATTGATGAGTGAAATCAGTAAAACGCTTTTTCTCGAAAACTAGCAAATGAAATTTAATGAGTTTCTATATTTTAGGTGCACATTAGATTCCCTATAATTTGGTATATTCTGTGTTACTATATCTCTTCATATAAACACGGTTTATTGATGAGTGAAATCAGTAAAACGCTGTTTTCTCGAAAACTAGCAAATGAAATTTAATGAGTTTCTATATTTTAGGTGCACATTAGATTCCCTATAATTTGGTATATTCTGTGTTACTATATCTCTTCATATAAACACGGTTTATTGATGAGTGAAATCAGTAAAACGCTGTTTTCTCGAAAACTACCAAATGAAATTTAATGAGTTTCTATATTTTAGGTGCACATTAGATTCCCTATAATTTGGTATATTCTGTGTTACTATATCTCTTCATATAAACACGGTTTATTGATGAGTGAAATCAGTAAAACGCTGTTTTCTCGAAAACTAGCAAATGAAATTTAATGAGTTTCTATATTTTAGGTGCACATTAGATTCCCTATAATTTGGTATATTCTGTGTTACTATATCTCTTCATATAAACACGGTTTATTGATGAGTGAAATCAGTAAAACGCTGTTTTCTCGAAAACTAGCAAATGAAATTTAATGAGTTTCTATATTTTAGGTGCACATTAGATTCCCTATAATTTGGTATATTCTGTGTTACTATATCTCTTCATATAAACACGGTTTATTGATGAGTGAAATCAGTAAAACGCTGTTTTCTCGAAAACTACCAAATTAAATTTAATGAGTTTCTATATTTTAGGTGCACATTAGATTCCCTATAATTTGGTATATTCTGTGTTACTATATCTCTTCATATAAACACGGTTTATTGATGAGTGAAATCAGTAAAACGCTGTTTTCTCGAAAACTAGCAAATGAAATTTAACGAGTTTCTATATTTTACGTGCACATTAGATTCCCTATAATTTGGTATATTCTGTGTTACTATATCTCTTCATATAAACACGGTTTATTGATGAGTGAAATCAGTAAAACGCTGTTTTTCTCGAAAACTACCAAATGAAATTTAATGAGTTTCTATATTTTAGGTGCACATTAGATTCCCTATAATTTGGTATATTCTGTGTTACTATATCTCTTCATATAAACACGGTTTATTGATGAGTGAAATCAGTAAAACGCTGTTTTCTCGAAAACTACCAAATGAAATTTAATGAGTTTCTATATCTTAGGTGCACATTAGGTTCCCTATAATTTGGTATATTCTGTGTTACTATATCTCTTCATATAAACACGGTTTATTGATGAGTGAAATCAGTAAAACGCTGTTTTCCTCGAAAACTACCAAATGAAATTTAATGAGTTTCCATATTTTAGGTGCACATTAGATTCCCTATAATTTGGTATATTCTGTGTTACTATATCTCTTCATATAAACACGGTTTATTGATGAGTGAAATCAGTAAAAACGCTGTTTTCTCGAAAACTACCAAATGAAATTTAATGAGTTTTCTATATTTTAGGTGCACATTAGATACCCTATAATTTGGTATATTCTGTGTTACTATATCTCTTCATATAAACACGGTTTATTGATGAGTGAAATCAATAAAACGCTGTTTTCTCGAAAACTACCAAATGAAATTTAATGAGTTTCTATATTTTAGGTGCACATTGGATTCCCTATAATTTGGTATATTCTGTGTTACTATATCTCTTCATATAAACACGGTTTATTGATGAGTGAAATCAGTAAAACGCTGTTTTCTCGAAAACTACCAAATGAATTTTAATGAGTTTCTATATTTTAGGTGCACATTAGATTCCCTATAATTTGGTATATTCTGTGTTACTATATCTCTTCATATAAACACGGTTTATTGATGAGTGAAATCAATAAAACGCTGTTTTCTCGAAAACTACCAAATGAAATTTAATGAGTTTCTATATTTTAGGTGCACATTAGATTCCCTATAATTTGGTATATTCTGTGTTACTATATCTCTTCATATAAACACGGTTTATTGATGAGTGAAATCAGTAAAACGCTGTTTTCTCGAAAACTACCAAATGAAATTTAATGAGTTTCTATATTTTAGGTGCACATTAGATTTCCTATAATTTGGTATATTCTGTGTTACTATATCTCTTCATATAAACACGGTTTATTGATGAGTGAAATCAGTAAAACGCTGTTTTCTCGAAAACTACCAATGAAATTTAATGAGTTTCCATATTTTAGGTGCACATTAGATTCCCTATAATTTGGTATATTCTGTGTTACTATATCTCTTCATATAAACACGGTTTATTGATGAGTGAATCAGTAAAACGCTGTTTTCTCGAAAACTACCAAATGAAATTTAATGAGTTTCTATATTTTAGGTGTACATTAGATTCCCTATAATTTGGTATATTCTGTGTTACTATATCTCTTCATATAAACACGGTTTATTGATGAGTGAAATCATTAAAACGCTGTTTTCTCGAAAACTACCAAATGAAATTTAATGAGTTTCTATATTTTAGGTGCACATTAGATTCCCTATAATTTGGTATATTCTGTGTTACTATATCTCTTCATATAAACACGGTTTTTGATGAGTGAAATCAGTAAAACGCTGTTTTTCTCGAAAACTACCAAATGAAATTTAATGAGTTTCTATATTTTAGGTGCACATTAGATTCCCTATAATTTGGTATATTCTGTGTTACTATATCTCTTCATATAAACACGGTTTATTGATGAGTGAAATCAGTAAAACGCTGTTTTCTCGAAAACTACCAAATGAAATTTAATGAGTTTCTATATTTTAGGTGCACATTAGATTCCCTATAATTTGGTATATTCTGTGTTACTATATCTCTTCACATAAACCACGGTTTATTGATGAGTGAAATCAGTAAAACGCTGTTTTTCTCGAAAACTAGCAAATGAAATTTAATGAGTTTCTATATTTTAGGTGCACATTAGATTCCCTATAATTTGGTATATTCTGTGTTACTATATCTCTTCATATAAACACGGTTTATTGATGAGTGAAATCAGTAAAACGCTGTTTTCTCGAAAACTAGCAAATGAAATTTAATGAGTTTCTATATTTTAGGTGCACATTAGATTCCCTATAATTTGGTATATTCTGTGTTACTATATCTCTTCATATAAACACGGTTTATTGATGAGTGAAATCAGTAAAACGCTGTTTTCTCGAAAACTACCAAATGAAATTTAATGAGTTTCTATATTTTAGGTGCACATTAGATTCCCTATAATTTGGTATATTCTGTGTTACTATATCTCTTCATATAAACACGGTTTATTGATGAGTGAAATCAGTAAAACGCTGTTTTCTCGAAAACTACCAAATGAAATTTAACGAGTTTCTATATCTTAGGTGCACATTAGATTCCCTATAACTTGGTATATTCTGTGTTACTATATCTCTTCATATAAACACGGTTTATTGATGAGTGAAATCAGTAAAACGCTGTTTTCTCGAAAACTACCAAATGAAATTTAATGAGTTTCTATATTGTAGGTGCACATTGGATTCCCTATAATTTGGTATATTCTGTGTTACTATATCTCTTCATATAAACACGGTTTATTGATGAGTGAAATCAGTAAAACGCTGTTTTCTCGAAAACTAGCAAATGAAATTTAATGAGTTTCTACATTTTAGGTGCACATTAGATTCCCTATAATTTGGTATATTCTGTGTTACTATATCTCTTCATATAAACACGGTTTATTGATGAGTGAAATCAGTAAAACACTGTTTTTTCTCGAAAACTAGCAAATGAAATTTAATGAGTTTCTATATTTTAGGTGCACATTAGATTCTCTATATATGGTATATTCTGTGTTACTATATCTCTTCATATAAACACGGTTTATTGATGAGTGAAATCAGTAAAACGCTGTTTTTCTCGAAAACTAGCAAATGAAATTTAATGAGTTTCTATATTTTAGGTGCACATTAGATTCCCTATAATTTGGTATATTCTGTGTTACTATATCTCTTCATATAAACACAGTTTATTGATGAGTGAAATCAGTAAAACGCTGTTTTCTCGAAAACTACCAATGAAATTTAATGAGTTTCTATATTTTAGGTGCACATTAGATTCCCTATAATTTGGTATATTCTGTGTTACTATATCTCTTCATATAAACACGGTTTATTGATGAGTGAAATCAGTAAAACGCTGTTTTCTCGAAAACTAGCAAATGAAATTTAATGAGTTTCTATATTTTAGGTGCACATTAGATTCCCTATAATTTGGTATATTCTGTGTTACTATATCTCTTCATATAAACACGGTTTATTGATGAGTGAAATCAGTAAAACGCTGTTTTCTCGAAAACTACCAAATGAAATTTAATGAGTTTCTATATTTTAGGTGCACATTAGATTCCCTATAATTTGGTATATTCTGTGTTACTATATCTCTTCATATAAACACGGTTTATTGATGAGTGAAATCAGTAAAACGCTGTTTTCTCGAAAACTACCAAATGAAATTTAATGAGTTTCTATATTTTAGGTGCACATTAGATTCCCTATAATTTGGTATATTCTGTGTTACTATATCTCTTCATATAAACACGGTTTATTGATGAGTGAAATCAGTAAAACGCTGTTTTCTCGAAAGCTACCAAATGAAATTTAATGAGTTTCTATATTTTAGGTGCACATTGGATTCCCTATAATTTGGTATATTCTGTGTTACTATATCTCTTCATATAAACACGGTTTATTGATGAGTGAAATCAGTAAAACGCTGTTTTCTCGAAAACTACCAAATGAATTTTAATGAGTTTCTATATTTTAGGTGCACATTAGATTCCCTATAATTTGGTATATTCTGTGTTACTATATCTCTTCATATAAACACGGTTTATTTGATGAGTGAAATCAGTAAAACGCTGTTTTCTCGAAAACTACCAAATGAAATTTAATGAGTTTCTATATTTTAGGTGCACATTAGATTCCCTATAATTTGGTATATTCTGTGTTACTATATCTCTTCATATAAACACGGTTTATTGATGAGTGAAATCAGTAAAACGCTGTTTTCTCGAAAACTAGCAAATGAAATTTAATGAGTTTCTATATTTTAGGTGCACATTAGATTCCCTATAATTTGGTATATTCTGTGTTACTATATCTCTTCATATAAACACGGTTTATTGATGAGTGAAATCAGTAAAACGCTGTTTTTCTCGAAAACTACCAAATGAAATTTAATGAGTTTCTATATTTTAGGTGCACATTAGATTCCCTATAATTTGGTATATTCTGTGTTACTATATCTCTTCATATAAACACGGTTTATTGATGAGTGAAATCAGTAAAACGCTGTTTTCTCGAAAACTACCAAATGAAATTTAATGAGTTTCTATATTTTAGGTGCACATTAGATTCCCTATAATTTGGTATATTCTGTGTTACTATATCTCTTCATATAAACACGGTTTATTGATGAGTGAAATCAGTAAAACGCTGTTTTCTCGAAAACTACCAAATGAAATTTAATGAGTTTCTATATTTTAGGTGCACATTAGATTCCCTATAATTTGGTATATTCTGTGTTACTATATCTCTTCATATAAACACGGTTTATTGATGAGTGAAATCAGTAAAACGCTGTTTTCTCAAAAACTAGCAAATGAAATTTAATGAGTTTCTATATTTTAGGTGCACATTAGATTCCCTATAATTTGGTATATTCTGTGTTACTATATCTCTTCATATAAACACGGTTTATTGATGAGTGAAATCAGTAAAACGCTGTTTTCTCGAAAACTAGCAAATGAAATTTAATGAGTTTCTATATTTTAGGTGCACATTAGATTCCCTATAATTTGGTATATTCTGTGTTACTATATCTCTTCATATAAACACGGTTTATTGATGAGTGAAATCAGTAAAACGCTGTTTTCTCGAAAACTAGCAAATGAAATTTAATGAGTTTCTATATTTTTAGGTGCACATTAGATCCCCTATAATTTGGTATATTCTGTGTTACTATATCTCTTCATATAAACACGGTTTATTGATGAGTGAAATCAGTAAAACTCTGTTTTCTCGAAAACTAGCAAATGAAATTTAATGAGTTTCTATATTTTAGGTGCACATTAGATTCCCTATAATTTGGTATATTCTGTGTTACTATATCTCTTCATATAAACATGGTTTATTGATGAGTGAAATCAGTAAAACGCTGTTTTCTCGAAAACTAGGAAATGAAATTTAATGAGTTTTTATATTTTAGGTACACATTAGATCCCCTGTAATTTGCTATTGTCTATTTTTCAATTTTATGACTCTCCAGGAAACTATGTGCTGCAATAACAGATCATTTGAACAATTTTTAAAAATTATTGCATAAATTTGATATTACATTGGCACCAATAAGAAAATGTAGCCTTGGTAATCTATGAATAACCAGTAAGAAAGTGAACATGCCAGACAGTGAAAACTCTGGAATTCATCCAATTAGTTGTAAAGACTGCAATAAAGTATACATAGGAAAAACAAAAATGAATTTGGACACTAACATAAAATAACACTTTAGAAATATTAAAAGTGGTAAAATTGAAAAATCAGCTATTGCAGCACATTGTTTGCTGGAGAGTCGTAAAATTGAAAAATTGGCTAAACTTTTAAAACATTTGGGAAAAACTTTGGAATTGATAGTTTGGGACAAGATATATATTCAGAAGAACAAATTTAGATCTATGAATTTTTAAACTCCCAATGAACAGGACATTATCTCAAACTTCATCAAATCAGCACCAGAATGCAAGGTTATAGATGAAGATTGTAACAAAAATCCGTAGTCATAAGGTCGGCTGAAGATAAGAGAAACTCCTCTTGAAAACTTCAATTCCTGTGTTTAAAAAAAACATGAAATATGAGGTAAGATATGTGACTCATTCATTCATTGATTAAATAACATTGTCTAGCTCCTTCAGACAGAATGCCGCAGCATGGTTGTGCCTCATATATAGTATTTTTAAAATTGGATGAAAATTTCACTTACTGGTACGATAATAATAAACTATCAGACCTGATATTGACACAAATTATTTATTGATTCCAAAAGCAAAATCAATAACATTTTGACCAGGTATAAGCCTAAAAAATGTTGCAAATAAAGTTCAAATTTAAGCAAGTGTATCTGTCTGAGCATCCTGCGCCGTAGCTGAGTGGTTGAGGCAGGAAGCCTTGGCGAAGAGCTACAGGACTTGCTCTGGTTCGAGTCTCCATGGGGAAAGAAATTTTATCATGGAATTTCGGCCAGTATGGGACCAGTGCCCACCCAGCATCTTTTGGGTAGCTACAGTAAGTAGCGGCTCCAGGTTGAGAAAACCACCTATAACGGCTGGGGGACTCGACATGCTGATCACATGTCACCCCTACACTGGCTTGATGTTCATCTACCTCTATGATTGACACATGTGGATGTGAGGCCAGCAGCTGGCTGGTAGGCTATGGGCCTTCTAGGCCTGTTGCGTCAGGAGTTATTTGTCTGAGCGTATAATTTTTCTCTTCAAACATGATTTATCCATCATTGAGATGTATGGAATAAATAATAGAAATATTGAAAGAAGCCATACTGGTTTTATAATGCAATGTAAAATTCCCAAATAAATGTCTTCTTAATGAAGAAGCCGCCATTTCCATGATAGAAGCAAAAGTTTCATAGCATTTGGTGCGCAGAAATTAACGTTGTATAAAATAAAATAAGTTAAAATATACCTTCTTAGGTAATATTCATCGTCCTCAACTTAAAAAAATATATATTCTTTATGTCTGTAGGCCTTTCAGAACTTCCGTTCCATCTTCAGCAGGTTCTTCTTCGCTACAATATCTAGTATGAAGGTTGATGCTGCTGGTCCTAATGTGCTGTTGTCATGAGTCACCATCATACTAGATATTGTAGCTAAGAAGAACCTGCTGAAGATGGAACGGATGTTTCGGAAAGGCCTACAGGCATAAAGAATACATATTTTATAAGTTGAGGACGACGGATCTTACCTAAGAAGGTATATTTTAACTTATTTTATCTTATGACTCTCCACCTCAACGGTTTTAACAATGAATTTCATTAGTGTTAACAGTGTATGTAAGAGGAAAATCTGCATTTAGGTTGGAACTTGCTCAGGTAGCTCACTCGGTTAGAGCATTCACTTAGAGTGCGAAAGATTCTGGGTTCAAGCTCCAGTCTGAGTATATAATTTTCCTCTTCAAATATAACTACCTAAATTTAACTTTTATAAGAATAGTGTACTGAGGATGGGGTCACCAAGACCTTGAAATCGCGATCTACTTAGAAGATTAATTACGAGGAGAGGTATGAAATATTTTAATTTATCGTAACTGAATCTAATTTTACTTTTGTTGCAGAAATTTTGGTTTGAAACCAGTTCTCTACGAGTATACTAAAAATATTACAACTGTCAACCAAGTTGGTGCAATTGTGAGAAAAGAATCAAAGATCAAACACATAGGTGACCTGAAGGGAACAAAAGCTTGTTTTCCATCATACGATGGAGTGGGTGAGCGAAAATAAATTAATCAAGTCATATATATAATTCTGGTTTTCACAAAATGTAAATCATTTTGCATACTTCACATACTTACTCTATCGAACCCGTAGGTTCATAGCCACGTGGACATAAGCTCTCCATACATTCCTATTCTGGGCTAATGTTTTCCAATCTTTCCCTGTATAATCTACTTCCCTCAAATCATAGTTAATGTTATTCTCCCACCTCATTCTTGGTCTACCAACTGGGTGTTTCTTCTCTGGCTTTCCTACAAGAAGCTACCATGCATGTCTTTCATTCCGCATATGTGCAACATGTCCTGCCCATCGCAGTCTATTAGACTTAACTGGTATCTTTACCTTGTCGTGGTGGAGTGGCTTGTGTGCTTAAATGATCCTAAGACCTATGCCAGCGGTAGCATTGCTGCCGATAGGGTTACCCATGCCGGACTGGTCGAAGGTGATAAGCCAGATGAAAAAGTACCTTGGTCGAAAGAGTGACAATCTTTCACCGTAAAAATAAAACCGTCAAGAAATGTGGACATGAGTTCAACTGGGGTAACATTTTCCGGAGGTCAAATAGTCCCCCATTCGGTTCTCCGGGCGGGGACTACTTCAGGGAACCCATGCCAAAGGCTCAAACATACGGGCATGTTCCTAGGAACATGGAATGTTAAGACTTTATATATCACAGACAGATAAGAATAATTAATGGAAATGGTATTCATAGCTGCTTGTACCACTTCTATCCAAGTTTTCTTCGGTCTTCCTCCTTTCCATTGGGATCCATTCCATAACAATTTTAGGCAATCTTTGCTCTGGCGTTCTTTTGACATGGCTGTAGCACTGTAATATTTTCTTTTCTATGATGTCTATGATGTCCGGCTCCTCTTCTACACAAATAATTTCCCTTATTTCCTATTCTGTCCAACCTATTATTATTATTATTATTATTATTATTATTTTGAAATTAAATTAACCCTATAATGTTCCTTGTTACATGTAAATAATTATTTGAATTAACATTTTCCAATCCTGGATAGAATCTAATTTAAGAAAGAAAAATTAATGTTTGAACTAGGATTTGAACCCTGGACCTCTAGTTCTATGTATTAGTGTGCTGTTCATTACTTCTGAATATAAGATATCAGCTGGTGTGATGGTAGCGACAGCCTTCGGACGAACAAGAATTGTATAAGTTGAAAGAGATGTTAATGTTTGTATTGTCGTTTGAATGGTGTAATGGACAGCACACTAGTATGTAGAGCTGGAGGTCCGGGGTTCAAATTCCAGTTCAAACTTTAATTTTTCTTTCTTAAATTAGATTCTATCCAGGATTGGAAAATGTTAATTCAAATAAAAACCGAGAAAACTAATTTTATTATCTTATTAGAATACTTTGTATGGATGTTCTCAATATTTGAAATTTGGCGCTTGTTTGAAAGGTCTGAAGTTGTATTTATTACAGGGTGGAACTCTATTTGGAGTGTGCTGAAGAACAAGAGTTTGGTTCCTTCTACCTGCAGCAGCACGGAAGCTCTTGGAAATTTCTTCTCGGACAGCTGTGTTCCAGGAATCAGTAAATCACACAGTTTCCCTGCAAGCCTGCAAGCACTCTGTGACGATGGTAAAACTAGCAACTTTTTAAAAGAAAAATAATATTCATTAAGAACTTCAAAAAATTGAACTTTCATGTCTAAATATTCCCACATACATTTCTATGTTCATTATATTATTTTTAGTCTGATCATCTTACCTCAATATTAAGTAAGATGATCAGACTAAAAATAATATAATTAAAATAACCTCAGTCGGCCGCGGTGGACTAGTGGTTATGCTCCTTGCCTCTGGTCCCGATGGTCGTGGGTTCAAACCCAGCCGGGGTTGATGGATTTTTTAGGATGGAAAAATCCAAGGAGCAAGTCCTCTGGGAGGGACTTTAAGCCGTGGGTCCCGAGTCTGAAGATTTTCAGGCTCGTAAAAAATCCTTAAGGCTGAATGAAAAGGCCTCTAAGCAAAATTTACCGACTTTTTCCGTCCTAGTACTACCTTGGTTTCCTAGATGTCAGTATGAGGCGGAACGCTGACCCCGGACCACTCAAAATGATATCTATACGAAAACAAGTGTAACTAAATTAGTATGGTTCAAATTCTTCCCTGTAGGGGGAGAGCGCCTAAATCTCTGTAAAGGGAAAACATGGGCTTACAATACAATACAAAAATAACCTCAAAATATCACTTCCTATAAATATTAATTACAACTTCGTAAGTTACAAGGAAGAAACAAAACCAGAAATTGTGTTTGTGTTATAAATTACGAAAAAAAAGATGGCGTCCTCCAAAATCAACTTTCATAACTATTTTTTGGAAACTAAATATGAAATCAAAAAGTTTTTAAAATTAAGAGAGAAGAAATTTAAAAGATTAGCGGACATTAAATTCATCAACCAATGGTGAAATTAAATGTTTCTTACCTCTCCTCATATAAATCTTCTAAGTAGATCGCGATTTCGAGACCATAACGGTCTCATCTTCAGTACTTTTTTGGTGACTGATGTTATGTCGATCAGAAGAAACTCTTCTTCTTCTGTCTGTTGGTGGACCTATGAACCTCTGGATCAGGTCAAAATTTGCGGGAATTTCAAAGTTCACAAGTTTTCCTTTGTTTTTGTGAATGTGGATCTTTTCCCAAACTGCGAGTTCCTTTTGTTTGTCTATTTGTTTAATTAGACTGGTTTTTGATTCAATTAAATGTTTTTCGGACCAAGCATGAGCAGCTACTGCTGATTTTTCCACTTCTCCATTTTTGATGTTTCTAAGATGTTCTTTCACCCTTGTTTTCAAATTTCTTTTCGTTTTTCCAATTAATTTCACCATAAATTAAACCTCATAGTGATTAATTCCTATAAAAGTTAAAAATTGTTTCAGATGTTTACGATGAAGAACTCGGTGCCCTGCGATGCCTAGCAAGTGGTAAAGGTGACGTGGCCTTCATTCAGCTCAACACTCTGACACAAAATACTGGTAACAAATATTCATTTTAAACTGTTTATAAAATGGAAGGTCATTTAATTAATATTCTGTTGATGTTAAATGATTGATTTTTTTTCTGACAGATGGAAAAGGGGCAGCAGATTTGAAAACGAAGGCTGTAAAAATGAGTGATTTCAAATCACTTTGCTTGAGCGACCAGACACGAGACTGTTATCTTAGTTGGTCGGCACCTGGACAAGTAAGATATTGTCTTTAGTTTCATTTGAACATAGTTGTCAGAATTTAAAATGTCTTAACATCCTTATTAGAGTGAGAATTTAACACCTCGGCTCAAATTGTAGATTTCTCAAACACTAGTATTGATACTTCTATGTTTGATCTTCAGTTGTTGAATTGGTGCTGGTGATCCCGTTCCCTCTGTTGGCTGACTGATGAACTTCCAAATTAAATATTTTTCATAAATCTAAATGTCACAACGAGTAGGGTGCGTGTAGGCAAACAGTTTTCGGACACCTTTGAAATCCAGAATGGGTTGAAGCAAGGAGATGCACTATCTCCTCTACTATTTAATTTTGTACTAGAACATGCCATCAAATCTTTAGAGAATGAGGAAGGATTACAACTGAATGGTATTAATAAGCTGTTAGTTTATGCCGATGATGTAGTACTATTGGGTGATAGCGATGAGATACTAAAGGCCAACACGCACACACTATTGAGTAACACTAAGAAATTAGGACTGGAAGTAAATATCAGTAAAACTAAATATATGTTCACATGTAGAAATACATTATATAATGGAAATGGACAGCTAATGACAAATGAGATAAATTTTGAGGAAGTGGCTGAATTCAAATACCTAGGAACAATAATCACAAACAGGAATGAGATGCACAAAGAAATTAAACATAGGCTCAATTCTGGAAATGCGTGCTATTATGCATTGCAGAGACTCTTGATGTCCAACTCCTTTCAAAAACCGTTAAACTGAAAATATATAAAACTATTATTCTACCAGTTATATTATATGGATGCGAAACATGGACTCTTACTTTAAGGGAGGAAAGGAGATTACGAGTTTTTGAGAATAAAGTTCTTAGGAAAATTTTTGGACCAAAGAGAGATGAACAGACAGGTGAATGGAGAAGACTACATAACAATGAACTACATGGTCTTTATAGGAAGCCAGATATAATAAGAACAGTTAAATCTCATAGACTGCGATGGACAGGACATGTTGCACGTATGGGGAATGAAAGACTTGCATGGAAGCTTCTTGTAGGAAAGCCAGAGGGAAAACGCCCAGTTGGTAGACCAAGAATGAGGTGGGGGAACAACATTAACTATGATTTGAGGGAAGTAGATTATACAGGGGATGATTGGAAAGCATTAGCTCAGGATAGGGATGTATGGAGAGCTTATGTCTGCACGGCCATGAACCTACGGGTTCGATAGTGCCAGTGAGTAAGTAAGTAAGTAAGTAATGTCATCAGTGAATATATGTAGAGGATTTGGAAATCAAGAGTGGCGTTTGTTAGGACAATTTAACGAATAAATTTATTTAACTTTCACAGGTGAAAAAACACTATGAGGTTTAATTTAAGAATTAAATTAATATTTTTATTAACTCACCTCATATCCATTTTCTACTAGACTGCAGTTTCAGAGCTTATTTCCATCATCAGTAGCCGGTGTTATGTCACCAAGAAACGACCAGAGGCTACTGATGATGGAGATAAGCTCTGAAACTGCAGTCTAGTAGAAAAAGGATATGAGGTGAGTTAATAAAAATATTAATTTAATTCTTGAATAAAATTTAAGTTGTTTACTAAAAGATCATTATTTAAATACCCTTACCAATATTTTAAAATATTTATATATTTAATGTAAACGGCGATGGTTGGTAACAAATCAGACATTTGGTGTTATCTTTATTCACTGCAACTTGATGATATTATTTATTGCCAAATAGAATCGCAATATTGTAAGAGTGCACCCTAGTGGACAAATAATAAAATACATCAAAGTGTATTTTATGACCAACATTATAGGATTATTAATTTATTTTTTAGTAAACAACTCGATAAAATCATTATTTAAAAACACAATTATCAAATGTGTAGTTTGAAGGAATCTGTTCATTATTTGCTATATTTAATCTATTTGTTGGAGAGTCAGTCACTGCAAAATAATGCTCTGACCTGTTCAGAATATTAAAAAGGATGAGCTTTCTATTTCATAAAACAGGAGCTGATAAAGAGATTTCGATAAAGAGCAAGATAAGACACGATTGTCATTGGTTGTAAAACAAAATTCATTGAAATGTGATTGGTCATTGACTCCCATTTGGGCCATTCTCAAAACATGACCCAACCTTTCCAATCTACACACTTTCACAGGAGCTACTGTATCTAATGAATTAAACAATGTATATAACTAGTGGTTCATTTTAATTCTGCGAAGTCTATTATCAGATGTTGGTCACAGATTTTTCTTAAAATCTTCTGCTCCCAATTCTGGAAAAGTTCTCCTGTTTTACTGGTCAAAGTCCATTCTTCAGATCTGTGCAGTAAGATAGACCTTTTAAATTCATCGGAAAACACTTTTTGACAACTTGCAATGTTCTCCGATGAATTTGAATGATTATACCTCATGATGTTTACTTTCCAACATTAATTTAATATAAGATAGGCCTTATAAAATGACTTTTCCTCACTTGGTTAATCCATCTTCCTCGTGGTCATTTTCCTTGTATGAGATTTAACCGTCTTTGTGGTAGTCTTTCCTTTTCCATTCTTTTTTAAATGTCCAAACCATTTTAGTCTACTTTTTTCTATGACTGTTGTTAATTTTTCTACACTTAGGCTCGTATCTATAAACACATTAGATCTTAACAGTCGTTCTCAACATGTACTCTGCTGAGAAAGTTGCATCCAAATACGTTTTGCATACTCAAGAATCTGTTCATGCGATAATAATTGTCGAAATCCCATAAGCTACCTGGCGAGGTGACTTTGCAGAGAACGAATCGTGAGCAACCCGATGGGAACCGATGTGCTTGAAACCTTGCTGCCTGCCTTGCTGCTTTATCCAAGATGTCGGACCTTCAAGACTTCGATCATGTTTTCGGTATATGCGGAGAAGAGAAATTTGATAGAGTCTACCAAAGAATTCAACTGGAAGAACAGGAGAATCGGCGTAATATCGCACGATGCAGACGTCGTCGTATACGGTTTTATTTGTGGGACGCAAGCGTAAATGTTCCTCTAGCAGACGAAAATAATGGAAGTGGTTTTATCGCTGAGAATTCTGGGTAATTTCTTGCCAATATTATGAAAAAAAATGACTTTCATGCATGACCAGTCAGCGACTCGCTAATCCGAACTTTGCATGTTCTCATGGAAAACTCAGCTCACCAGAGAGTAACGTATTTGCATGTCTCCCTGATTTTGTCATTCCTTATTCTATCTCTCCTTGTTTTATGCACCATGCCTCTTTTCATAATTTTTAGTACATTAAAATCCATCCCGTATTTACTATAATTTTGTTAGAAGTACATTCATAAATTTAATTTTAATGTAGTTGTTTGTGAAGATGATATAAATATTTTCAGGTGTTGATAAGTTCCAATACTTCAGCTATGAAGAAGATGGACATTTATCTTGCTTTGATGGAACTGGGAAATTTGTTTGATAAACATAATGAAGCGCCAACAGCAGCAAACTTCAAGATATTTGCTCCATTTGATAAAAAGAAGAATGTGTTATTCCAGGTAAATCAACTAATTTCTTAAATTTTAAATACAGTAAAATCTTCGTAAATTAATGAGTCATTTTTTAACATCTTACCTCATATTTTATGTTTCTTCAAAGACGGGAACTAGTTTTCAAGAGAAGAATCTCTCTCATTTTCAACCGACATTATGACTACTGGATTTACGTTGGAATCATTGGAATCTCCATCAATAACGTTGCCATCTGGTATTGATTTGATGAACTTTGAGATGAGGTCACATTAATCAGGAATCTCGAAATTCATGGATCTAAATTTGCTCTTCTGAATATATATCTTCTCCCAATTTGTCAATTCTAAAGGTTTTTCCAAATGTTTTAAAAGTAGGGCTTCTTTTTCAATTTTATGATTCTCTAATAAACTATGTGCTGCAATAGCTGATTTTTCCGATCCGATTGAGGGTCTTTCCACTTTTCAGCGGTTGCCCTTTTACCAGCCGGCTGCTGGCCCTTCACATCCACATGTATCAATCACAGAGGTAGATGATCAACAGCCAGTGTAGGGGTGACATATGGTTAGCATGTCGAGTCCCCCAGCCGTTATAGCTGGTTCCTCAACCTGGAGCCGCTACTTATTGTAGCTACCCAATTGCCTCACGATGCTGGGTGGGCACCGGTCCCACACTGGCCAAAATACCATGAGAAAATTTCTTCCCCCATGGAGACTCGAACCAGCGCAAGTCCCGTAGCTCTGCGACAAGGCTTCCTACCTTAACCGCTCGGTTACGGCGCGGGATTTCAATTTCTCCATTTTTAATATTTCTAAAGTGTTCCTTAGTGCGAGTGTAAACTGTTTTGTTAGGTTAGGAAATGCGAAGTTAGTTTACATCCATTTTTTTTAGCGTTTGGGAATTTATTCCCAAAGTTGGTAACGCCGACTTCAGGGCCATCTACCGGAAGTTACATTAACCATTAAAGCAACTCGTGCATGCGCACTGCGGTTCTATAGAACTTAGAACAATTGATGTGTGACGGTTTATCCAAATGTTATTTTAAAAATGTAACTGTTTATTTTCAGGATGTGTCTTACAAATTTGAAGACTTTGCAAAGCTGCAACAAGGAAATTCAATGGTTCACTATTACGAGACGATGTTGCAGTCTCTATCACAATGTTCGTCTGCACAGTCATTATTTATTTCATCTGTTACATTTTTAATCTCGATTCTTGTAGCATTTGTGATCTCTGTTTGATGTGTAAAGCGGTAGGTTATAATACTCAGGTAACTTATTTTATATCTTGTATTTCTATGTAAATATTGAATTGAAACTTTATTGTTAAATATTACAATAAATTTTTGTATATATCTACAGGCTGTTCAATGTTTTGAAATTTCCTGAAAATCTGGAAAACACTTATCTATATACAGGGCTACTCAGGAAGAAGGAACAGACTTCAAACGTTTATTTCTTCCAAATTACAAGCAAAAGACACACAATTCCAACGTTCCTGGAAAGAGAAATTTTGAAGTTCCGATCACAGCCGCATTTCTCTAACCACGTTTAACGTTACCTGAATAACACCATTACAGGACGTTGGATTGGAAGAGGAGGAGCAGAAGATCAACTTCATTGCCGGTGGCCTCCCAGGTCACCAGACCTAACCCCGTGTGATTTTTATATGTGGGGTTACTTAAAAGACCGTGTTTTTATCCCCTCTTGAAAATCTGCGACATTGAATTGTTGAAGCTGTGAATTCGATAACCAGAGACCAGTTGATTTGTTTGGCAAGAAATGAGCCACCGTTTTGATATTTGTCGTGTAACACATGGTGCTCATATTGAATGCATAAAATAGTGACATTTGAACTTTTCTCTTTCCAGGAACGTTGGAATTGTGTTTATATTTTTTGTAGTTTGGAATTAATCAAATTAATGTACATAGAATTGAATATCTGAGAAAACTTTAGAAAAAAGTTCCCAGCAGCATATGTTTATCTCTTATGGATAACTCACAATAACCATGTTTGTCTTTCATTTATGCCAAGAAGATCGGGATAAGTAGATTTCCGGGCAAGCATAGCAACGCATGTTGGGTGTTCATTTACGGATAACTCACAATAACAAATTTTGTCTTTCAGATCTTTTATGCCAAGAAAATCGAGATAAGTAGATTCCCGGGCAACACCGGGTAATCAGTAGGGGATAACTAAAAGTAATTGTGATAAAAATTTATAATTATTTTTCCTTTCACTTATTCAACTAAACATAAAAACACATTAATTTTCATTTATTTAGGCAGCAAAGCACTCTGGGTATTAGCTAGTTTATATAAGTTTTATATATATATTGCTCAATGTTAAACATTTAATTATAACATATATATATATATATATATATATAATTCTTCTGTACGTGTGTTTGTCACTGAACTTTTCCTAAATGACTGGAACGATTTTTATTAATTTTTTTTTTGTGTTTTGATTCATGTATTTTATGTCTTTTGGACTAAGGGTCGAATGTTTGAACACATTAGACAGTAAAAGGCGTTCTCTGCTGAGAAATTTTTATCCAAATACATTTTGCTTACTCAGAAATCTATTCATGCGATAATAATTGTAAGCTACCTGACGAGGTAACTTAAGATCATAGCTCAAGATAGAAACTTATCGTGAAAATCCCGAAGGGAACCGATGTAGTTTGAAACCTTTGCAGCTTTATCCAAGATGTCAGACCTTGAAGACTTCGATCATGTTTTCGGTATACGCGGAGAAGAGGAATTTGATAGAGTCTACCAAAGAATTCAACTGGAAGAACAGGAGAATCGGCGTAATATTGCACAATGCAGACGTCGTTGCATACGGTATTATTTGCGGGACGCAAGCGTAAATGCGTTCCTCTATAGCAGATGAAAATAACGGAAGTGGTTTTATTGCTGAGAATTCTGGGTAATTCGTTGCCAATATTACGAAAACATCAACTTTCATGCATAACTGGTAAGTTGGCCGTTAATTCGATCTCAGCAATTGCTCACGGTGAGTCAGCTCACTAGTGATTGGAAGTAATTTGAGTAGAGATTAATGTATTTGCATACGACCCTAAATGGTCGTGGTTTGGTTTTATTAACACCCAACGTTTCGTCTACTACTGCAGTTGAATGTTAATAAAACCAGACGACGGTCCTTTAGCCCGAAAGACATAAAATACATGAATCAAAACACCTGCCGTCAAAGTCTACAATTTTATATTTTTGTGTGTGTTTGAGTGGATCCCTGGATGGTTTAGATTCACAATTGGACCCTCTAAAACCATTAGGTGTAGGAGTTCACCTGAAGTGAAAATTGAATGGGGAATGAAAGACGTGCATTGAAGCTTCTTGTAGGGAAACCAGAGGGACAACACCCAGTTGGTAGACCAAGAATGAGGTGGGAGAATAACATTAACCATGATTTGAGGGAAGTAGATTACACAGGGAATGACTGGAAAACATTAGCTCAGGATAGGGATGTATGGAGAGCTTAGGTCTGCATGGGCATGAACCTACGGGTTCAATAGTGCCAGTGAGTTAATTAGTTATTCATCTTACCTCACAAATTGTTGTTTTTTTGTAAGACATGTTTCAATGCTTCTGTGCTTCATCATCAGTTGGTAAGATGAGTACAGAACAAACTTATTTATTAAGAGCACCTCATAATGTAGGGGCACGCCGTAGCATAGTGGTTAAGGCACTGAGCTACAAGCCGGAGGGTCGAGGGTTCAAGTCCCGTTGGGGTCAGGATTTTTAAACTGACCCAAACCCTCTGGCGGCACTATGGCCCTGGGGTCGACTCAGCCTCTAACGGAAATGAGTACCAGACGCTTGTTCTGGGGGTAAAGGCGGCCGTCACGCAGGGCTGACAACCCGGCTGACATCAACTGCCGATTGTCAAGAAAAAGTGGGAGCCTTAACCTCCTACTACCCCAAGGGCCTCCTGAGGCCTGTTGTGGGATCACTTTACTTTTACCTCATAATGTTACTTCCTAATATATTTTTTCATATTATAGGAAAAATCACTATGAGGTTTAATTTAAATTAAAAAATAAATTTGGAAATAACAATAAATAATAGTTTTAAAAAACTAAAACAACACGCTTTATTAGAAAACCGAACTAAAAAATGAAAAATAATTTTAATTTCCAACATGCTTGCTGTTGCATGCCAACACGGTCCAATTTTGAATCCCTTTCCTAATATTCCTCTGGGGTGCTGGATTTTTATAAAGGTAAATTTAGTTATTACAACACATGTAATCGGTGAAAGGTCAAGTTTATTTTTGCGCTAACTTACTACGTAGATACAATTAAAACAGGATCAAATGTTTGAATCGAAGTCCGTTCCTAGGACTAGACGGGTCTCGAACTTTGGAACAGGCAGCACGTGGTCCTCAATAACCACATAAGTTTGAAGAATTCCAAAACTCACAACGTTCAATTATCACCTTCGATGGCGATAAACCAAAGGTGAAGATGGAGGATTCGTCAATAGCCAGTTGTAAGCTCTATATACAATTACTTCGTAAGGACTATCGTCCCTGATGAGAGCGCCCAACGCACACGGCGATATCCTAACACACACTGAGAGAGAGTGTTGTAGTCATCTACAGACCTGAGCAATACACACAAGTTGGCAACAGGATACAACAAAATACTACCAACACAACTCAGCGGAAGTCAGATGAACTACATCATTAGCGTAATAACCGACGGCAGGTGTCTGCTATTACCGACAGAGAGAGCGACTCTTGTCGCAACACTTGGGATAAAATTAAAGTGGTCAACAAAAAAATCATCTCCAACACATATAGAATAAAACTAGAGTTATTTACAAAAAAATAATTTTACCATCAAAAGCGTGGGGTGCTCTATATCAATTAATATATTCGATAATAAACAGATATTGGTAAAAGTAGAGTCTCTAAGAAGAAAACGTAAAAACCATAAACAGCACCCCATGCTTTTGATGGTAAAATTATTTTTTTTAGACAACTCTAGTTTTATTCTAGATGTGTTGGAGATGATTTTTTTGTTGACCACTTTAACTTTATCCCAAGCGTGTTGGAAATTAAAATTATTTTTCATTTTTTAGTTTGGTTTTCTAATAAAGAGTGTTGTTTTAGTTTTTGTAAAACTATTATTTATTTTTTTAATTTTTAATTTAATTGTCATAAACTGGAATCCCATGAAAATTTAATTGCTTAATACTCTTCTAAAAAAAATCCTCCAGGCCGGATTTGAACCAACGACCTATGGATTACTGAAATTATATATCACTACAGTCCACCATTCTACCAACTGAGCTCTTACGACGATTGACTAAAAAGTCGATAACTCTGCAACCTATTATACCGGTTTTTATTTTTTTGGTTTTCTGATGATTCTGGCCAGGATTTTAGAAAAAATTATGAAATTATTGTATTGTCATTGGTCCTTTACAAATATACAAAGTTTCAAGTCGATCCAATGTTTTTAAGTGGATGAAAATTGAGTTCAAAGATTCCGTTACATAGATTCAGGTCCATTATACAGATAGACAGATACAGGTCAAGCTAATATAAAGTGTGTAAAAAGAACAGTTGAATGTTGATCTATAATAGTAAAGTAGAATGGAATTTTGTGGGATAAAGGGATATTCAAGGAAACTAAACTAAAATCCATTTTTATAAATCAATAGTAAGAAGTTTAACGATCTATGGAGCATCGTGGACTATAAATGTCAAATTAAAAGTCAAAATTGCAGTCTACAGAAATGTATTTTTTTAGATGATTTGCATGATGCTCTAAATTAAAGAAGGAAAATAACTTGCAATATTGAGTGTTGTTAGTTTAGCGCTACAATAAATAGTGAAGATTGACTTAAAGTTTAAAAGTATTTTTCTTGAAACTGTTGTTGTTTTTTAAATGCTGGGCCTTGGCACCGAAGCCATTAGCGTTCTTGCTCTCCAATATTTCTCTATGGTGGATCCAACAGGTAATACTTCACAGGTTTGTAGATGTTCTTCATTCATTTCTTCATCTTTGTTGCATAGAGGACAATTTGGATTCGTGTAGATTCCTATTTTATATAAATGTTTGGTCAAATAGTCATGTTCTGTAAGCAGTCTAAATTTTGCTACTGTAGTTTTACGTGGAATTTCTGGAATAATATCTGGCTTCTTTACTAAAATGTTCCATTTTTTGTCTTTGACTTTATTACATAGGTCTTGGTTTTGTTTGATTTTATATTTGTTTTTAATTATTCTTTTTATGGATGTGAAAGGTAAGCTTTTAGTAGTATTCTGAATTAAATTGGAGCCTTTTTTGGCAAGAAAATCAGCAGTGTCATTTCCAGCAATTCCACAATGTGCAGGTATCCAATTTCTTGAAACTTCCATAATGGCACATAGCCGGTTGATGCATAACACCGTCCAATTAAGGAGAGAGGATGGTATTTTTTAAAACTTTTTTATTTGGTGTAAATTATTTATTTTTTGTATGTTAAGAGCTCATGGCTAAGCAACTTAACCAAAAATAAAAATTTTGAAAAAAAAATTGGGGGGCCCAAATTTTCAAAAAAATGTACCCAGTGCAGGGGTTTACTAAAACCGATATTTCTAAGCCAATTTTGTAGATAACTTCACAGGATTTGTTACATTTTCTAGTAAAAGTAGCTCTACAAACTCTCTCTAACATAATTTTGATATTTGTCCCTAAAGTTGTAAAATGAACAATTAAAATTTAACAACAATTTCTTATTTCCTTTTTTGAAAACAGACATATTTGTAAAATAAAATCAAATATCTAATTTCTGTTACAGAGAAAAGTTTTCGCATTGCTTCAAGAGTGTGTGTTCAAAATTTCATGCATGTATCTATAATAGTTCAGAAGATATATCAATTTTTGTCTAGCAATGTAGCAAAAAAAAATGAAGTTACGGCAAACAACAATCAAAAGGGGGCGTGTGATTTAAAATCCAGAGCGCAGGCGCTTTAAAAATGGCTCCTCAACGTCTGATAAGCATACAAATATGCGTACAATGTTATGCAATGTATTCCACACATATCACAGCGTATTTTAGAGCAAATATTTTTTTTAAATTGCTCATTTTTTACCAAAAAATAACATCCTCTCCCTTAATGCTCTAAATTACACAGGATCACAAACTGTATTATTCGAGAAAAAATGAACTTTAACAAAACAATAATACAATTTGTGTGAAATAAACAATTACAATGGTTTGGACACATGAAGAGGTTGAACGAAGATAGATTGCCAGTTAGCAGTTTGCAGTGGGTTCCAAATGGGAGGAATAGAAGAGGGAGACCTAAGAAGCCATGAATGGAGGGAATTATAAATTTGATGAAGGACTGCAGGATGGTGACTGGAAGGATAGAGTTGAATGGAGGAAGATAATCAAAACTTAACATTGGGCACAGGAACATGTTGTATACATTTAAAACCCGTTAAAAATAATTAAAATGGACATGAGGTGAGGTGTGAAGAATTTAAGTTTAATTCTAAGTAAAACAAACTGTTTTTCTAAATAATTTATTAAGTGACTAGAAACAAAATTGTCTATGCAGATGTAACTGGGAATTTGACAGTTACAAGTTGATTAAGTCCTGCTTCCACAGTGTCACCTGAAACTATAGGACCGACGCCTGCAGGCGAGCCTGTCAAGATGAGATCTCCTGGCTCCAGTGTAATGTACCGAGATATGTAACTCACTAACGACTCCACAGGAAACACCATGTCCGATGTACTTTCATTTTGTTTCATCACACCGTTTATCTTGCACCAGATCTCAACTTTATTTGGGTCTTCAATTTCTTCACAACTTACAAATCTGCTTACTGGACAGGCTGTGTCGAATCCCTTCCCGAATGTCCATGGCAGTCCCTTCGCTCTTATCTCTTTCTTGAATGGTCATGAAACATAAAGGAATTATTTTAATGGATTGTAATGCAATAAGGCATTTTATTAAACAAATTGATAAGTCCACCGCTGTGGTCGTGCTGCCTTGTCACGCAGCGGGCCAGGTTCGATCCCTGGTCAGGACAGTTTTTCTGGGTGAGGTTTTTATCGGGGTTTTTCCTCACCTGTAAGACAAATGTCAGGAAAACTTTAAGGCCCAAACGGTCCCCGAAATCATATGGCCATCGCAATCATCAACATTCATATTCATCTTAGGTTAAGATTAGGGACTCTCCTGGCGCACCATTATCATCAGGGCAACGTAACCCCGCCTTCCAGGTACCCCAACCTCAGAAGTGGGTTACAAGTACACCATGACAGGAGGGAACACCAGGAATGTCGAAAGACAAACCTGGAGCACTTAAAAAAAAAATACTATTACGACGGGAACTCAGAAAGTTTCCAGATCTGACTGCAGTGCCAGCAGCATGTTGGAAGGTCCATTGTTAGTCAGCTGACATAGTTTCTGCCCACCCGTACAGCTGTGGGTCAAATGGTAGAGGGTAGCAGGTACTATCAGACTGCAGCATGGAACCACAGCGAGAACATTTTCGAGCAGTGATTTTAAAAGTGTCTTAAACTAGGCGCAATCGCTTGAAAGGCTTACACAGGCTTTTGGGGACCTTGCCCCTTCCAGTGCCACAGTTTTCAATTGGTTTGCAGGGTTTTAGAGGGGTAGAACCTCTCTTGAAGATGAAGAGAGGATTAGGGGCCTGTCAATGGCAGTGACAGTAGGAAATGTCGATGGTGTGGAGAAGATGGTGCGAGTTCCTTGACTCCAGGAAGTTTTAAATATATCCAAAAGGTAGTGTTAATATACATTATACAAAGCAAATCACTGCATTTTAAATGAACTGAACTTTATTTGAAACAATATAAAACAATAAATTTGTACTTGCTGCCATTTTATTCCTGATTGGTCTCATGGCCTGCTGTAGTCTCAACTAAATTATTTTTGGCATTTACCATATATACATTGGCCAGACTGCTAATGTCAGTCAGTTGTTTATAATGAATGTAAATATTTCCAACAAAGATGTTATTATTTTACAATTATTTATCATTCTGAAAACACCATCGTGCAAAAAATAATGTACAACACACATTTGTGAAGTGTTTTACAGAATCTTGAAAATTAAAAACCTCGCTATCGCTCTGATTTTAATCATTTCCTCACTTCTGTAAAAAAGACTTCCCAACCCTTGCATCGTAATATACTGTATGACTCACCATGAATCTAACTTCTGTTAGATCTAGAGCAAGACAGTAGCCTCCGACGTACTGCAGGCCACAAGATTCTGCAACTTTTTTACATTTCTTGCCAATGATGACACCCAGTTCAACTTCTTCATTCACTTCAAAGCCCTCTGGTATCTAAAAATTATAATAATCCATTTTTTTATATTTGTAGAGAAAAATGGTATGCCTAGACTGGGCTTTGAACCCAGGACCTCTAGTTTTATATACTAGTGCTCTTTCCATTGATCTATCCTAGGCCTAGGTTTGCAATTAGATTGGAGGCCTAGCATAGCTTAGTGGCAGAGTGCTAGTGTATAAAAGTAGAGGACCAATCTAGGCAATACATTTTTCTTTCAAATATAATTTGTCCTTCAGTGAGAAATGCTAAATTTATAATAAAAAAACATAATATTCCATGTTCATGGCCAGTTTTTGGAAAGATAAACAGTTTACTAATTTAGAATCTACTGATATATACACCAAGATTTAAAGATGAACTTTAACAAGTGAATAATGACTGACTTCTAATTTTTTTCTGGATGTATGAACAATATTATAAATTTAATTAAATTTACAGCGGGAGGAAACACTATGAGGTATTTATATTAATAAATGAGTTGGAGAAAATATTTTAACATCTCACCTCACAAAGTTGTGTGTCTTCACGATACCGGTTTCAAAAGTATAGTATTACTTCCATCTTCAGTCAAATTCCAACTGTTGAAATTTCGTCGTTAACACCATCTTCTGAACTGCCATCTGGTGTAGATTTTATGAACTTGGAGATTAAATTATTCTTGTCAGGGATATCGAAATTCTTTGCTTTATATTTATTCTTCTGAATGTATATCTTTTCCCAAATTGTTAATTCCAAAGGTTTCTCCAAATGTTTCAAAAGTTTAGTGTCTTTTCCGATTTTATGATTTTCTAGCAAACTACGAGAATAATTTAATCTCCAAGTTCATAAAATCTACACCAGATGGCAGTTCAGAAGATGATGTTAATGACAAAATTTCAACAGTTGGAATTTGACTGAAGATGGAAGTAATACTATACTTTTGAAACCGGTATCGTGAAGACATGCAACTTTGTGAGGGAGATGTTAAAACATTTTCTCCAAATCATTTATTAATATTATAAATAATAAAAGAATGATAGCTGAACTACTTCATCTGTCTCGTTCATTTGAATTTCATTCTTGATGTAATTTACAAGATTTGTTGGTTGTACATGAAATTTTTTTCCAAATTTAGTTAATTTAGTTGTGAATTTCTTTTGGCCTGGAAACCCAAAGGTCCTGGGTTCGAGTCGCAGTCTGAGCGTATAATTTTTCTCTTCAAATATAATTTAGTTATACTTATTTCTGTATAGATGTCAATGATGACACACCTCAAAGAGACATCTAGTAGCCAACTAAGATATTAATTGGATGGAATACGGCTGATTAAATTTTACAGAGGATTGTCCACCGCTGTGGTCTCGGGGTAGCGTGCTGCCTTGTCACGCAGCGGGCCTGGGTTCGATCCCTGGTCGGTACAGTTTTTCTGGGTGGGGTTTTTCCTCACCTGTAAGACAAATGTCATGAAAACTTTAAGGCCCAAACGGTCCCCGAAATCATATGGCCATCGCAATCATCATCATTCATATTCATCTTAGGTTAAGTTTAGGATTAGGGACTCTCCTGGTGCACCATTATCACTATCATCACCCATCATGTCATTGGGGAAACGTAACCCCGCCTTCCAGGCGCCCCAACCTCAGAAGTGCCAGGAGAGAACACCAGGAATGTCATAAGACAAACCTGGGGCATTTGAAAAAAAAAAATTTACAGAGGTCTTTTTATTCAGACTTTCAGTTTTTTTACAAGCCTGAAAATCTTTAGACTCGGGACCCACAGCTTGAAGTCCTCCCGGAGGACTTGTTCCTTGGATATTTCCACTTTAACAATCCATCAACCCAGGCGGGTTTGAACCTGTGACCCTCGGGACTAAAGGCAAGGAATATAACCACAATTTTTTTTTCTATGAGTGTAGGCTATATGGATATCTTCTTGGTTTCTTTTAATTAATGGAGTAGAAAGAAAAAACCATACTTACTTGTATGCACTGACCCTCTGTTATGTATGACGATGTTGGTTTTAAAAATATGACAGGCTCTTTAGGTAACGGCAACTTCCTCTCTCTGAGGAGGGAACTGGAAGAATGCAATATTGTTTCATTAACAAGCTGGGATACAGTATAATTCTCAGGTGTGTAAAGAGATATATCTCCAAAGTTGTGAGAAATCAGAAAGAGTGGCTTCATTTTGTGTCTAAAAACTATTAACAAATTCAGACTGGAAGTAAACATCAATAAAACTAAATATATGTTCACACATAAAAACACATTATATAATGGAAATGCACAGTTGATAACAAATATGGAAAATTTTGAGGAAGGGCTGAATTCAAATACCTAGGAACAATAATTACAAACAGGAATGAGATGCACAAAGAAATTAAACATAAGTTCATTTTTGGAAATGCGTGCTATTATGCATTTCAGAGACTTTTGATGTCCCAACTCCTTTCAAAAAACGTTAAACTGAAAATATATAAAACTGTTATTCTACCAGTTGTATTATATGGATGCGAAACATGGATTCTTACTTTAAGGGAGGAAATGAGATTACGAGTTTTTGAGAATAAAGTTCTTAGGAGAATTTTTGGACCAAAGTCTTTATAGGAAGCCAGATATAATAAGAACAGTTAAGTCTCATAGACTGCGATGGGCAGGACATGTTGCACATATGGGGAATGAAAGACATGCATGCAAGCTTCTTGTAGGAAAGCCAGAGGAAAAACGCCCAGTCGGCAGACCAAGAATGAGGTGGGAGAATAACATTAACTATGATTTGAGGAAAGTAGATTATACAGGAAATGATTGGAAAGCATTAGCTCAGGATAGGGATGTATGGAGAGCTTATGTCCGTGCGGCCATGAACCTACGGGTTCGATAGTGCCAGTGAGTAAGTAATAAGCCCCTACAGTCAGAAGATAACTAGTTTTGAAATAAAATTCATAAGTCACATGGATCAATCTATTGTTTTAGGATAATGTGAAAGAATCATTTTACACAAATTTAGTAGGCAAACATG
Source organism: Diploptera punctata (assembly GCA_030220185.1). Lineage (NCBI taxonomy): Eukaryota > Metazoa > Arthropoda > Insecta > Blattodea > Blaberidae > Diploptera > Diploptera punctata. The sequence continues at coordinate 1,120,362 of JASPKZ010007527.1, read as the reverse complement.
GAAAAAATTCTGTTTTACTATACATTCTCAAAAGGATTTAGGGAAAAAGTTGGTTAATTGGCAGACACAAATTCTTCTAAGTTGCGCAAGTTGCAGGAGTTGCTGTAATGGTTAATGTAGCCTCCAGTAGATGGCTCTGCAGTCAGTGTTACCAACTTTGGGAATAACTTCCCAAATGCTAAAAAAATGGACGTAAACTAACTTGCCATTTCCTAACCAAACAAAACAATGCATATTATTCCCAAATGCAAAAAATGGACGTAAACCAACTTCCCATTTCTTAACCTAACAAAACAATTTACATGCATATTATTTAATAAACTATAAACTAATTTTACGTACACTAACACTAAATATGATTTGAAATTATTTTCAAATGGTGGCAATGTTGGAACAAGAAGGGAAAGTAGCAAGGAAGTAATGTATCCACGATCATGTTTTACGTAAATATATAAATATAAAATATTGTAAAGAAAGCTTGAAGATCGTTGCAAAATGTTTAAAATTAATATAAAATTATGGAATATTCACCTGAAAGGTCTGTCTCAACTTAATTAATTAAATAAAAAAATAATTAAGTTGAGGAGACGGACCTTTCAGGTGAATATTCCATAATTTTATATTAATTTTGAATAATACCTCAACGGAACACTCCTGAATCTTATAAAAGTTGAAAATGTTTAAAACAGTACAAAACGTGTGTACAAGTGTTAGTGTATCAGTGGCATAAGAATGTATGTGTAGAATTGTGACCGGCAAATAACCTACCTCACCCAGATTTAGAACCAGAATGCCATTTAGAGATAATCAATTTGCAATTATTTTAATTTGGGTTAGTTTACATAACCTCAATCAAGTACCAGCAAGTTCTATAACTTTCAAATTTTTGATGTACTACATACATAGACCATCCTAATCCTTGGGTAAACTACGAATGTTTTTTGTTGGATATAGAAATATTTAAATGAGTGTGGCATATTTCTTTGTCATTTGGTATTATCTTCCAATCCTTTGCTACTGGTAAAAAAAGCTATACCATATCCTATTACAATTAATAATAAATTAGGCCTATATAGAAATGTATTTGTTTGCAATTTATTTTTACTATTTATTTATATAACTAAGCAAAACTCTATTTATAAGGTTTAATTTACAAAATACAGATATATAAAAAAGTGAGTTTGTTTGTTCAAAATATTCATAATGTAACATTGTTACACAACAAGAATAGACATGAATTTGATCCATTATTTACTTATAATTAAGCCCTGCACCAGCTATTTTCTTTCCAAATCTCACAAATTGTCTGAGATCTGCAGTTGCCATATTTCAATTCATTATTTTTTTTTATTTATTTATTTATTTAGCCTGGTGGAGTTAAGGCCATGTGGCCTTCTCTTCCACTCACCAGGACAAACATATATTACATAAGAATATAACAATCTTAATTAACTCTAATATTAAACACTAAGTAAAAATTTGATCAAAAGATAATATCTAATATACATATTACGATCTATAATACAACCAGTTAATATTAGTTAAAATTAAGACTAAAACTAATAATAAAATGTATACAAGCAAGACATATTAAATTGTCCCTGTCTAGTGTATATAAAAAACAGGAAAATAATGAGATATAGAAAACTAATTTAACGATTATACAATATTTAAAACAAAACAAATAAAAATATTTGTTATTCTTAATATTATTTACATAAATAATTAAATATATTAATATTGCTAAAAGAATACTATCAGTGAGGTGTATAAGTCAGTTTGTTATTAAATAATCCTTTAGTTTGTTTTTGAAGGATGTTATAGTTTGACAGTCTCTGACATAGGGTGGAAGGGAATTCCATGTTTTGGTAAGTGACACCGTAAAAGATAATGAATAATATACAGTGTGATGAGGCGGGATATAAAGGACAATGTGCTGATGGGATCGAGTGTCAAGATTATGTGTGTCGGATAGTCTGATGAAGCGGCGTGATAAATAATTAGGCGATGATGTGTGAAGTATTTTATAGAGAAGGGATAGGGAATGGACAGTTCTACGATCTCTTAGACGAAACCACGATAATTGTTCCAGGGACGGTGTAACATGGTCAAATTTGCGAATACCACAAATAAAACGTGCGCAAGAATTATGAACACGTTGAAGTCTTTGAGTGGAAATAATATTTAAGTCTGTAAAAAGAGTGTCACAATAATCAAAATGGGGCATTGCAAGTGTTTCTACTAACATTTTCCTAAGGGCGAATGGCAAACAATTTCGTACACGATTTAATGAATGTATTATTGAGAAGACTGTTTTGCATGTATGGTTTATTTGTGTATTCCAATTTAAGTTTTTGTCAATAAATACTCCTAGAATTTTTACTGTCTCACTATAAGGGATTTGAACTCCGTTTAGTGACACATGCGAAACTGTGTTTAGGTTAATTGTAGATAATAGTCTCTGATGACCCATAATGATTGATTGTGACTTTGTAGGATTTAATTGCAGTCCATATTTAACTGTCCAAGTCATTAGTGAGTCAAGATCCTCGTTAATTTTGGCAACAGCGTCATTTAGTGAATATTTGTCTGTGTGGATGTAGATTTGCATGTCGTCTGCAAATAAATTATGTTTGCAATGCTTTAGGGAGTTAGATATGTCATTTATGTAGATTGAAAAAAGCAAAGGTCCCAAGTACCGAACCCTGTGGAACCCCAGCTTTACGGAAGGACCAAGAAGAACATAATGTATGATTTCCTATAACAGATTGCTGGCGCTCATGAAGGTAGGAATTGAACCATTTCGTGGCACTATCAGAGAGTAAGAGGTTTTTAAGTTTATGCAACAATAAGTCCAAGTCTACCGTGTCGAATGCTTTACTAAAGTCCAGTAATGTAAGAACGGTAAGTTTTCGATTATCAGCAGCTTCGCGTATGTCTTCGCAAATATTTAGTAGAGCAGTATTTGTATTGTGTCCTGTCCTGAAGCCTGACTGAAATTGATCTAGAACCTTATAATGTAATAGACAATTGATTAACTCTTGGAGTTGAAATATTTTCTAATCAATAACTAAACAAGCTAAAAAAATACAATATACAACATTTTTAACATTGCTCAATTAAACTGTACTATTTTAGTCATTGTCAACATTGTATTTTTTTAGTTGCAATTTGGAGGGAAATTCAAAATTAAAATAAGGAGTAACATGAAATGTTCATAACAGAATAGTGGACACCTGCCTTCAAATCGACCGTAGTTAACATTGTATTTATTTAGTTGCAATTTTAAGGGAAATCTTTATGTATAACATTTCAGCTTCTTTTTACTTGCAAAACTCAAAAAGTAGTCGGTCAATTCACTTGAAATTTTGCACATATATATATATATATATATTTTTTTAAAGAGATGATTTTTATGCTATCTATTGTTTTCTAAAATTGTAGGCATGAAGAGAGACGTTATATTGTATCCTGCTAGTGTTTGGAATTCCTGAAAACACTTATTAGAATGTGACTAAATGGCACAAAGAGTAGGGTGTGTGAAAGCAGTTTTCAGATACTTTTAAAATTCAAAATGGGTTAAAACAAGGAGATGCACCATCTCCTCTACTATTTAATTTTGTACTAGAGCATGTCATCAAATCTTTACAGGATGAAAAAGACCTACAACTCAATGGTTTTAATAAACTGTAATTTATACTGATGATCAAGTATTATTAGGTGATAGCGAGAAAATACTAAGGGTCAACACACATTCTGTTGAGCAATACTAAGAAATTGGGACTGGAAGTAAACATCAATAAATTATATAGTGGAAATGGACAGTTAATTATAAATGAGGGAAATTTTGAAGAAGTGGCTGAATTCAAATACCTAGGAACAATAATTACAAACCGGAATGAGATGCACAAAGGAGTTAAACAGAGGCTCAATTTTGGAAATGTGTGCTATTACGTATTACAATGACTCTTTGTCATCCCAATTTCTCTCAAAAAACATTAAACTGAAAATATACAAAACTGTTTTTCTCCCAGTTATATGGATGGGAAACATGGACTCTTACTTTAAGAGAGGAAAGGAGATTATGAGTATTTGAGAATAAAGTTCTTATATAAATATGTTTGTTACATATTTTTCTGAACTTACTAAGTTTTGGAAATTTTGTCTATTTCAGCAGGAAAGAACATGTGACAGACTTTATTTTAATCATAACTTTGCTATTTATTTACCCATTTACATAATTTTTAACAATACCAACAATATAAAAATGTAAAAATAAACATCTGTAAAATAAAATATCCATAACCAAATATCATTTATACATATGAATTTTACATTTTAAAAACATTTCTTAAAAATATACAACTTGTCTTTTAATAGATTAACAATTTAACAAAAAAATAAAATCTCAAAAAATAAACTATGTATATCTCAATTGCAATATATATCTAATAATTGCACTTTTTGTCAATTTTTATAAAATATCTTCTCTTTAACATGAAAATTCCTGTAAAGAATCAACTTGTAGTTAATATATTTTTACAAACATTTATAAAGAGAGCAATCTCACAGCTGAAATTAGTTTTATGAAGTTGGTTAACATGATGCTAGCAGTCACTTGTTTTCGGTTAAAACATTTATGGGTGGAAACCTGTAATACAATAGCCAAAATTTTTGTTATATAACAAAATTTATCAAAACTATGTCCATTCAGATATTTTTAAAGATAATATAGTTCTGAGTAAAGCAATAAGTTATTCTCTAGTTTAACATCTTCATCAAAAGTCTAAAATTATATCAGATTTGCAAACAAATCACAAAATAGCTTATTTCTCATTGTTAGAAGTACAGAACATGAAATAAATTACTTTTTGTGACTGAATACAGTAAACAATTGTTTGAAGGTAAACATTATTTTGTCACAAAAACGACAAAGAAAGGTCATACTTTTAATGATAGAAATTTGGTAAAAATTTTCAACAAATTCAACATTAAATTAGCACCAAAAAATGATTACAGTTTAGGTAATTTAATAAAAACCGACAAAAATGAAAAGATTGAAGACTGCAAAAAATCGGGAATTTATCAAATTAATTGTAAAGATTGTGAAAAGATATACGTAGGAAAAACAAAAAGGAATCTAAATACAAGATTAAAAGAACACCTCAGAAATGTTAAAAATGGAGAAACCAAAAAATCTGCAATAGCTGCACATGCCTGGTCAGAAAAACATAGAATAGAAACCAAAACAAAATTACTTAAACAATTGGAAAAACCGAAGGAACTCACAATTTGGGAAAAAATTTACATATGCAAGAATGAAAATACAACTATGAATTTTGAAATACCCGGTTATAAGGAGAGAGGACTGATTTGGAAATTCGTCAGTCGGCCACCAGATGGCGCGGAGGTCAGTCTGCAGGATAGAAGGCCGTTGGACGTCAGTTGTGAATGTGACACAGCATTGAGAATGTCACAAATGATGTGAAGAAACCCTGGGTCTGCTAGGAATTATGAAGTATGAGGTGAGTGAAAAAATAAAAAAAAAATAAAAAGTTTATTGTTTTATAACTTTTAAAACATAACCCCTAATATATAAAGTAAAATATGGCACATTAAAATAATAATATTTACCTTAGTTACTTATAAAAATAATCCCAATTTCTCTTAGCTAAGGAGTATGTATGAGTGCACTCACAAAATCTACTCTAGTAAACTGCCTTTGTACATGAATATATTGGCGTAAAAACATTTTTATATGAAGCCAAATGCATAACTTGCATCAAACAGCAGAAATTAAAACAAATGAAGTGCAAGTTGTGTGACTAAAAAAAGAAGAATCACTACAAATATTCATCATCATCATCATCACTCCAGGGATTAGGCAATTGCCCGTTCCGACTTCATAATGCATCAGCCCAACGTCTTCTAGGTCTTCCAACATCACGTCTTCCTCTTGCTTGATAATTTCTTGCTAACAATGGATATCTCTCCTTACTCATTCCATCCATGTGATCAATCCATTTCTGTCTGTAATTTGTGACTTTATCCAATAAAGGCTGTACTTTCAATTCTTCTCTTATATCCTCATTTCTTATTCTATCAAGTCTTGTACATCCATTTACTTGTCTTAGGAACCTCATCTCCGCCGTCTGTATTCTATCCTTCTGTCTTTTCACTGGAGCCCAAGTTTCACATCCATACAATATTGTGGGAACCGCCATAACATTATACATTTTTATCTTGGTTTCTTTTCTAATTTTATTTTTGAATGCTTTCTGTATTGTTCCACACACACCGTCTGAAATTTATTTATTTTGGAGTCAATATCTCTTTCCACATTGTAGCAAACATCACAGCCCAAATATTTGAAACTAGACACCTGTTCTATACTTTGATTTTCTAAAATAATTTTGGATCTCACTGGATCTCTTCCTCTAAAAGCCATGGTCATCGTTTTCCTTACAGAAATCTTTAGATCGTATAATTTACATATTTCATTTAATGCATGCATTGATTTCTGTAAGTCGTCTTCATTTTTCTGTATTATGATTACATCATCAGCAAATAGAAGATTATTTATGCACACTTTATTATCCATTCTTATTCCTGGATTTACTAAAACTTTCCATTTATTTAAAATATCGTCTATATATATTGCAAATATTCAAAACCTAATTATTATAAAGTGAGGTGTGTTACATTATTTAATATATTTTATCTTGGTGCAAAAGAGAAAATACATTTATACATTTTAAGTTATTGCATAGCATATACTATTTATAAGACAAATGCATTTCATGTTATTTAGATAAATAGCACATAGAACTTCAAAGGCACCACTGTTATTTTTTAAACAAAATACAAATATGTTTTCTTCCCTTAAACATAAAAAAAAAAATGGAAAAGTTTAGATTACCTGGACCATGAATTTTTCTAAGTTCTAAAGAATGTTAGTGTGCATGCACGAATGCTTAAATAAACTTCCACTAGATGGCAGGCATGTGTGAAATTAGTATGACCAACCTTCACAATAAATTACCAACTTAATATTAATTTAATAAATAATGCTTTAGCTGTGTGGAGTCCCTTCATGTCTTCTTAAGTAGAAGCAATTCATTGTGTATTTGTGAATGATGATTCATTGCATTTGAATGTGGGACCAAGACAGTAAGGTAAAGGAAGGATTTATGCTTGGATGGGAATGTAGCCTGAATTAACTCAGTGGTCAGAACATCAGCACGGAAAGCTGAAGGTTCGGGGTTCACTTTACCATTTGATTACAATAATTTAGTTGTGTACTTTAATATACTTATTTCAATCATAGTAACAACAGCTTTAGCTTCTTAATATTAATTTAATATTTTTGAATGTTGTCATTCCAATTTCATAGATATCTAGCTGCAGTTTCTTTAAGCTTTCACAGATATGCACAATTCTGTAGAACTCTGAAAAAAAAAGTTTTCTTTATTAAAAAAAATAATAATTGTAAAAAAATGTTATAAGTATTGTTGCAAAATGTTAAAAATAGGACGAAATTTAAGATTTAAATTAAAATTCTTTATACCTCACTTCATATGCAGTCTTCTATTTATACCGGTTTCAAAACCTAGGTGGTTTCATCTTCAGTAATATCTAGTCTATTTCAATAGAACAAAATATTTAGTATAGATGGAAAAAAGTATGTAGAGCAACAGTATTACAAGAATGTAGTATGGAAAATCATAAGTAAAGGTATTCTAAACTTGAGTCATATACATTTTTTTAGGTTATTGTATAGCATATACTATTTATAAGACCAATGCATTTTATGTTGATTAGATAAACAGTTATATTTGAAGAGAAAAATTTTCGCCTAGACCGGGACTCGAACCCGGGACCCTTGGCTTTCCGGGCCAAGTGCTCTACCAACTGAGCTACCGAGGCGAGTTAGATCTAGACGCAAATTTTTCTCTTATGTACGTGGTAATTCCCTCGCGCCAAATGCGAGAAAAATTTGCGTCTAGATCGTAACTCGCCTCGGTAGCTCAGTTGGTAGAGCACTTGGCCCGGAAAGCCAAGGGTCCCGGGTTCGAGTCCCGGTCTAGGCGAAAATTTTTGTCTTCAAATATAATTTATCCTTCAATGAGAAGTGTTAAATTAATAATAAAAATCGTCAAGATAAACAGTTATTTGAAGTTATTTTGACTCACCTCATATTTTTTTGATATGCCGCAGACTATAGTTTCATCACATCTACACGACATTGTTGATGCATTCTAACTGCAGAATACCTAAAAAATATGAGGTAAGTCAAAATAACTAACCCTTAATAATTAAAAGAAACCTCATAGTGTTATTTCCTACAAATATTAAATTAAATAGATAAACAGTGCACAGAGTATTAAAGGCACAATATTATTAATAAATGAGTTGGAGAAAATGTTTTAACATCCCACCTCACAAAGTTGCGTGAAGACATTTTCTCCAACTCATTTATTAATATAAATACCTCATAGTGTCTCCTCCCACTGTAATTTTAATTAAACAAGCACAATATTACTTTTTAAACCAATACATTTCTTTAATTTAAAAAAATTATGAACTATTTTCACACAGAATCTTCAGGTAACGGTACGCCCAACATAGACTAGTTTCTACCTGATCCAACATGGTCAAGTGCTCAGCAAAACCAGCCGGCAAAGGATATTTTTAGTTTTAAATTATGTGAAGAAGAAATTGTTACACCGTTGAAGATTCTAGTGTCTGTTCTGTAGCCAACATAAATGCAGATGATTGGGGGGGGGGGCAGTGACGTGCAGAAAGAAAGAAGGCCAGTCTAATGCACCAATACAAACTGCATCATACTTTTAATTCTCAAATCAAACAAAAGCTTTGAAGTTTTGGTTCCCTGATAAAACAGATGAAACTTTCATAATATTGTGCACAACTGAAAGGGAATCCAAAGAAAAAAAATCTATGTTCTGTTGAACTGTACAAACAGGTGGTGTATTAATTTGACCCATATTGCCACAATGTTAAAATTTGAGCCTAACAAAATTATAATATAGAGGCACCTCTTCAGGACAACAAAACAACAGTCGTGAAAATATTGATGATGGAACCAAAGTAGGTCCTGAAACTAGTCTACGAAGAAGATGATTATGAGGTCTGGTAATAAAATTTTACTTAAATAAAATAAAAATTATCTATCTATCTTCGGGTTTTTACAGCTGCTGCCGTCTTCCTGTGCCAAACCTCCAAAGCCTACAATCTTGGGCATGTTCAATGCTTAGCCCTCTTGCTTGCATTAGTATCCTCATGCTTTCCTTCCATGTTAACTTTGGTCTCCCTCTTTTCTTCTTTCTGGTCGGTTGCCACTGATATAGTAGTTTTGGCCATCGCTCATCTTCCATTCTTAAAACATGTCCTAACCACTTTAATTCCTTCTCAATTCTTTCAATTATGCTTTCTTGTGCTTCCATTATGTTTCTAATTTCCTTATTTGTGACATGTTCTAATTTTGACTTTCTGGCACTTCTGCGTAAGTAATACATTTCTAGAGCTATTAGTCGATTAAAAATTAAAATTTTAATATTTCAAGGAAGTGACACTGTGAGGTTTATTTTAAATAATAGGAGTTAGATATGCACAACTAACCTCATATTTGTAGCCATTTTTAAGACACTGAGTTTCAATGCCCTAGGCATCATTATCAATTCTTTCTAACTGTCGAAACAGCAGTGATCCTATTGGTGGGAACTAATTAATAAATAGTTTGATTTTTATGAAGACTATAGTTTGAATGGGGGCCAAAGGTGTAGCATGTGGTCTCGAGGGAGTGTAACTTGCTGACAGCTACACTCCGTCTAGAAGCTCGAGAAATGCCATTTATTCCTACAAAGTGCTATGCATGTACGTCTTTGTTGTGATCCCTGTGTAATGCAAAACATGCAAGAGCAAGAAAGGGAATTCCCGATTCGCTTAAATTGGGACCCGTTAGCTAGGGGAGAAAACCCCGACAGAAAACATCGTCCCCTCAGGATTGCTGGGTGGTTGGGTATAGGATTAACAATGATGTTTTTATTATTCATTTAACATTTTTCAATGAAAGATAAATTATATTTGAAGAGAAAAATTTTTGCCTAGACCGGGACTCGAACCCGGGACCCTTGGCTTTCTGGGCCAAGTGCTCTACCAACTGAGCTACCGAGGCGAGTTACGATCTAGACGCAAATTTTTCTCTTATATACGTTGTAATTCCCTATCGCCAAATGCTTTTGAAACCATTGCTTCTATCTTTCTCTTCAAATATAATTTATCTTTCATTGAGAAATGTTAAATCAATAATAAAAACATCATTAGAAGCCTTACTAGCTTTATAAAGTAATGTTAAATTCCCAATAAATGTCTTCTTAACTAAGAAGCCGCCATTTTTGCAAAGATAGAAGCAATGGTTTCAAAAGCATTTGGCGATAGGGAATTACAACGTATATAAGAGAAAAATTTGCGTCTAGATCGTAACTCGCCTCGGTAGCTCAGTTGGTAGAGCACTTGGCCCGGAAAGCCAAGGGTCCTGGGTTCGAGTCCCGGTCTAGGCGAAAATTTTTCTCTTCAAATATAATAGGATTAACAACCTTATTCTGTCAACATTAATAAGATTCAATAAAGTTCCATTGAGTTTTGAATCCTGCTGATGATGGGGCAAGTCCCGAAAGCACTACAAATAACTAATAAAGTTGAGGAGACGGACCATTTAGGTAAATATTTCATAATTTTATATTTTAAACCCTATTCTATAAAAATAAATTGTTCAGAAACCTCAAAGCAACTGCCAGACTAATAAATTGGAAAAGGTGAACAGATGGAGACAGAAAGCTAGTAATAGAGAAGAATGGGCAGTTGTTATGAAGGAGGCCAAGGTTCTTAGAGGACCGTAGAGCCAAAGGAAGAAGAAGAAGATAGTTTGAATATGCTACAAAACTATAGTCTTCAAAAAATTTGCAATTATTAGGTGAGTCATAAAAATCTAACCATTTATTAATTAATAAAACCCAGGCCTGCTACTCAGGAAGCAGGCCTCTAGCATCTGAACCAGGATGACAGACTACCTTGATTAAGAATTGCACATCATAACCCTGTATTAAAATTACCTACAACCGAAGCTTCCCCTTGTGCCTGTGAAACAGGTGTTTCATTGCGAACTCTTGACAGGGAAAGTCATGATAACAATATCTGCTACTCCTGCTTCTATGACGTCACCAGGCGCCACAGGACACATTCCTGGAGGTGAACCTGTTATTATAACATCGTTTGGGTCCAACGTCATGAACTTGGACACAAAACTGATCAACTGAGGTATAGTAAACACCATGTCCGATGTTCTGGATTTTTGTTTCAACTCTCCATTTACTTTGCACCAAATCTCGATGTCTTCAGGGTTTGGAATTTTCTCTAATGGAATAAATTGGCTCACTGGACAAGCAGTGTCGAATCCTTTCCCAAGACACCACGGCAAGCCCTGTGCCTGGGCCTCTTTCTGAAAATTAAAATTCATTAAGTTATGTACATAGGAAATGAATGTGATACAGCATTGAGAATGTCACAAATTAAGTAAGGAAACTCGTGCCTGGGAGGGAGTTAAGAATTATGAGGTGAGTCAAAAACAACTCAACATAAATTTAAATTGAGCAGAATCTAAGCTATAGATATGAAATTCTTACTTGGAATGGAACATAAAACGAGGAGAGATAGAATAAGGAATGACAAAATCAGGGAGACATTAAGGATGGTATTCAAGATGAAGCTGATATCAAAGAAAATCATAAAAACAACAGGGATAATTAACAGTATAATAAAACCATATTTAGTACAAAAGAACACAAGATTACAGCTTTATAAGGTTCTCACAAGACCAGTATTAAGATATGGTAGTGAAGTATGGACAATGTCCCACGCCGTAGCCGAGCAGTTAAGGCAGGAAACCTTAGCACAGAGCTACAGGACTTGCACTGGTTCAAGTCCCCATGGGGCAAGAAATTTTCTCATGGTATTTCGGCCAGTATGGGACCGGTGCCCACCCAGCATCGTGAGGCATTTGGGTAGCTACAATAAGTAGCGGCTCCAGGTTGAGAAAACCAGCTATAACGGCTGGGGGACTCGACATGCTGACCACATGTCACCCCTACACTGGCTGGATGATCATCTACCTCTGTGATTGACACACGTGGATGTGAGGCCTGCAGGCTGCTGGTAGGCTAAGGGCCTTCTATGCCTGTCGTGCCAGGAGTTTTTTTTTTTTTAGTATGGACAATACGAGAAGCGATGAAAGCCGAATAACAGCAAATGAGATACAATTTATGTGCCGTACAGCAGGCTACACAAAGTGGGACCATAAAAGAAATGAGGAAATTATGGAAGAGTTGGATGCAGAACCCATTCTCCACCACATACAAAACTACAAGAACAGCTGGAAAGCCCATCTTCAACGAATGCCATTTCATATAATTCCAAAAGCCATGCTTCGTTACTGCCTCCAAGGCAAAAGATCACTGGGACGTCCAAAAAAGCGCTGGATGGAAAATTCCTCCTTTGAGACCGTAACAGGCCACACGGCCTAATACTTGCATGGATGATGATGATGATAATTCAAGAACCAAGCTCTCTAGGTCACGTCATATCCATCTTCTGTAAAACTGAGGCTCTCATCTTTCATTTGTTCCAGGATTTTTTTAAAAAATAAATATGTTGTTAGCACATGATGTTGAATAGAGTGAGCCAGTTAGAGTAGGTTCTGTGTGACCTACATAATTAACTACGGAGAGTCGCTCTTCACAGAAAGCTTGGTTCTTGAATACCGGCCTTAATGTAGAAAAATTAACAACAGACATAGAAAAAATTGACTAAAATGGTTTGGACATTTAAAAAGAATGAAAAAGGAATGACTACCACAAAGACTGTTAAATCTCAAGATATAAGGAAAACTACCACGAGAAAGATGGATTAACCAAGTGAAGAAAAGTCTACAAGAGAGAGGATACGACTGGGAAGAACTAAAAAGAAGCAAAGCATGGGAAGATACAGATGGTTAGAGGCGTATTAGGACTTGACGTTCCAAAAGGAGGACACGATAACAGGATGAAGATGAGCTACTTACCATAAGGGTTCCATTTGTCATATCCAAGGCTAAACAGTAACCTCCTACGTACTGCATTGCTTCAGATTCGGAAACGTTTTTGCATTGTCTGCCAATTACTACTCCCAGTTCAACTTCTTGAATTATTTCAAAGTCTTTAGACACCTGCAAAATGAAATATAAACAATAACAATAACATTAGTTTTATTTTAGAAAAAAAAATATTTATTTAACTTTCACAGGGAAAGAACACTATGAGGTTTAATTTTAGAATTAAATTAATGTTTTTATTACCTCACCTCATATCCTTTTCTTCTATACTGCAGTTTCGGAGCTTATCTCCATCATCAGTAACCTCTGGTCAACCGGTGTTACGTCATTTCTTGGCAGTTTTCTTCTTACTTCTATTGGTGGACCGATGAACCTCTGGATCAGGTCAAAATTTGCGGAAGTTTCAAAATTCATGAGTTTATCTTCCTTATCCAAAAAAACAAGAAAGACAAACTCATGAATTTTGAAACTCCTGCAAATTTTGACCTGATCCAGAGGTTCATCGGTCCACCAATAGAAGTAAGAAGAAAATCGCCAGGAAATGACATAACACCGGTCGACCAGAGGATACTGAATATGGAGATAAGCTCCGAAACAAGGATATGAGGTGAGGTAATAAAAACATTAATTTAATTCTTAGAAAAATTAATGTTTGAACCAGGACTCGAACCCGAGTTATCTGACTCTGTGCATCAGTATAATAACTGTTATACTTCAAGAGAGAACTGTAACAGAAGTTGATCCAGGGTTTGAGCCCTGGTTTGAAAATTAATTTTTCTTTTTAAAATAAAACTATGTCCAATTCTGGAAAGCGTTAATTTAGAATACAACATAATTTAGGATAAGAAAAGGAATGAAGATATGAGAAAGGAAGTAAATATTTTCAAACTTACAGACCAAATAATTAAATATAGGAACGACTGGAAAGAACATATTGATAGAATGCCAGAAGGAATATTAAAAAAAAATATTTCTGAGTTATAAACCGCACAGAAGGAGAAATGTTGGACGTCCACACAGAAGATGGTCTGAACAATTTTAACAATTCTAGCTTTCGTGAAACCGGAAAGAGCCAACAGGCTTAATCCCTCAAACATGATGATGATGATGAACGCACTTTAGTTATATTCTTAGCTCTTATGGTTGTTTTCGCTGCTCCCTCTTCCTGTGGTCCAATGAACTTGTTAACGAGGTTCCTTTCCCCGGGAATTTCAAAGTTCATAATTCTCTCCTTGTTCTCCTGTATATAATTTTTTTCCCCCCATATGGTGAGTTCATTTGTGTTTTCTAATTGTTTTAATAATTTTGTGTTTACATCTATTTTGTGTTTTTCTGACCAAACGTGAGCAGCTACTGCAGATTTTTCTACTTCCTTTTTTTTTTACACTTCTTATGTGTTCTAATTCAGTCTGTAATAGTTGAAGATGGGGCTCACAAGCCTTGAAACATATGTTCAATGAAAACAACCATAAGAGGTAGGAATACACAGACCAAATAACTTGATTATTAAGTAAACCTCTTAATGTAACTTTTCATTGTATTTTTAAAATTAAAATATGTCAAAATAACAACTACATACCGTACTTAATATTTCAAGCAAGTAACACTATGAGGTTTAAGTTAGATATGCACTACTCACCTCATATTTGTAGCTCTTTTGAACTCTCTGAGTTAGAAAGAATTGACAATGATGCCTAACACATCGAAACTCAACGTCTTCAAAAAAGATACAAATATGAGGTGAGTAATGCATATCTAATTTTGTTGAGTTGTTTCTTGACTCACCTCATACTTCTTAACTACCTTGCAGATCCAGATTTTGTCACTGTATTTGTGACATTCTCAATGCTGTTTACGTTCACATCTGACGTCCAATGGTCTCCTCTTCTACAGACTGACCTCTGCGCCATCTGATGGCTGACCGACAAACTTCCAAATCAATTCCCTCTCCTTATCACCGGGTATTTCAAAATTCATAGTTGTGCTTTTATTCTTGCATATGTAAATTTTTTCTCAAATTGTGAGTTCCTTCAGTTTTTTCAATTGTTTAAGTAATTTTGTTTTCATTTCTATTCTATGTTTTTCTGACCAGGTATGTGCAGCTATTGCAGATTTTTCTGTTTCTCCATTTTTAACATTTCTGAGGTGTTCCTTTAATCTTGTATTTAGATTCCTTTTTGCTTTTCGTATGTATATCCTTTCACAATCTTTACAATTAATTTGATAAATTCCCAATTTTTTGCAGTCTTCAATCTTTTCATTTTTCATTAAATTAGCACCGAAAAATGATTACAGTTTAGGTAATTTAATATAAACCAACAAAAATGAAAAGATTGAAGACTGCAAAAAATTGGGAATTTATCAAATTAATTGTAAAGATTGTTAAAGGGTATACATAGGAAAAACAAAAAGGAATCTAAATACAAGATTAAAGGAACACCTCAGAAATGTTAAAAATGGAGCAACAGAAAAATCTGCAATAGCTGCACATGCCTGGTCAGAAAAACATGGAATAGAAACCAAAACAAAATTACTTAAACAATTGGAAAAACTGAAGGAACTCACAATATCCAGTGATAAAGATAGGGGATTGATTTAGAAGTTTGTCGGTCAGCCATCAGATGGCACGGAGGTCAGTCTGCAGGAGAGGAGACCATTGGACGTCAGTTGTGAGCATGAACAGCATTGAGAATGTCACAAATAC
Source organism: Diploptera punctata (assembly GCA_030220185.1). Classification (NCBI taxonomy): domain Eukaryota; kingdom Metazoa; phylum Arthropoda; class Insecta; order Blattodea; family Blaberidae; genus Diploptera; species Diploptera punctata. The sequence continues at coordinate 1,104,493 of JASPKZ010007527.1, read as the reverse complement.
AGTGACGAAATCCAGAGCTACGAGGGAGTTAAGTAGTATGAGGTGAGTCAAGAAACAACTCAACAAAATTAAAATAAACCTCATAGTGTTATTTCCTACCTACATAACTTAATGCATACCTAACATACTATACTGTCCGAGGAACAACTTGAGATGGCTATTTGCTTCGTTTGCCTGGAGTTGTCACTGCCATCTGGACATTGAAGATATTATATACTCAAGCCAATGGATGTGCCCCTATAGAGCTGGCATCGTTCTTAGAAAAGTACACGTCTATACTTACACCATTTCACCGCACTCCCCTCCTACTACGTCAAACAGCAGCCATCGAGTAGGGATGTTGCCAAACTTCCCCCAGTGTCATGGATCTTGAATATTGAATAATGCAAGGTTGGAGTCGAGTTGACAACACTGGAGTTCAAGTGCAAGAGAGAGATAGGAATGCAGGGAGGGAAATGATTTGCCGAGGCAGAAAAGGAAGTATGCTTTAGTTCGCATAACTTACAGGGGCACAGATCCATTGGACAGACAATACGAATGCCATCAGCCCCTGTGCGAAGAGAGGGTGAGTACCTGTTGCTGTTTCTTTCTAATATCCTGTTGTTCTTTTTAGACTATAGATAATTAGTATACATTTTCAAGCCACTTTGAAGGCTTAATTTTTTTGACCATTCTGTTACTTATTTAATAATCACATCCTAGCTTCTAAATTCAAAAGAAATAAGAATACATTGTCAGGTACAACACACAAGCTTAAAATATGTGGAGAATGTCACGCCCCTTATTCGAAAAATCAGTCCCTGTTTATCACTGTTACGAAGAAATATACCTACAATGAAGACTATGAAATAAATAGCTTAATTAGCAATACTCTTACTTCTATAGATTGGCCTTCTGTTATATACGCTGTAGAGGGTTTCAAAAATATAGTTGGTTTTTCTGGAACTGGCAGCCCTTTCAGTTTTAAAAGTGCTCTGTAAAATAAATAAATACATTTATAAAAACTATGTACTTTATCTACTTTTCGTTACGAACACATGACACGATCATTTTTTTATTCTCAATGATAAAATGACTTACTTGTAATTTAATCCCGCACCAATTATTTTCCTTCCTACTTTCATATATTGTGAGAGATTAGGTATTGGAAGGGGATGAGATCCCAAATCAAGTAAATTTCCGGATGAAATGCTCATTTTGATAGTATTAAATTTCAACGTTAGATAAGGGAACAGAATCGCGAGCCAATGTGGTATTTCGGTAGATTGTTTGTAAACTCAAATGCAGAATTACGCATTTGAGGCATATTTTGTTTTTTTATAAATACCAACATGATTAGTAATTGTTAATTGTGAAATCTTAAATTTATCAATTGCTTATGGATTATAAAGGTCAATTATTCAATGTAAACGCAAAAAAACTATAAATATTTCATGTAAAACATAGTATTACTTATATTTATTAGGTATATGTTAATTATATTATCTAAATTTCAAATCAGATTAACTATTCTATTGGTGTACCTGCATCATGCTTTTCAAGCGCCATCTATACGGGTCAATGACGTCACTTCACAAATTGAGGTATTGACTTCCTGTGTGTGCAAGTGGTGGTGAGTGTTTTCTCCTTAGGTTGTATATTAGGAAGTGTGTGGTTAAACAATGATTAACATGGAAACGGATAAAATAATAGAAGACACCAATACTAATTCACAGGTGAGGATCTTAATATATATTAATTTTGTCTCATAAAAGCATGCTTAAATATTTCAAGCCGTGGAACAATCGCCATCTTGCTATTTTGTTAACTATTCAAAGTATGTCCTTACCTTTTTATTTTGAATCTTAGAATTCGCAAGCTGATTTGAACATATGACGTTAATGTCGTAGAATTTATTCAAGACAAATTTTTAAAATGCGTAGATATATTAGACCAAATACAAAGCTATAGACGTCTGTATTAGCCAAATGTCAGCTGTTGATTTACGATGATTATTATTAATTTAAAAAGCTGACATATTTATTGAGATTACATTTTATACTTATATAGACCTGTAATAAAATCGTCTTGGGCGAGAAATTAAACAAATTTATAATTGTGTTTGATAAACATATAAGCCTAGAATGTAAGTGTGATCTGACAAGTTTTTCTCCTAAAGGGGTGTAGACTATTTTGATGAAGATCGTAATTTTGACAGATTTTTATACAGAAACAAAAATGTTGTTCCATTATTTAGTTCCTATTTATTAATAGTTTATAAAATTATAAATCGTAGCTAATATACTGTGCATTCAGCATTGACATGTATTCATTTCTATAGTCTTGCAGAAGTCTAGGGGTCAGTTTTTATTTCGGTGAATTGTTTAGTTAAGCTAAACATTTTAACTTTAACAAAGGTTAAAATATTAGAATGAAAAGGAATAGAAGCTTCTGAGAATATTACTCGAATTGCTATAACTGGAAAACAAATCTGGTTGAACTTTCCAAAATGCAATCTAAGCTATAGCATATACTATTGATGCATTACTTGCTACTTGTTCCTCTCTGTATCAATATTCCCACAATGCAATATATCAGAAAAGAAATCCTATATTAAGTAGTGTAATTTTGTGGACACATTTCAGCAATTAACATTCAGCCTACAACATTGTTAATATGGCTGTTACTGTACGTTAGCTTCTATTACATTACATTATGAAATTATGAATTGGAATTTTAATTTTATAAACTTTGCACATATATGCAAGGCCCCTACTATTCTATAGAACTTAGAAAAAGTTCTTGAGTTCTCTACTAGAAAGCTTGGCTCAACTGCACTTGCTACTAGCACTTGATTTTTCAGTTATATTGTTGTAAACTATAGCTCTTATTCTGTATTTACTAACATTATTTAATATTTTAAACTTTTTCAAACAATTTTTATAACATTATTAGACAATTTTGAAGTATTTATTTAAATATGAAAATCACAATATTATGACACTGTTAGACAATATTGTGATGCTAACTGCTATTTTCTCCACAGAGTATATTACTTAGTCTATGATTTTTCTATCGCTGTTTTGGGATATTGCTGGTTGGATCAGCGCTATGTACACCCATTTTTAATAAATGTTTGGTAATTTCAATATTATTAATATTTTTTTAACATAGATTTGGGGATTTATTGCAAATATTGGTAATTTAAATTTCATAGCGACGGATAGTAATCGAGGAAGATAATCGATATGTGGTTCGATTGTGGGATATTGCTGGGTCCATAAACTCTGGCGCATGCGCACTGTTGTTCTATAGGACTTTTTCACGCTAGTTTAAGTGCAGTATTTCCGAAATTTCTGTTAGATGGCAGAGATATCTGCAAAATCAGAATTACCAAAATTTGTAAATATAGTTTGAGAAATGGATGTTCACTCACTTCATTTTGTTAGGTTCTGATGTGACAAGTTAGTGTACATCAGATTAGTTTACGCTTCATTAAATAATGTGCATATAATTAATTTTGTTAGGTTAGGAAGGGAAAGTTGTGTAAATCTATTTCTTATAATAAAATAAGAAATGCGCACAACGTGCAAAGAAGATTGTTCTCAGTCACTGCAGAGTTTCAGCAACAATTCTGATCTCATCCTACAGTTTAACACATGATATTTCTCACACTGTTTGCCACATCTTGCACACACGCAGTCTGGGCCGGGCTCTGGTTGCTGCACAGCTTGTGGTGAAATCCATGCACAGCGAGTCTGGTCACTGTGTGGCGCAAATTCATATCCTCCCCCAGTCCATTCACGGTTTGTCATGGCGTCAGTGATATAGAATTCTTTCCATATTTTGTGTTTCTTCTCGTGGAGCTCTTGCAGGAGGTCATGGTAAGCTGGTGTCACTGGTAGTAGGAACTTTAGCCTCAGCTCTTCTATGTAGAATGGTTCTCTGGAGAATTCATAAACAAGTCGTGAGGGCATATATTTGGAGAGACAGAGCACCTTTAATCTATTTCTTATAAACATGTTTGGGAATTTATTGCAAATGTTAGTTATACCAATTTCACAAATATATCTGCCATCTAGCGAAATTTTCTTTAAGCATTCATGCATGCACACTATGATTCTGTAGAACTTACAAAAATTTATTAGTCAAGCTAATCTAAACTTTTTCCAAAACATTTTTGCAGCTAATTACGTGTCTTTTAAATTACGTATTATTTACTTCTAAAATTTAAAAAACAAATGACTGGGCAATAGTTCCTTATATGAAGACATGCTCGTAATGTTTGCAGTTGTCGACAGACATGTAATATTTATGCAAATATTTATAGTTCACCGCAGTCTTTTGAGTAACATTTGTTTGCATTTTTGTGCATTTGTTTGTGAGCAATTGTAAGAGAAAATGTTTTATGCAACTTTAAAGCATTTGTTTGTTTACTAAAGCATTTGTGTCTCTGCTTGTCTATTAGCTTAGTGACTTAGGTATGAAAGCAACATGATGTTCCTTCATAAATAACATTACATTAAAATTATATCAGATCGTGCATCTGTGTTGTTTTTATAACTTAAGTGATATCTACTTTAGATTTTAGTAAAAATTACAGTGGGAAGTAATATTACGAGATAATTTTCAATTTATAAATGATTTTCATATTTATTATATAATTCAATGACAGCTGTTTTGGTACACTGTACCTTCTTCAGACATGTTAACATGTCTGAAGAAGGTACAGTGTACCGAAACAGCTGTCACTGAATTATATAATAAATATGAAAATAAAATAAAACTATGTTTTATTTTTATTTAATTAATAAACATGGATTTTCGTCAAGTAAACACCAACTCAATTGATAATTTATAAATGAGTTGGTTAAAATGTTTTTACAGAGAAACAGCAGTTTAACTTACCCAATATATTTTCTAAGTCCTATAGAACAACAGTGCGCATGAACCAAAGTTTATAGAGCCAGCGATAACCCACCATCGAGCCACATATTGATCATTATCAATATTGTACTAAAGTTAAGTGTCCACTGCTGTGGTCTCGAGGTAGCGTGCTGCCTTGTCACGCAGCAGGCCCGGGTTCGATCCCCGGTCGGGGCAGTTTTTCTGGGTGAGGTTTTTATCGGGGGTTTTCCACACCTGTAAGACAAATGTCAGGAAAACTTTAAAGCTCAAACGGTCCCTGAAATCATATGGCCATCATCACCATCATCCTTCACCGGTGTGGAAAGCAACGGGAAGCTACCACACCTACAATACCCTAGTAAAGCTGCAAAGCATAGCATGAAAATGCTATTATTGCAGTGAAAGACCTGCAGGCAGAATTACAATGGATGGATGAGTTGTAGGCCTTCTTCATCCTCTAAAGATTTGATGGCATGCTCTAGTACAAAATTAAATAGTAGAGGAAATAGTGCATCTCAATATGGATTTCAAAACTATCCGAAAACTGTTTGCCTACACGCAGCCTACTCTTTGTGCCATTTAGACACATTCATATAAGTCTAACTAACTTTTTATGAATTCCTAGCTCCAGCAACTTCTATAATTATTGTTAAAAAGTTTTGTTGTTGAAGTGCTGAATAAAGTCATTCAATGATGTCCAGTGAGTTGTTTGATTTCAGTCCATGTTATCTATGAACCACATATTCCCCAAAACCTTCCATCTATTTATGGAAGTTTCAGTTATAGTACTTGACATTCAATAAATACAGCAATTGATGACAAAATATTGGTACACAGTGTGTTTCATAAATTCCTTCACAATATATCATTCTAATCATTTGGTAAAATTTTCCAGCATACCTAATTAGTTTTCCTTATTTCCCTTATAGTTTTCAATTTTACGAAATAACTAACTCACTGGCACTATCGAACCCGTAGGTTCATGGCCGCACGGACATAAGCTTTCCGTACATCCCTATCCTGAGCTAATGTTTTCCAATCATCCCCTGTATAATCTACTTTCCTCAAATCATGGATATTGTTATTCTCTCACTTCATTCCTCTGGTTTTCCTACAAGAAGCTTCCATGCAAGTCTTTCATTCCCCATACGTGCAACATGTCCTACCCTTCGCAGTCTACAAGACTTAACTGTTCTTATATATCAGGCTTCCTATATATATCATATAGCTCACTCTTACGTATTTTAATTGAATTATGTCCGCTAAAATAAATAACTAACTCGCTGATATTATCGAAACTATATGTGCAAGGGCGCGTGGACATAACCTCTCCATGCATCCGTATCCTGAGCTAATGTTTTCTAATCTATTTCTCGAGATTCATGGTTTATATTATTCTCCCACCTCATTCTTGGCTTATCTATTGTGCGCTATCCCTCTGCTTTCCCTACAAGAAGTTTCCATTCCCCTCTTTCATTCCCCATTCATGCCACATGTACTTAAAAACTAGGCTTATAGGGTATCTGTTCTCATTCTCTCTTCAATTTTCCTCCACATTAGTTCATCATCATCATCATCATAGTACATTCACGAATTTAGGCCATTTGTTGACCTGTTTCGGCCTCAAGAGAAACACCATCCAGAAGTCTTTTGAGTGGACGTCCTGGTCTTCTTCTTCCTGCAGGTTGATATCTTAACATTTGTTTGGCTATCCTGTGATCTTCCATTCGATGAACATGTTGCATCCATCTTGACTTATAATCAGAAATTTAGTTCCCAGTATTAATTTCTTGGGCCTTGCTCCTAGGACAAACTTGTTAATCGTTCTAATTCAGGCCATCAAATATGTACCTAGCCTCAAGTATGGTATGGTATGACATTGTGTTTGGCTATTCTATGCCACCTGTCTATCGGAGAACAAGTGACTGCTAGCGTCATGTGATATCACATGTTCCCGCTACAGTCAATTGTCAACATGTTTACTCACGTGTAAGGGGATTCTATCCCAAGAGTCCACCTAGATTAGTGGGCAAATTAATGTGAAAAAATGGGCAAGTTACCAAAAATAGCACTGCATTACAAAACGCTAAAACAAGTAAAATATTTAAATTATCTAGGTGTATATTTAGGCTGTAATAGAGAAAAATACATACATAATAATGCACATCCAATAGGTCTTCCTCCGAGGAATGATTTTGGAAATAAACATGAAGAAAATCCTACAAATTATGTTTAAGAAGAAGAAGAAGACCTTCTTCTTCCGAATGCAGTATTGGGTGATGGGTGCCCGTTCTGCGACTACAAAAATTGATCTTTCCATCGGTTGAAGGGTCTTCCGAGGTCTCTTTTGCCTTTAGGGTTGTGGTGGTAAATCATCTTTGGTAAACGGGAATTTGGCATTCTCTGGACGTGTTGGAACCATTTAATCTGATAATTTTGTATATGTTCAACCATTTCCCTACTATTCCACTGCATCCTTAACTCATCACTTATCATTCTACCCCTTAATGTTACTCCAGTTAGTGATCGGAGGAATTTTATTATCCGCCTGCTTATTTCTTGTAGTCTTTCGAGTATTTAAAGTTTTCTCCATTATAGGTTACCAGCCTATAGTTGGGTAAGTCCAGTGGTGGGGGTTGCCTCTTGGACAGGCATACTTTTCTGTAGGGGATGCTCCCTTAGCCTTTGAAGTTTCTCCTTCTCCGCAAGGCAGCGGTTCCTCTCTCTTTCCCTGAGTGAGGGTAGGGTGCCTCTTCCGCCAAATCTGCCGTATTAAGGGTATCCCTCACCGCCTTCATTGCCGTTGAGGTCTTTACCGTTCCCTGGCAAGGGGCCCTCACATGGTACTATCAGCCGGGCCAGCTGAACCAAGGTTTTTTTACGAGGTGTTACTCCTCCCCTCCTCCTTTCTCATCCGGGCTTGGGACCGGCAATGGCGGAGTTAGAAGAAGAAGACATAAATAATAAATTACAAATATTTCAATATTTACGTGGCATCCTTTAAAGAAAACTGGGAAATAAAGTAAGAAAAGAAACGCATTTAAAAGTTTATAAAGTATTGGCTGTACCTGCAATATTGTATGGCTCAGAAATATAGACTCCGAATAAACAGACAAAAGAATAGAAGCCGCAGAAATGAAATATTTACTATTTGTGGCAGGATGTACTTTAATGGATAAAAAACGAAGTGAAGATATTCGTAAAGAACTACAGTAAAACTAGCTCAAAGCGGAATCGCATTGGGCCAGTTATTTTTTTCACGTTAGACAAAATTCCGCATTACGAAAAACTGTAACTTATTAATAATCTTACATTATAGAGTGAGATCCAAAATTATTTTAGAAAATCAAAGTATAGAACAGGTGTCTAGTTTCAAATATTTTGGGCTGTGATGTTGGCTACAATGTGGAGAGATATTGACTCCAAAATAAATAAATTTCAGACGGTGTGTGGAACAATACAGAGAACATTCAAAAATAAAATTAGAAAAGAACCCAAGATAAAAATGTATAATGTTATGGCGGTTCCCACAATATTGTATGGATGTGAAACTTGGGCTCCAGTGAAAAGACAGAAGGATAGAATACAGACAGCGGAGATGAGGTTCCTAAGACAAGTAAAAGGATGTACAAGACTTGATAGAATAAGAAATGAGGATATAAGAGAAGAATTGAAAGTACAGCCTTTATTGGATAGAGTCACGAATTACAGACAGAAGTGGATTGATCACATGGATGGAATGAGTAAGGAGAGATATCCATTGTTAGCAAGAAATTATCAAGCAAGAGGAAGACGTGATGTTGGAAGACCTAGAAGACGTTGGGCTGATGCATTATGAAGTCGGAACGGGCAACTGCCTAATCCTTGGAGTGATGATGATGATGATTATAGAGTACGTTACATGTCGTTCTACGTACCTTGGTATAGCATGTGTGAGCTACTTCTACGGTATAACAGTCCCGTTTGTCTCTAAAGCTTATCCTAAAATTGTTTCTAAAGCCTATCCTAAAATGAAAGTATGTAGTTTCGGTTTCCGCCCACTAACTACACTTTCGTCCAAATCATTTTATTTCCCGCGAATTTCATTCCACACTACATTGTGTCGTCTGTAGAACATGAAGGTGACTTGAATTCGTTATCCCTAGACTTTGGAGGATCGGAAATTTAGTTTCAATCACTTTCACTTTTTTTTTAATGAGAATGATACATACGTTTTAGCCATCTTTATTCCGTACATTGACGACGTACCTGTGAAAGATCGGTTTCAAAAGTTAAACTAATTTAAGATTTTACAGTGCGATGGTTATTTGTAAGACATGTATCTGTTTTTCGCAATAACAGGTGTGCAGTTTCGAAAGAAAATTCAGGTACAGGTAGAATCTCTGTCACCCGGCGGCAGGAATCATTCATTATAGTTCTTTTTTGGCCTAACGGGAATTTAATGGAGTGAAACTAATTTTTTCATTCCGCTTTATAATTTTTTTCATGAATTTTGCGTAGAGAAATATCCTTCCGTTTCCGCGTTGGACAGATTCCGTTTTAAGCAAAATACATCTGAAATCACTATTATTTCGCCGGTACCAATAAATTTGTTCACATTGGACAGATTTCCGCATTATTCACGTTCCGGATTGAACAAGGTTTACTGTACAAATATTCAGTTTGACAGATAAAATAGAAGAGTATAGTAGAAAATGGTATGAACATATCTGCAGAATGGATACCAACAGATTGTCTAGGAAAAGTCTGAACTTTCAACCAGGTGGAGGAAAAAAAGATATAGGGGACGCCCACGAAATATATGGACACAGCAGCTATGACACTTGGAGCCGGAACGAACAATAAGGTTTAATCCCTGTAAGAAGAAGAAGAATAAAATGGGCAAATTAGTGTTAATTTGGTCAAATTATGGTGAGAAAATGGCTGAGTTAATATACCAGTTTAGCCTTCACTTGTTTGTTAGCGGGTTTTAGTAATAATAATAATGAAGTGGATTGATGAAGTCAAAAAGGACTTAAAATTGGCAGGAATTACTAAAGATATCCCAGAGATATATTTAGAATTAAGGTGAATAAGTGGCAAGTTGACCAAGAGGACAAACCGAAGAAAAAAACTGGAAGAACTTGGACAGATGATAGAAAACAAGCTCATAGCAAAAGAATCAAAGAAATTTCGGCTCAAAGGAAACGCCTCTAAGTACTTTGCGTAGTCCTACGTGGGCTCATCCGCAATAAAAAAAATAATAGCTTTATTTTACCTGGCAGAGTTAAGGCATTGTCTGCCACTCAACCAGGTTTAAAAAAAATACAAAAAATAGTCTTACATGTAAATTACAATATACATAAACGATTACATGTTATAAATACAATACAATTAATATTTATAACGTATTTTGATTTATTCTAGATTTAACGAATTAAATATATAATATGTACAAGATATATAAAAAAACGAGAAAAATAATTAATGACATAGTATAAAATTAAATAAATAGAGAAAAAATAATTATTAGACAACAGGTAACTGTATAAGCGTGACTTAAAAGTGCCAAGTGTGCGGCAACCCCTGATATCTTGAGGAAGGCAATTCGAGGAGCGGTTACACGGAGCAATGTCTTGACATGTTTTACGTAGCAAATGTGGTGAGTTTAGGTTACTTTAAGCTCGAGGTCTCACTTCATTTTAAGGCATTTCTCACATTTTTGTTGAAAAAATCAATATATATATATATATTTTTCTCTCTCTCAAGTAATTATTTACAATGGCGGCTTAGTGGCTCAAGCGGTTAGACGCTCGCCTCTCACCACTGGGGTCCCGAGATTGAGTCTCGGTCACTTATGTGGGTTTCGTGGTGAACGAAACGGATCTTGGGCAGGTTTTTCTGGGAGTTTTCTCCCGTTTTCCCCTGCCACAATTTCATTCCACCATTTCTCCATACTCATCCATTTTGTTTCATTCATCTGCCCCCGTGGTGGTTAGTCAGACGTGGTTGGTCGGCACATTTGTCATTCACAGAGCTCTATATAAGATGCTCTCATCTCATCCCTCGACCCGAGTTGGACACGAGTTAAAGATATTTATAATTTTTTATGTAATTATTCACATACCATTGAGCAAGTGGAGAGCTTCAAATACTTGGGTTGTACTATCAGTAGTAACATGAACTGCTGTCAAGAAGTAAAGCAGAGGATAGCAATGGCAAAAGAAGCTTTCAACAAGAAGAGAAGCATTTTCTGCGGACCTTTGGCAAAATAATTAAGGAAGAGGCTAGTGAAGTGCTTTGTGTGGAGTGTAGCATTGTATGGTGCAGAGACTTGGACATTACGACGGAATGAGGAAAAGCGACTGGAAGCTTTTGAGATGTGGATATGGAGAAGAATGGAACGTATAAAATGGATAGACAAAGTAAGAAATAAAGATGTGCCAGACAGAGTGGGTGAAAGAAGAACAATGTTGGAACTCATAAAGAAGAGGAAAATAAATTGGATTGGCCACTGGCTAAGAAGAAACTGCCTGCTGAAGGATGCTCTAGAAGGAATGGTCAACAGAAAGAAAGTTAGAGGCAGAAAAGACATCAGACGGTAGACAATATTAAAATAAATGGTTTGTATGCGGATACAAAAAGGAAAGCTGAGTTAAAGAAAGAGTGGAGAATGCTGAGTCTGCAGTGAAAGACCTGCTGTTGAGCAGAACAAATGTATGAATTATTTACATACTACAACAATAAAGTTTTTTTTCGTATTTTTATTTGAATTTATGTAGGTGACATGGAATCCCCACTTTTTTTTTTAAATTTGGTCAAATGCCAAAAACTCGTGCAGTCCATCGGTGTACCATTGTTTAATAACCTCAGCAACAGCATATGCATATTAAGCTGGGTGAACGCTGCCATAAAAGTTAGGCGTTGAATGCAAATACAAAGTGGCTAATCCGTTATTGATAAGCAGTGACGAGGAGCAGTCACCTATGCAAGCTGTGGAACTATTTATGTTATGTTGAAACTGCTCTAGCAATGAGGTCAGTGGCTGCTGCTGCTGCTGCTCTATGGAAACAAAGCAATTCCAATATGTTTTCTTCCCACAAGTTTTTATTTGATACTAGTTTTCACCTCAGATAAAACATAAAGTTAACCATATTTTCGTTTAAAATTACTGAAATCACATATTCATTCAGCAACTTTTATAAGATTCATGATGTGTTCCGTTGAGGTATTATTCAAAATTAGAATATAAAATTATGGAATATTCACCTGAAAGGTCCGTCTCCTCAACTTAATTAATCATTTAACTGTAGCGCTTTCGGGACTTGTCCCATCATCGGCAGGATTCAAAACTGGTGTTTCACTGAAGATCTGGTAGAGGGGGTTGCATGTATTGGGTTCGTTTTCGTTTATCAGATTGTCGTTGTTGTGAGCTGCTTTCATGATTTCCATCTCTTCGAGTTCGTTTATCTTCGCTGGAGATTATTTTCTCTGTGCAACGTACTAAATGGTATAAATAAGCTGTTAGTTTATGTTGATGTATTATTGGGCGATAGCGAGGAGATACTAAGTGCCAACACGCACGCACTATTGAGTAACACTAAGAAGTTGGGGCTGGAAATAAACATCAATAAAACTATATGTTCACACATAGAAATACATTATATAATGACAATGGACAGTTAATGACAAATGAGGGAAATTTTGAGGAAGTGGCTGAATTCAAATACCTAGGAACAATAATCACAAACAGGAATGAGATGCACAAAGAAATTAAACATAGGCTCAATTCTGGAAATGCGTGTCACAATGTATTACAAGGAATCTTGTCATCCAAACTTTTCTCGAAAAACGTTAAACTGAAAATATATAAAACTGTTATTCTCCCAGTTATATTATGTGGATGCGAAACATGGGACTCTTACTTTAAGGGAGGTTCTTATGAAAATGTTTGTACCAAAGAGATGAACAGACAGGTGAATGGAGAAGACAACATAACAGTGAGCTGCATGGCCTTTATAGGAAGCCAGATATAATAAAAACGAGTAACTCTCGTAGACAGCGATGGGCAGGACATTGGCACAAATGGACATGGAAGTTTCTTGTAGGAAAACCAGAGGGAAAACGCCCAGTTGATACACCAAGAATGAGGTGGGAGATTAATTTTAACAGTGATTTGAGGGAAATAGAGTTGTAATATCTGGGTGGTCGATTCCTTCTATAATTATAAGGATTATTTTTAAAGTATAAATAATAATCAAAATAAGTAAGAGTTGTGTCAGGAGGTGAAGATCGTCTTGAAGTTCTAGTAGATATCTGTAAATTTATAGATTAGGAATCAACCCCAGGAATTCTTCGGAAATGTGGTTAGTAGATAGGATTAAACCTAACTATAAGAAGACACAGCGGAGCAGTAGTGAGAAACAAACAGACTTTAATACAAAAAAACGTGAGACAGGGTATCGGTAACACCGATGAAAAAAAACTGTCTAACTTACAATCATAAGTTTCATACATATATACCAGTTGAGTAATGACGTAGTTACAATGTATACGTGAGAATCAATTTGGTTGTATTGTACATGTAACCAGATTCTCCCTTTCTGAAAAGCATATTGAATGCGCTTAACCTATGACCTTTTAAAAGCTAAGTCATCATTAGGTAAGACTACCTATTGTGTAACAATCCCTTATACTGCATGACTTTTCCAAATAACTACAAAGGTAATACCTATTTAAATATTCATGACAGAATTCTTTAAAATCATTCTTCAGCATATTTTAACAAAAAGATCAATTAGGTCAATAATTGTGTTAATTTAGGACAGTCATACATTATAATGAATGTTCATATTATAAAATATATATATATTATGATATACTTCAATATATATTATGATATACTTCAATATATATTACACTCTTCCCCCTATAGAAAGTTTTGAATTACATAATTCGAAACTTTACTAACGAAATGTTTTATTTTTATTTCTAGTTCTATGCGCAATACTATCTTTATCTTCTTCATCTTTTGGGGATACATTCTGTGGACAACTGGGGTCTCTAATTCTTTCTCCGATAAGCGGTGATGACTTGAGGGACACGACAGGTGAACTCTCATCATTACCTGTAGTTTTAGTGTATACTACACGATCATGCCCAGAGTAATTATGTATGTTAACACACAGCCTCTCGGTCGTCTCCTTCCAGCATTTTCTTGGAGTCCATTTATCCCATAACCAAAATATTAAAGTTCTGTAGCTCTTACAACAGCAAATGCAACAACAACAAGTCAAGGTTACGAATATGATCGTACCCATTACAGAACTCCATGTGGTTATATGTATATACCACTTCGAATAATCATTTTCTTCTTGCTGTTTTATTAACTTACCTAAATCATCGGCCTTCATACTGGCCATTCTCAAATCATCTACTGATGACATTAGGTTAGACATAGGCATGTCCAATTGTAATTTCTCGTAGTCGTTAGTTTTATCCATATCAAAGCAACAGTCGAAGTCAAGAGGTGCTGTCGGTATAAAATCTATGGTTAAGTTACTTACCAAATTACTCATGGCATGTAAGGTTACGTGGGCATTAAAAGCCTTGCAATTCTGTCCTAGCGATAATTTACCTTCCTTTTCAATATTGAGTTGTGTTGATTTGTCGCCACATAACACAGTCATACGATCTGGTTTTGGGGTGACAAATAACCATTCATTAGATAAATATAAGGGAATCCAGTAGGATTTGTTCAATGTGAAAATTCTAGTCTCGCAACTTTTTGGAACTTTAGTGGTGGATGGATGAAGAAGTGAAGCTTCACAATCAGCTTCAGGGGTGTACAAATAAATCGGTATATTTTCTTTACATACATAATGCAAAAGATTAGGACGAAAACATCCTGTTAGTTCATTAGTTGTCATTTTTCCGTAATGTTGTCTCAACGGGTCACTGAAAATATATTCTTTGTTTGCGCTTAGAAAAATGTAAATATTACCTTCCTTCTTGACAGGAAAAGGAAGTGTTTTATACAAGTGATACGGAGTAGGAGAGAGAAGGGGTATTTGTAATACATATACTAGATATTGTTTATAAGAATAGGTGTGAGGTGTAATTAAATTTTGAAGTTCTGAAAAAGAAAAATTAGGGTAGTCCAGACCAGTTGGTAGCGTTTGGGCTTTCATAACATTCTTAATTCTTTCCACCGTAATTAATTGAGGTTGAAGAGTTCCTTGCTCTGCGTGTACAAATGCGTCTATAAGAAGCTCAAAAGAATGCTGGCATTCTTCCACACCTCTAAGAGAAATCCTTATTTGTTCATTGGCTAAACTAATACCTTCTATTTCCTTCTGCAGTGCGTTAATCCTATTAGTGGTATAATTATTTAATTTTATTAAACCATTTTTTAAAATATTTTCATTCCGGTTCACCCTTGCTATAGTTAAGTTAACTGAATTAATGGTTGATTTAATCACTGTAATTTCATCCTTTAGAATATGCAAAAATTCTGCCTGTTCCTTCTCTAACTGTGAAATGTGCTTATTATATTCCTCTGCATCAGATTGAGTCAGAGTACCGAATAATATCTTAGCAATATCTCCCATAAAATTTAAAAACGCCTCTCTTGCTTCTAGTATTCTGTTCATTAGGTGTTTTTAAATATTCTGTGACTAATTCTTTTAAATTTTCAACATACCTGACTTTTGGTTTTACAAAGTGATTTAAACTCCCACAATCTGTCAAATGATACCACTTTTCTCCCTTTATCTTATCACAATAATCAGTTATCAACCGTAAATGATTTTTTGTCTGTTTCCAAAGATCTCTAGTTGGTTCCAAGTTTATATAACTTACCACTTTCCATTGTATAGGGTAAAATTGTATAATTCCTATCTCGTCAAAGTACACACCGGTCTTCGAATCCAGAGCTTTTACTTCTTGAGCGTCTGTAAGCTTCCCCAACCAAAATGGTATTAACATTTTTAGCGTTACCCATGTGTTATGAAGTTTCATTTTCTTTTCCCTGCAAAGGAAAATATGGCTTTAATCTATTTGAATGTACCGTCTCATATTTGCGTTTACCTAACTTTTGTATTATCACGTTGTGACCTTCAGTAGTCTTAACCTCATATGGACCTTTCCATATTGGATCTAATTTATTCCTATTTTCTACTCTGAGAAGTACTAGATCATCCTTCTTGAATTCAACATAATTGCTTTTCACACGCGATCGTTGTAGTTCCTTAAACTTAATAAGCCTTTCTCTAGCTATCTCATGACAACTTTGCAATTTATTCCGTACATTTAGAATTAAATCGTCGTAATTATATAAAGGTTGTGATTTAGTTTGTAAAATTCCTGGGATATTACATTTTCTTCCATACAATAATTCATAAGGAGAGTATTTAGTAATACTATGGGGGGTAGTGTTGTACGTAAAACTGGCGAAAGGTAACCATTTGTCCCAATCGGCTCCTCTAGGATTGCAAAAACAAACAAGTAAGTAGTTTACTAAGGTCTTATGAGTTCTTTCTAGAGCTCCATTACTTTCAGGGTGATAAGCAGTAGTGCTTAGTTTCTGAATCTTAAATAGTTTACATATTCTTTTAAATAAATCTGACATAAAATTTGTTCCTTGATCAGTTAATATGATATCAGGAATCCCATAAATTAAAATAACATTGTTTACGAAAGCTTCTGTCACTTCTTCAGCTGTTTGTGTCTTTAAGGGTATGACTATTAAATATTTACTTAAGTTATCTTGACAAGTTAATATATATTTATGACCTCTCTCGGTTAGCGGAAGTGGTCCCCACTACATCTAAATAAATTTTATCCAAGGTTCCTTTTGTGTGTGTCCGTGACCTCTAAAGGTTGTTTTACTTTCTGCTTCTCGTCTTTATTAAATTGACAAATCTTACAAGTTTTAATGTAATTGGTTACGTCTTTCTCTACTCCCGGCCAAGTTATGTATAATTTAATTCGATCGGTAGTTTTATTGATTCCAAGATGTCCTCCAATTGGACAGCTGTGAAATTCCTTGATTATTTCCTTCTTACGATCCTCAGTTAAGTGCGTATTATCCAAGGTGCAACATTCTACAGGGTGTCTACTCAAACTATCTGCGTTTACGTGTCTTTTACCTGCCCTATAATGAATTTCGAATTCAAATTCTGAAAGTTGAAGTTTCCAACGTATTAATCTCGAACTAGGGTCTTTCACTTTAAATAGCCAGACCAATCCTTTGTGATCTGTCACTACTTGAAATTTACGTCCTAGTAAATAAGGTCTAAAATGTCTGCATGCCCATACTATTGCTAATAGTTCCTTTTCTACAGTGCTGTAATGCGATTCGGCTTGATTTAAAGTCCTGCTAGCGTAAGCAATGGGTTTATCATCTCCTAACGTTCCTTGACTAAGAATTGCGCCTAAAGCGTATCCACTCGCGTCTGTCGTTACTATAAAGGTTTGTGTGAAATCTGGATACTGTAACAACGGAGCTGTCGTTAATTTATCTTTCAATTTATTGAAGCTATTCTGTTCCGTATCTTCCCACTTCCATTTTTTATCTTTCTTTAACAATTCAGTCAGAGGTTTTGCAATCGCACTAAATTCTTCTATAAATTTTCTGTAATATCCTGCCAAACCTAAGAATGATTTTATGTCTTTAGGTGTCTTTGGAGTTGGAAATTCGGTAACTGCCTGTATCTTATTCGGATCGGGTTTGACACCTTGAGCGGTAACCACGTGTCCTAGATATTTTAATTCTTCTCTCAAAAATTCACATTTATCAGGTTCGATTTTTAAATTGTGTTTCCGTAACTGATTAAAACACTTCCCGTAATTTTTTATTATGTTCTTCTAAGGTTTCGCCCATTACTAATATATCGTCCATGTACACAAAGCATCTATTGCCTATTGAGTCTTTGGAGTACCGAGTTCATCATCCTTTGGAATGTAGCTGGTCCCGACCTAACTCCAAAAGGCATTTTCTTGTACTCGAAATGTCCGTTAGGGGTGCTAAAAGCGGTTTTACATTGGTCTTCCTCAGCGATCGGCACCTGAAGGTATCCACTTGCGCAATCTACTGCTGAAAAATATCTAGCCTTTCCTATTTTGTCTAATATATCTTGTATATTAGGAAGAGGATAGCTGTCTCCTACGGTTACTTCGTTTAACTTTCTAAAATCTATACAAATTCGCCACTTTTTCTTTCCAGAAGCATCTTCCTTTTTAGGTATTACTATTAGTGGAAAATTCCATTCGCTCTTACTATGTGCGATAATACCGTCTTCTAACATTTGTGTAACTTGTTTGTCAATCTCCTCTTGATGAGCCTCTGCTAACCTATAATTCTTCAAAGTTATAGCTCTTCCTTTAGGAATTGAAGGTGTGGGTATGGAATGTGTAGCAGCTGTTGTGCTTGTTAGTCTATCTCCCGGAAGCTTAAATATGTCCGCGTATTCTGTGCAAAAGTTTCGTATACTATGGGCTCCTTCTTTCACGTGTTCAAGTCTCAGATTTTTATTTAATAAATCTAATCTTTGAGGTACGAAATTTTCAACTGATACTTCCTGTTCCTTACTTATTTGAGTGGGCGGTTTAACTAGTTCTGGTATTTTCTTTATTATCTGTGCGTCAGCTGTTAAATTAATTACTAGGCATGTGAATGTCTTATCACATTTTGTTATCCCGTTAGCGCAAATTAGCCCTGGCTGTAAAATTTGCCGTTCTATGAATCTGTTCCCTCTTTCGTTCGTAGGAAATTCCATTAAATTTTCACTATACGGAGGAATAATCATCTTTTATTTAAACATATAACCTTGTTCCATGAGCCAGTCTTGGCCTAAAATATATATTAATCTCTGGGTAATTTATCTACTATATGACAATTAACAACTGTATGATTTTCACAATTATTCAATACTAATTGAGTTATCCCATTTACTTTTATAGAGTTCCCACTAATACCTTGTATTTTCATATTACAGTTATCCTTTATAACGTTTCTCTTTAGTGATGTTTCTTTAACTAATGATATTTGTGCACCAGTATCTATCAATACTAAACCTAGGCCATTTTTTAATTGTTCACTTAGGATATACATCTCCCAGGGTCTCGGTTCATAACCAGAGGCGTCCCACTGATTAATAGCATTAAGAGTCCCTACTTCGATCTCACAACACGCTGTCTCCATTGAGGTAGGTTTGGTGTCCTTGGATTTTTCCTTAAATCCACTATCCCAAGTTCTATCCCTTGTGGACGACTCGTAGCGTTTCCCTCTATTATTCCACTGTTTCGAGCCTACAATCTCCTGACGTTTCTCTCTATTATTCCACTGTTTCGAGCCTACAATCTCCTGGCGTTTCTCTCTATTATTCCACTGTTTCGAGCCTACAATCTCCTGGCGTTTCTCTCTATTATTCCACTGTTTCGAGCCTACAGTCTCTTGGCGTTCCCCAACCACGCTAGGCCCACAGTCACAGAACCCATTTATCGGCGTTCTAGTCAACTTATGCAGTTCGCCTTGCGACACTGCCCAACAAACACTGTCATCTGGGGATTCGTTTGCGTCACTAACTATTTTAGCGGCTTTATCTATCCTATCCTTAAACTTCTGATCAACTAGTTCAGGTAATTCCCCTTCCATATTTACCCTAGTATGATCCCTCAGGCACTCCATGAGTCCTGGCGCGCAGTCAGACGGGAGGATTACCTGCGACTGCTCAGGTAACCCGAATTCTCGTTTCCCTGGCGGCCTCCCAGAGCTGCTCTGTCCCGTCCTCCATGCCTACGGGGTTGCGGTCTCTTACCACATTCTCTACTAATGTGCCCTATCTCATTACAATTATAACACCTTATTTCTTTTTGTGGCCAGGTTAACCTCTCTCTTTATCTCTGATCCGTACGGTCTTCTAAATTCCCTTTTTACTGCCCCTGTGATTGGATGTCCTTGTCCATTTTGATTACCCCTAAATCTCGTGGACTTTACCTCGCTTTCTTCCTGTAATGCGGTTTCGATTAGTTGCGCTAATGATTCTTCTTCACCCTTAGCCTTTACTATATACTTAATCTTATCGTCCTTTAACCCTGCTACGAAAGTACCTTTTAAAAATTCTCCTATCAGCTGTAGGCCTCCTTCTACATATCTCGAATTATCGCGTCTTTCTAACCTCTCCAATCTATTTCTGACTTCTCTTCTTAAATCCATGGCTATTCCATCTAATCTTGAACCCCACTGTGCAACTGTTTCATTTGTACTTTGTTTTGAATTAAAGAGTATTCCTGCATAATATTCTAGCGTTCTCCTTACAGAAAAGTTCTCCTCCAATATTGCTTTAACTTGAATCCAAGTTTTTCTCTCTGTCCTAGCTAAAAGTCTATCTTTAGCGTCTCCTGAAATTTTGGATTCTATAAATCTTAACAATAAGGGTGTTTGGTTGGATGGACTACCTGAACCGCAGCTTCTACTCCTTCTATAAATTCTCTTAAATGTTTGGGGTTTCCATCGAATGTTCGGGGTATCAACTTACTGCTTGAACTACAGGGATATAGCTTTCCTCGCTAATATCAATATCGCCCTCGCTAGCCATAATGGAATTGGACTCACCTAAAGAAAGATGTAGGGTGGTCTGAGATGCACAGTTCAGAGTCGTAGTGATGGCCTTTCAGCTCCCCTCAGGGTGCGACTCCTCTCGCGGTGCAGGCTGCCAACGGCTGAACACCAAGGACGTCCCTCGAGCGCGTCGGTGGCTGCTGGTGTTGGCCTCAGGACCACTGTCTGCTTTCCTCTGGTGCGTTTACGGGTACCACGGCGCCTGTGGATTACTCTGGAGCGTTGATCCCTCGAGATAGGCTCTGAATTATCTGGGACTAATTGAAGAGTCTCTCCAGCTCGTTCGCACCTTCGGATGTCTCACTGCTCGCTGGTTTTCCAATCCCGATGCGCTGCCACCATGTAATATCTGGGTGGTCGATTCCTTCTATAATTATAAGGATTATTTTTAAAGTATAAATAATAATCAAAATAAGTAAGAGTTGTGTCAGGAGGTGAAGATCGTCTTGAAGTTCTAGTAGATATCTGTAAATTTATAGATTAGGAATCAACCCCAGGAATTCTTCGGAAATGTGGTTAGTAGATAGGATTAAACCTAACTATAAGAAGACACAGCGGAGCAGTAGTGAGAAACAAACAGACTTTAATACAAAAAAAACGTGAGACAGGGTATCGGTAACACCGATGAAAAAAACTGTCTAACTTACAATCATAAGTTTCATACATATATACCAGTTGAGTAATGACGTAGTTACAATGTATACGTGAGAATCAATTTGGTTGTATTGTACATGTAACCAGATTCTCCCTTTCTGAAAAGCATATTGAATGCGCTTAACCTATGACCTTTTAAAAGCTAAGTCATCATTAGGTAAGACTACCTATTGTGTAACAATCCCTTATACTGCATGACTTTTCCAAATAACTACAAAGGTAATACCTATTTAAATATTCATGACAGAATTCTTTAAAATCATTCTTCAGCATATTTTAACAAAAAGATCAATTAGGTCAATAATTGTGTTAATTTAGGACAGTCATACATTATAATGAATGTTCATATTATAAAATATATATATATTATGATATACTTCAATATATATTATGATATACTTCAATATATATTACAGAGTATACAGGTGATGTTTGGAAAACATTAGCCCAGCTTAGGTATGTGTGGAGAGCTTATGTCCGCGCGGCCATGAACCTAGGGGTTCGTTAGTGCCCCTGAGTTAGTAAGTATGAATAATCTATTGTTTGGAAACATTTCAACGACCCCATAACTTTTAATTGTAGAAACGTGTTCCTTGATATGGAACGGAGGTCATTCTCGCTGTTTTTCTTCGCATTCTCTAGTGTTCAAGTACATTTGTTGATGGCCAGAGAAATCTTGCTAATTTTATTCTCTAATTGAACGCCCTTGAAACACTTTGGGGGGGATTTTGTTATTGCAACAATGAAACTTATCTTGAATCGTCGGACTTTGTGAGTGTGAACTTGTTCCGGATGCGAGGCACACGGTGTGTGTATCAGTCACGGCTGACCTGTCGTCACTTGTCTGCCTGTCTGGTGGCTTGACCTAGCTAATACTGTAAGAATCAGCATGTCCCATTCATTCTTTGTCCATAGATCTAATGATGGTAAGTAACTAACACGTTGGCACTGTCCTTCCTTCAACCCATCCTTATTCTTCTTCTTTCTTTTTTTTTCTTTTTCTATCTTTGCTTTTCTTTCTTTCATATTTTCTTTCTTTCTTTCTTTCTTTCTTTCTTATTCTCTCTTTCTATGTTTCTTTTCTTTCTTTATTTTACTATCTCTCTTTTTATTTATTTTTTTATTTCTTTCTTTTTTCCTTCCTTTCTTTTCTTTTCTTTCTCTTTATTTCTTTATTTTTTTCTATTTTTTCTTTTTCTTTTCTTTTCTTTCTTTTTTTTCTATTTTTTCTTTCTTCTTTCTTTCTTTCTTTTTCTTTTTTCTATTTCTTTTTTTCTTCTTCATTTTTCTTTCTTTCTGTTCTTTCTTTCTTCCTTCCCTCCTTAATTTTTTATATTTATATTTACGGATGGTACACATAACGATGGTAGGGGAAATAACTAGAGTGAAACTAATATCTAATCATCTGTCTGGTCTATCTTTCTGCCTAAACTAGCTGGCACTATCCGAACCCCGTAAGCTTTTATGGCTGCGTGGACGTAAGCTCTCCACACATCCCTATCGTTAGCTAATGTTTTCTAATCATCCCCATATAACACGTCTCATCTTGTCGAACGATAGTAAACTGACTAGTTCAAGGACGAGCGGCTGGTAGAGTGAAATGCGGACGAGGAGAGAGCGCTGCCTGACGGGTGAAACCCCGTGAGGCCGGTCCGGGTTTATATTGGAAGCCCGGTATAATCCACTTCCCTCAAATAATGATTGATGTTATTCTCCCTCCTCATTATTGGTCTACCAACTGGGCGTTTTCCCTCTGGTTTTCCTACAATATGCTTCCATGCTGCTCTTTTATTCCCCATCCGTGCCACATGTTCTACCCATCGCAGTCTACGATATTTGACTGTTATTATTGTTTCCTATATAGATCATGTAGGATACAAGGAGAATTCAAAATTAATTAGGAGACCAAAAAAGTTTCTTGGAGTTAGCTTCCTCATAAAGGCAAATGTGTTGTTCACTATATATACCAGCAAATTAATGGACACGTGATGATGAGGGCTCGTCTTGTTTCCTTTCTATAATCGTGGGCTTCGTCTTATTTATAATTATCTTCATCCCATAACTAAGTAACTGGCTCTATCGAACCCGTAGGTTCTTTCATCAGCGGACATAAGCCCCGCATACATCCCAATCCTGAGCTAATGTTTTATAATCAACTTCCCTCAAATCGTGCATAATGATATTCTGCCACCTCATTCTTGGTCTATCAACTGGGCGTTTTTTCCTACAAGAAGCTTACATGCATCCCCCATACGAGCCACATGTCGTAAATATATGAACGAAACAAATTGAAAATACAGAGATAAATGGTTCAAGCATGTAGAAAGAATACCGAAAGCAGCATTTAACTACAAGCTGAGAGCATCAAGGAATGTAGAATGGCCAGTGAAAGGGACAGAACAGCTCTGAGGAGGAACAGGCAATTTGCCTAGCCCATAAAGATAACGATCCATCCATAGTAATTCTGCACGAAGGCAGGTCCTTCACTGCAATCATAGCATTTTACTAGGGAATTGTAGGTGTGGTAGCTTCCCCTTGCTTTCCACACCGGTGAAGGATGATGATGATGATGATGGCCATATGATTTCGGGGACCGTTTGGGCCTTAAAGTTTTCCTGACATTTGTCTTACAGGTCCTCACCCAGAAAAACTGCCTCGACCGGGGATAGAACCCGGGCCCGCTGCGTGACAAGGCAGCACGCTACCTCGAGACCACAGCGGTGGGCAAAGATAACGATAGAGTTACATATATTAAAGTTAGACGTATCGAATGGTTGGCCATATTTGCAGAATGAACGTTTGCCCAGGATGATATCAAACGCTAAGCTGGATGGAAGGAGAAAAGTTGGGAGGCCTAGGTTACGATGTACAGGTGGACCTACGGAAGACTGACATAACGAATTGGAGAAATAAGGCCACTGACCGAAGAGAATGGATGGTTGTTACGAGGGAAGCTAAAGTCAAACTAAAAGGAAAATCACGCCAATGATGGTGATGAAGAAGAAAAGAAGAACTAGTGTTTTGTCAATTTAAGGGATAAACTAATTTTTATAAAACAATGGCGGTCCCTGTCCTTTTGTATGGGAGTGAATCTTGGATTACCACTACCAAACAAGAAAGTAAAATCCAAGCAGCCGAGATGAAATTTTTAAGAAGAGTAAAAAGGCTGCACTAGAATGGACCAGATT
Source organism: Diploptera punctata (assembly GCA_030220185.1). Taxonomy (NCBI): domain Eukaryota; kingdom Metazoa; phylum Arthropoda; class Insecta; order Blattodea; family Blaberidae; genus Diploptera; species Diploptera punctata. The sequence goes on along the minus strand of JASPKZ010007527.1, from coordinate 1,080,163 downwards.
AGAAACGAGAATATCCGTGAAGAACTGCAGATCTACTCCATAAAAGAAAAGATATTTAACAACAAGATACAGTGGAAAGAACATGTAGAAAGAATGGAAGAAAGTAGATTACCAAATAAAATCTTGCATTATTTTCCAAGAGGGAGAAGAGATGTCGGACGTCCTCGGAAGAGATGGTCTTAGATCTATTAGTGAAGACGAACAGGCAACTCTTGCCTAAACCCGGAAGTGAAGAAGAATAAGAAGACTAATATATACTGTGTATCGCTTTGTCCTTGTGGCTTGGCTCTAATGTGGAAAGTTAACAGTCTGCTATGTAAAATACAGTTCTTGGAAATTATTACACAATGCCGATATGCCTTGAGTCATGCTCTCTATCTTCAAGCTTCCATACTGCACAGCTGACACTGCTGTTGTGTTTTGTGATAAATAGTTTCATGTCATTGAATACTTGCCCCGAAAAGAGATCTAATCAACAAAAATTTAAAAATTGAGTTTTCAGTGTATCCGGAGAATATCACGGCATGGTGGATGTAAAACTATCCCTACTCTTATATTGACTTAGGCTTTCACGGCCGGATGAGAAAGGAGGAGGAGGAGTAACACCTCGTAAAAAAACCTTGGTTCAGCTGGCCCGGCTGATAGTACCATGTGACGGCCCCTTATCAGGGAACGGTGAAGACCTCAACGGCAATGAAGGCGGAGAGGATACCCTTAATACGGCAGATTTGGCGGAAGAGGCACCCTACCCTCACTCAGGGAAAGAGAGAGGAACCGCTGCCTTGCGGAGAAGGAGAAACTTCAAAGGCTAAGGGAGCATCCCCTACAGAAAAGCATGTCTGTCCAAGAGGCATTGAGGTGGCAACCCCACCACTGGACTTACCCAACTATAGGCTGGTAACCTATAATGGGGAAAACTTTAAATACTCGAAAGACTACAAGAAATAAGCAGATTAGTATTTGTAGTCGCAGAACGGGCATCATCACCCAATACTGCATTCGGAAGAAGAAGAAGAAGAAGGTCTTGTTGAAGATTTCCGGGCTGTTGGTCGTGGTCTTGAGGCTTGTAGTTCCCAGAGACTGCGTCTGACATCCAAACAGCCCGGAAAGCTTCAACAAGATTATCCCTACTCTCTTCCAGATCTGTTTCATTTATTTTCAAAAGACTGCTTTCAAGCCACTAGTGATCTATATGTAACAAAATGGCAGAAGAGGTTAGTCAAGTCATGAGTAGTAGTGAAGGAAAACAATTATTGCACGTGTGCATATGCCTTCTACCATAGTTCTGTGAATTCTATCAGGATCTTAGAGAAATTGAGTGAAAATAAGAAAGACACAAAGAATGTAACGAAATAACTTTAAAAGGAAAATAAATATTGAACACCGATTCAGTTAGACATTTTTCTAACTGAATCAGTATTCATTATATATCTTCTACTTCTTGTTTAGCATTTTTAATTAAATATGGGTTAGATTATTTTTCCACTCTATAGAGATAGATGACTTTTGCGCTCAATTCTGTATTAAATTGTTAATATTTAGTTAGTAGCATGTTATTTTGCATTAAAATTGGCTTTACAGAGCGTCCCAAGTTGATGTATACACTCTTTGAAACGTTATTTCTCAGCAACGAAATGAGGCAGAAATACAATTTTTGTTGTGTATGATCCACAAGGCACTGGAAAAGCATAGCAACACGTTCATCGATCTTCACGTCTTTATAAACAACAATTTCAGTTTTATATAAGGATTTCTCTCAAGAAAATACTGTTAAAATGGCAACCCAGTTCCCTATTCCAAACATGCAGTAACGTCCTGGCTGTAAGGAGTACGTCTAATAGAGAAGCCGGCAAAACGTTTAGTTGGGACGAGCTGTGACATTGGAGAACACTCATTAATTTAGTTGATTTAGCCACATTCGCTGTGGTCTCGAGGTAGCGTGCTGCCTTGTCACGCAGCGGGCCCGGGTTCGATCCCCGGTCGGAGCAGTTTTTCTGGGTGAGGTTTTAGCGGGGTTTTTCCTCACCTGTAAGACAAATGTCAGGAAAACTTTAAGGCCCAAACGGTCCCCGAAGTCATATGGCCATCATCATCACCCTTATCATTGTCATCATCACCACCATCATCCTTCACCGGTGTGGAAAGCAACGGGAAGCTACCACACCTACAATTCCCTAGTAAAGCTGCAAGCATAGCATGGAAATGCTATAATTGCAGTGAAGGACCTGCCTTCGGGCAGAATGACTATGGATGGATGGATAACTGAAGAAAAATGTGTTTAAATAGTGTAAACAGTTTTATTTGCTGGGTATGTGACAGATACATCTCTCTAAATTCAATTTTTTTAAATTCTTCTTCCCCCCCCCTAAAATTAAGAGTGCGGCTTATATTCGGGCCAATACGGTAAATTTTAAAAGTATAAATGATAAAAGAGGTATAATGTCCAATTGTGTTGTTTTCGACCGAAATGACGATAGATCGAGATGGAAACAAATTAACTGCAGAATACATAGGTTTTTGTGTGTAGGAAGATGTATAACTCCACAGACGAGAAGAATGAAAGCAAAGGGCGAAGAGGGGCACGGGATACAATGACTTACTACCTGAGAATTTAGGAACAGTCTATGGTGCCACACATCTCTAGATTATTTCAGGCCTATTCAATGTTATGTTTTACGGTAATTAAATTTGCTCTTCTTATTCAGTTTAGTTACTTTATATTTTAATGTTTGGTAGTTCACTGTGAGGTAAGTGTGTCTGTCAGACTAGGAACTATCACGCCCGCTCAGCGTCACAAATGAAGGTAAGCCATAGTACAATCCTTCATGATGAGTAGGGCAAGGCATTTAATGACCTATAAATTGGTAACAAATCCAAAATAAAAATGCATTTATGACCTATAAATGCAAAAATTACCAATAAAATAAAAAATGAATAAAAAGTTAAGAATTACCAATAATAATATTTATTAGATTAAGTACTCTCCCTCAGGGGTCCTCATCTAGGGGATATGTGGATGGCGACCACAAAGTGCCCAAGCTGAGCAAAACATTTCTTCCACTTACTTGTGTTTTGCACTCTTTTAACTTTACTATCAACCTCTTTTAACTTTACTATCAAACCTCTCTTGGTTAACTCTTGTTTTTCGACCCCGACGCTATTAGGGCATCCGAGGGCTAGGGAGTCTTTCCTTTCTTCCATTTCTTCTTTCCTTTATTTCCTTTTCTTCTCCAGAAAAGCCTGACCAGAGGCTATAAGATGGCAGCCCCATCACTGGTTTTGCCTTCCTTTGGCCAGCAACCAATCGAAGGGACTATTATTGTGCTTTCAAGTCTTATATGAGAATTTTCCGGAAGATGCTGGAGGGAAAATTTTCTATGGGATCGTAACAGGTCTTGGCCTAATACTTGTAAGGAAGAAGAAGAAGAAGATTAAGTACTCACTTGATTACTGAATTACATAAAATTTAACTTAACATCAAAATATTAAAAGAAAAGTATTTTAAAAATACACATCACAGTACATTTTTATTGCAGAAAATCCATTTCAATTACACAGTGCACTTTTACAGAAATTTTGAATTGCAGTTAACAATCAGAATAAGGGTAGAAGCTAGCATAAGCTCTAGGAAATTGAATAAAATTTCTAGAAGTGGACAAGTTCATTGTGCACATACCTTGAAAAATAGGGCTAGTAGTTAGCAAAACAACTACTTAATTCCAAGAAATTGTATTGACAAGGAAAAATACTGAATTATAATAAAATTCTTAAATCAAATACAAACAATGTCACAGCCTTCCGGAAAAGTGTAAAAAATGCTCAAAATGACCCAAAAATTGCCAAATAATGACATCCCTAAAAAAGTTAAGAAAATGCAAAAAAAAAAAATGCCCTAACGAATTGCTTTTCATTTAATTCGTTTTTTAATGCCGTACATGTTCATATATGCAAGCAATGTTTCAACCTTCATAAGAAAAATATGCAAAATCATTAATTGCCTCGCCCTAATGATGAGTATGATATTCCTAATGCTTTCATACACTTCGTCTGTGGACTGTGTGTTGTAAGTAGGCGATAATGCACAGAGGGCGAGTATGAAAAGGAAAGGTCTATTAAGAGGAACTTCATTAGATAGAGGGAGTAAGTCCTCGATGCTTGTTTCATTAGCTGCTTAACACTGTGTACAGCTGACTCAAACACGTGTGAAATTACCACATGAGTGCACATACTCAATGCAGCACGGGGCTCGCGAGCCCAGCAGTCGTGTAAATCTTGAATACCGGAAATTTGAAAGCAACCGGGAAACAGACAGGGATTCGTAAAGCCACGTGCATCTAACTTGTATTCAAATCAAAAGAGAAATTCTTATTCAATATGTAACAAAGCAGTAATATTGAATGATAGCGAGGCGATACTAAGGACCAGCATACACGCTCTATTGAGTAACTCTTAGAAATTGGGACTGGAAGTAAACATCAATAAAACCAAATATATGTTCACACATAGAAATGCAATAATAATAATACTTTATTTTAGCTGGCAGAGTTAAGGCCATAAGGCCTATTCCACTCAACCAGCGAATAGTAGAATTATACAAAAATTACATACATTTTACAATTTTAAGATATTAAAATACAGACTAAACGAAATACAATGATGATGTGATCTAATGCTAACAAAAACATAGAATATAATAAAATTAAAATGATATAAAATAAAGTAAGTAGCTTCCTAGTTCATTATTAATGGAATGCTCTATATAGTTGTTATGCAGTTAATGTTTATATATTATATAATGGAAATGGAAAATAATGACAAATGAGGGAAATTTTAAGGAAGTGGCTGAATTCAAATATCTATAATAATAATAATAATAATAATAATAATAATAATAATAATAGCTTTATTTTACCTGGCAGAGTTAAGGCCTTAAGGCCTTGTCTACCACTCAACCAGGTTTAAAAAAATACAAACAAAAAAAAGATAGTCTTAAATCTAAATTACAATATACAAGTTATGAATACAATACAATTAATATTTATAATGTATTTTGATTTACTCTAAATTTAACGAATTAAATATATAATATGTACAACATATATAAAAAACGAGGAAAAGGTTAATGACATAGTATAAAATTAAATAAATAGAGAAAAATTAATTATTAGACAACAGGTAACTGTATAAGCGTGACTTAAAGGTACCAAGTGTGCGTCAACCCCTGATATCTCGAGGAAGGAGATTCCAGGAGCAGGCAGAGGCTACTGTGAAGGAAGTAGAATAGGAGGAAGTGCTATGAAGAGGAATTGTTAGCAGACTGCTATCTTGTGACCTAGTGTCAATATTGTGGTAAGAGGATCTAGGAATGATAATTAGAAATACGTAGAAGAGATGAAAGCCGAATAACAGCAAATGAGATGCGAATTATGTGCCCGTACAGCAGGCTACACAAAGTAGGACCATAAAAGAAGTGAGGAAATTATGGAAGAGTTGGATGTAGAACCCATTCTTCACCATATACAAAACTACCAGAACAACTGGAAAGCTCATCTGCAACGAATGCCGTCTCATAGAATTCCAGAAGCCATCCTTCGTTACTGTCCCCAAGGCAAAAGATAGCTGGGACGTCCAAAAAAGCGCTGGATGGAAAATCCCTCTTTGACACCTTAACAGACCACAAGGCATAATACTTGCATGGATGATGATGATTCACAAGACGTAACTGCGACACGCTAATAAAAAGGAGATTTTTTAAAATAAAACATTTGCTTTAGGTGACAGTGTGAGCATGTTTTAGGTCACTAACTTGTATAGAAGTGGTTCCTCTGTTTATACAATTATAAGTTATATTTTAATATGTTGGTGCTGTGTATTTAAGGACCGTTAACAGCAGTCGTATAAAAGCCTGTCTTAACGGAGCGGATTGGAAAACTGCTGCATCATTGTTACCAGTTGATGTCACTACAGAACCTATGTGGGTTGCACAATCTCCACCTTCACATTGTCATTTGTGTCACATTTTATATTTAGGATTTTATTCAAATAAATACTAGTCTCTGAGAAGTTATGAAGGGTGGCTGTTATACCTTATCCGTTCTCAGAGTGATCCCAACATAAACAAACGCCATTTGTATCCTTCCGCCATTCGACCCACAATTACTGTCGCATTGACAGGGAGCACGTGTCTGGTTAATAAGACATGTGGTATTTGAATGGGCTAGGTTACAAGAAACTTGGTGAGATTTTCACTGACTTGTGAAATACGTTTAAAATGACATTTTGGTGGGGTTGTACAAGACCGCTTTTTACTTACTCGAATTATACCATTTTTTATATAATTTAAAGTATTACAACTATGGTATCTTTACCTTGTCGTGGTGGAGTGGCTTGCGTGCCTAAATGATCCTGAGAGCTATGCCGGCGGTAGCATTGCTGCCGATAGGGTAACCCATGCCGGACTGGTCGAAGGTGATAAGCCAGACGAAAAAAGTACCTTGGTCGAAAGAGTGACGATCTTTCACCGTAAAAATACAACCGTCAAGAAATGCGGGCATGGGTTTCAACTGGGGTAAAATTTTCCGGAGGTCAAATAGTCCCCCATTCGGTTCTCCGGGCGGGGACTACTTCAGGGAACCCATGCCAAAGGCTCAAACACACACACTATTGAGTAACACTAAGAAATTAGGACTTGAAGTAAATGTCAATAAAACTAAATATATGGTCACACGTAGAAATACATTATATAATGGAAATGGACAGCTAATGACAAATGAGGGAAATTTTGAGGAAGTGGCTGAATTCAAATACCTAGGAACAATAATCACAAATAGGAATGAGATGCACAAAGAAATTTAACATAGGCTCAATCTGGAAATGCGTGATTATGCATTGCAGAGACTCTTGATGTCCCAACTCCTTTCAAAAAACGTTAAACTGAAAATATATAAAACTATTATTCTACCAGTCATATTATATGGGTGCGAAACATGGACTCTTACTTTAAGGGAGAAAGGAGATTACGAGTATTTGAGAATAAAGTACTTAGGAAAATTTTGGACCAAAGAGAGATGAACATACAGGTGAATGGAGAAGACTACATAACAATGAACTACATGGTCTTTATAGGAAGCCAGATATAATAAGAACAGTTAAGTCTCGTAGACTGCGATGGGCTGGACATGTTGCACGTATGGGGAATGAAAGACTTGCATGGAAGCTTCTTGTAGGAAAACCAGAGGGAAAACGCCCAGTTGGTAGACCAAGAATGAGGTGGGAGAATAACATTAACTATGATTTGAGGGAAGTAGATTATACAGGGAATGATTGGAAAGCATTAGCTCAGGATAGGGATGTATGGAAAGCTTATGTCCGCGCGGCCATGAACCTACGGGTTCGATAGTGCCAGTGAGTAAGTACAACGTGTTAATGATACCATTCATCTTCGAGAAATAACCATCGTCAAAATATGTAAACGTATCATGAAATGATTTTATGTTGTAACCGTCAGACATGTTGAATTTTTCAGAACTTATTCTCAAATACTTGTAATCTTTTCTCCATGTTTTCACCGTTTCCCTTCCCAACTATTATAAAACGAAATAATACATTTTATTCCGTGCATAAACTACTAGTGTAACATTTTTAATTTGATGATTATTTATAATATGCTAGATAAATAATAGTTTACAAACTAAAACAACACGCTTTATTAGAAAACCGTACTAAAAAATTAAAAATAATTTTAATTTCCAACACGCTTGGGATAAAATTAAACGCTTGGGATAAAATTAAAGTGGTGAACAAAAAAATCATCTCCAACACATCTAGAATAAAACTAGAGTTATCTAAAAAAATAATAATTTTACCATCAAAATCGTGGGGTGCTTTTTATGGTTTTTACATTTTCTTCTTAGAGACTTTACTTTTACCAATATCTGTTTATTATCAAATATATTAATTGATATAGAGCACCACACGCGTTTGATGGTAAAATTATTTTTTTGTAGATAACTCTAGTTTTATTATAGATTTGTTGGGGATGATTTTTTTGTTGACCACTTTAATTTTATCCGAAGCGTGTTGGAAATTAAAATTATTTTTCATTTTTTAGTTCGGTTTTCTAATAAAGCGTGTTGTTTTAGTTTTTTAAATTATTATTTATTTTTTATTTTTTAGTTTGGTTTTTTAATAAAGCGTCTTGTTTTAGTTTTTAACTATTTTTAATTTTTTAAATTTTTAGTTTAATTGATTGTCATAAACCGGAATCCCATAAAATTTAATGCTTAATACTCTTCTAAAAAACAATCCGGCCCGGATTTGAACCAGCGACCTATGGATTACTGAAATTATATACCACTACAGTCCATCGCTCTACCAACTGAGCTCTTACAACGATTGACAAAAAGTCGATAAGTCCGCAACCTATTATCCGTTTTTTTCTGATGATTCTGTCCAGGATTTTATTAAAAAAATATGAAATTATTGTATTGTCATGGGTCCTTTTTGCAGGTATACAAAGTTTCAAGTCGATTCAATGTTTTAACTGGGTGAAAATAGTGCTCAAAGATTCCGTTACATAGACAGATACAGGTCAAGCTAATATAAAGCGTGTAATAAAAGTTTGATACCAGTGTCGTGAGGGGATACGAACTTACCTGACACAGGGCGAGAAGGGAATTATGTGGTGTCACATCACTGACTGTGTAGATGAATAGATCATAGTACAATTCCATTTTGTTGATATATGGATTACATTGTCTCCTGTGTTTCTGGGAAACAAGATAATAGCTTCCCGGTGGCGACACTCTCACGTCAATATAGCGTTGAATGGGTCCGTATTATCACCAGCTGATATTACAACATGTAGAATTGATGGATCGCTATAAGTTTTACAAAGAGGGTTCGCCATACTTTCTATTTGCCATTATCTGTTTTTTTTCTCCTTGTAGGGTCGCCATTCAACAAAAGGAGTATATATGTCACTGGCACTATCGAACGCGTAAGTTCATGGCCGCGTGGACATACACTCTCCATGCATCCCTAACTTGAGCTAATGTTTTCAAATTGTCTCCTGTATAATCTACTTCCGTCAAATCATGGTTAATGTTATTCTCCCACCTCATTCATCTACCAACTCGACTTTTTACGTCTTCTTTTTTAATACAAGCTTTTATGCCCCCTCTTTCATTCTCAATTCGTGGCACATGTCCTGTCCATCACAGTCTACAAGACTTGACTATTCATAATATATATATATATATATCGTCCGTTTGCTCAATTAAGAGAATCCACGGCCAGTCGGAGAGTGGGAACAACTAGCCAAAGTTCCTAAAATATGTTAACACTCATCGTTGAAAAAAATACTTCACATAGCACAATTCTTACGTCAACTCACCATTAAATGCAATACAAAAGTGTACCCTGGAAAATACAACATGAAAATATCTGAAAATAAAACCAAATCCATGGGAATCACTGGAAACGGACTTTCGAGAGTAAAAATGATAATAAATAATAACCAATAGAACAAGTAACACACTTTAATTATTTAGGTAATAATATATCACAGTTCATAATCAAAAAGATGTGGAAACAATTTAGAAAATATAACAGATTAAATGGTATAATTAGGAGAAATTTTGGAAAACAAATGAGGAAAGAAATCCAATTGAGATTTCATAATGTCATAGCCAAACCTGCTCTACTTTACGGAAGTGAATGCTGGACACTTCGAGCAAAAGATAAATCGCGCATTAATAGTTCACAAATGAGATTCCTCCGATCACTAACTGGAGTAACATTAAGGGATAGAATGAAAAGTGATGAGATAAGGATGCAGTGGAATAGTAGGGAAATGGTTGAACATATACAAAATTATCAGATTAAATGGTTCCAACACGTCCAGAGAATATCAAATTCCCGTTTACCAAAGATGATTTATCACCTCAACCCTAAAGGCAAAAGAGACCTCGGAAGACCCTTCAACCGATGGAAAGATCAGTTTTTGTAGTCGCAGACGGGCATCATCACCCAATACTGCATTCGGAAGAAGAAGAAGAAGACAAAAGTGTACAATACCTTCGAAAGAAAGAATTTTCGACCTTTCCTATACCTGACGCTGGCCTTCATGTAGACAGAGAATTCACCCCCCGCCCCTAATCCCTTCAAATATTTGCGCAGGAAGATTCTCTTAATTGAGCAAACGGACTACAGTTTCCTATAAAGATCATGTAGCTTACTAGGTCTTCTCCATTCGTCTTGTCTGTTAATCTCTCTTTGGTGTGCGTGTAATATACAGTGTGTTGCAAAAAACACCGACAACGGAAGTGAGGTGGTATATTGAAATATATTGATCATTTTTAATAAGGTACCAATGCCCGGAAATGATGCGTTTTCACACAATGACTAATTAATTATGTCTCAAGATCAGTGTTAGATCGAAACTTGACAACACGTCATCACAGATACGGAACCTGTGATACGTGGCTTCGCAACGGAATGTGGCTGCAACATGCTCACTTCCTTGCCAATGTGAGGAGATTTGGAATCCACGTATCCAGGTCGATGGATTGGAAGAGGCGGACCAGACCCACGACCTCCGAGATAATCTGATCTTAATCCTCTCGACTACATTTTGTGGAGCGACATGAAACAGTCTGTTTATCAGACTCCAGTAGAGTCACGTATGGATCTTATAGCCCGAATCCACGCTGCTACAGAAATAATTCAGACGAGGCCAGGCGTATTTGAACATGTGCGCCAATCACTACACCGCCGATGTACGCTCTGCAATGAGATGGGAGATGGATATTTGAAAACTGATGTGACTGTGAGAGTATTGTCAAATATTGATTCTTAAAATCCAATTAACTACTCGTAGTGTGAAAACACATAATTTCCGGACATGGGTACCTTATTAAAAATGTTCAACATATCTCAATATACCACCTCACCTCCGTTGTCGGCGCTTTTCTTTTTTTTTTGCTTATACTAGCGGACCCGGCAGATGTTGCCCTACCCGAACGTTCAATTCTCGTGTCATGACCGAACGATAAAATGTTACTTTTTCACCATAAAATTCACGAATTAATAAGTTCGTAAGAAAACTCCTCATTGCCATCTGTTGTGGCATAAGAAACGTGCTTTATGCCATCACATTGCTGTCGCGCGGGATATGTCGATAATGCAGATGACTACACATGGCAAAAAATCGTATTACCTGATCGCAGCGCCACCTATCCGGTCCAATTGTGAATCTAAACCATCCAAGGACCTACCCAATAAAAAAAAATCATAATCGATCCAGTCGTTACAGGCAGTTTTTGATTTCGGATTTCAAATAAACCTCTGCTTCTAATTCTTTATGACGTCACATTGCTGTCGCGCGGAATATGCCGATAATGCAGATGACTAGAGACTAACTCACCGGCTCAATCGAGCCCGTAGGTTCATGGAAGAGCGGACATAAGCTCTCCATACATTCCTATCCTGAGCAAATGTTTTCCAATCATCCCCTGTATAATCTACTTCTCTCAAATCATGGATGTTATTCTCTTACCTCATTCTTGGTCTACCGACTGATCGTTTTCGCTCTGGTTTTCCTACAAGAAGATTCCATGCACCTCTTTGTTCCCCTATATGTGCCACGTCCTACCCATCGCAGTCTATGAGACTTGACTGTTCTTATTATATCTGGCTTCCTATACATATCATATAGCTCTCACTATTATGTAGTTTTCTCCATTCACCTGTCTGTTCATCTCCTTTTTATCCAAAACATTTCCTAAGAACTTTATTCTCAAATACTCGTAATCTCCTTTCCCCCCTTAAAGTTTTTTTTGCAAATGTCTTTCGACATTCCCGGTGTTCCCTCCTGGCATGGCGTACTTGTAACCCACTTCTGAGGTTGGGGCATCAGGAAGGCGGGGTTACGTTGCCCCGATGATATGATGGGTGATGATGATGATGATGATAGTGGTGCGCCAGGAGAGTCCCTAATCCTAAGCTTAATCTAAGATGAATATGAATGATGATGATTGCGATGGACTCCCCCCTTAAAGTAAGAGTCCATGTTTCGCATCCATATAATATAACTGGGAGAATAACTGTTTTATGACTACATCTGACATAAAAACATTCATATACCCCGATCGCAGCGCCCTACCGGATCTAATTGTGGATCTAAACCATCCAGGGACCCACTCAAAAAAATCATCAAAATCGGTCCAGTCGTTAAAGGCTGTTTTTTATTTCGGATTTCAAGTAAACATCCACTTGTAATTGTCAGATTTCTTTCATTTTTTGATATGTACTCTCTGTGAAGGTGGTGCCAGAGGTCTGAAGGGTAATGCCGAGATAGTAAGTTGATAATGAATAAAGTAATCGGATTAATATTTAGATGTGTTGAAGAAACAAAACACCATAGCACCTGCCGTGTCGATGTAACGGTGTCGGCTATGCACGTATTTGCAATATTGGCGGAGCCGGTTTTAGCTTGAAAAAGTGTTTGTTTTGTGGCTCCGAGCGATTGTGAGTCAGTTTATTCCGACCTCCAACTGCAGGGTCTTTAACTTGTCCGTTCATCGTCATCTACTGCCATCTTTTCATCGTTCTTTCAGTTAAAATATATATTCATCGATACATTACACTGAGCAACAAAGAATAAACTTTTTTTTTGTCTCAGAAAGAAAAATATGTGATTCTGATAGTATTTTTCTCCTGAATTCAAATATGATATAGATTTTTCTCCATCACGCAAGGTTTCCGAGAGACAGACATTTATAATTTCAAACACTTTAATATTTTCTACATTCATAATTACACAATATTCGAACATTCGGACTCACCTAGAAAGTAAGAAATTACGATTTTCTGCTATATTTCGCCTTAAAATATAAAATTATGGAATATTCACCTGAAATGTCCGTCTTACTTACTTACTCACTGGCACTATCGAACCCGTAGGTTCATGGCCGCACGGACATAAGCTCTCCATACATCCCTATCCTGAGCTAATGCTTTCCAATCATTCCCTGTATAATCTACTTCCCTCAAATCATAGTTAATGTTGTTCTCCCACCTCATTCTTGGTCTACCAACTGGGCGTTTTCCTTCTGGCTTTCCTACAAGAAGTTTCCATGCACGTCTTTCATTCCCCATACGCGCAACATGTCCTGCCCATCGCAGTCTACGGGACTTAACTGTTCTTATTATATCTGGCTTCCTATAAAGACCATGTAGTTCATTGTTATGTAGTCTTCTCCATTCACCTGTCTGTTCATCTCTCTTTGGTCCAAAAATTTTCCTAAGAACTTTATTCTCAAATACTCGTAATCTCCTTTCCTCCCTTAAAGTAAGAGTCCATGTTTCGCACCCATATAATATAACCGGTAGAATAATAGTTTTATATATTTTCAGCTTAACGTTTTTGAAAGGAGTTGGGACATCAAAAGTCTCTGCAATGCATAATAGCACGCATCTCCAGAATTGAGCCTATGTTTAATTTCTTTGTGCATCTCATTCCTATTTGTGATTATTGTTCCTAGGTATTTGAATTCAGCCAATTCCTCAAAATTTCCCTCATTTGTCATTAGCTGTCCATTTCCATTATATAATGTATTTCTACGTGAGACCATATATTTAGTTTTACTGATATTTACTTCCAGTCCTAATTTCTTAGTGTTACTCAATAGTGTGTGCGTGTTGGCTTTAGTATCTCCTCGCTATCGGCCAGTAGTACTACATCATCAGCATAAACTAACAGCTTATTAATACCATTGAGTTGTAAGCCTTCCTCATTCTCTAAAGATTTAATGGCATGCTCTAGTACAAAATTAAATAGTAGAGGAGATAGTGCATCTCCTTGCTTCAACCCATTCTGGATTTCAAAAGTGTCTGAAAACTGTTTGCCTACACGCACCCTACTCGTTGAGCCATTTAGACACATTCGTATAAGTCTAACTAACTTTTTAGGAATTCCGAACTCCAGCAGGATACTATATAACTTCTCCCTCTTAATTGAATCATATGCTTTTTGGAAGTCTACGTATAGTTGATGTACAGTACCATTATATTCCCATTTCTTTTCTAAAATCTGTCTTATACTAAAAATCTGATCTGTTGTAGACCTGTTTTCTTCTAAATGCACATTGATGATCTCCTAGAATGTCATCAATATAGGGAGTAAGTCTGCTGACTAATATATTTGTTAGAATTTTGTACGAAGTTGAAAGTAATGAGATGCCCCTGTAGTTGTTGCAATCAGTTTTATCTCCTTTCTTATAAATTGGTACGATATTGATTCCTTCCATTCATCTGGAAGAGCTTCTTTTTCCCAAATCATACTAAGCAAACATCGTATCTTGTCCATCAATTTTTCTCCCCCTGATTTTATCAGTTCTGCTGGGATCTCATCTGAACCTGATGCTTTATACATCTTCAATTTTTCAATTGCCATTTCAACCTCTAATGCACTTGCTCTGCGACTAGCATTTCTGCTGTCTGTAACTTATCCTCCTCAATGTCCTGTTCTGTATGTACATTTAATAGCTGATTAAAATAACTTTTCCATCTATTTAATATACTCTTGGAATCTGCAATCATATCCCCATTTTCATTCCGAATTATGTTTGTTCTAGCCTGAAACCCTTTCTTCTCTATACTAATTCCCTGATATAATTCTCTAATGTTCCTATTTTTTGCATTCATTTCAAGATCATTAATCTTCTCTCTCAAATATTCCCTCTTTTTACTCTTTAGTAACTTGGTGGTTTCCCGTCTAACACTACCAATTGCTCTAAATTTACCTCATTTGGCTCGTGTAACCATTTAATTTTTGCTAGCTTTCTTTTTCTTTACAATGTCGGCACATTCCTCATCAAACCATTCTTGTTTTGCCTCTTTTTTAAACAACCAATGCTTTCTGATGCTGACAATTTAATAGTATCTCTTATAGCCTCCCATTCCTTATTTATATCAGATTCTTCTTCGTTTGCCACATTGTCATCTGAAGATTCCAGTACTTCAAATCTATTAGCAATTTTGATTTGGTATTCTTGCTGCATTTCATCATTTTTCAAGTTTTTTAATTCATATTTTACAGAATCATCTTTAGCGTTTGTTCCTCTCATAAGCGATAGCCGTTGTCTGATTTTCACCCTGACCAGATGATGATCTGAATTGCAATCTGTCCCTCTAACTGATCTAACATCAATGATGCTACTGTGCCAGCGTTTATCCACTAATACATGATCTATCTGGTTCCGAGTTTCTCCATCTGGGGACGTCCAGGTGTATTTATGAATATCCTTATGCTGAAATGTTGTGCTCTTAACAATGAGATTCTTGATGTGGCAAATGTGACTAATCTAACCCCGTTGTCGTTACTATCTTCATGAAGACTGAATTTGCCTATTGTTGGTTTGAATATATCTTCCCGCCCCACTTTTGCATTAAAATCTCCTAAGACAATTTTCATATGATATCGTGAAAGGCTATCAAATAAGCATTCTAATTCTTCATAGAACTCATCCTTGATCTTGTCATCTTTATCTTCTGTGGGGGCATGTACATTTACAATTATAAAATCATGTCGTTTACCCTTTAGAATTATGTATGATATCCTATCACTAACAAACTTAATATCTCGGATAGCGGACAGGATCCTCCTTCTGACTAAAAAACCCGTTCCAAATGCAGGTCTTTCTGCACCCCCATAGTATAATGCAAAGCTTCCTGATTCCTGACTACCTTCTCCTGGCCACCTAACTTCCTGTAAAGCGACTATATCCAAGGGTGATTTATCCAATTCCCACGTTAATATCTCTAGTGCCCCGCTATTGTATAAAGTCCTAACATTCCACGTTCCTAGGAACATGTCCCTGTGTTTGAGCTTTTGGCATGGGTTCCCTGAAGTAGTCCCCGCCCGGAGAACCGAATGGGGGACTATTTGACCTCCGGAAAATTTTACCCCAGTAGAACCCATGTCCGCATTTCTTGACGGTTGTATTTTTACGGTGAAAGATCGTCACTCTTTCGACCAAGGTACTTATTTCGTCTGGCTTATCACCTTCGACCAGTCCGGCATGGGTAACCCTATCGGCAGCAATGCTACCGCCGGCATAGCTCTCAGGATCATTTAAGCACACAAGCCACTCCACCACGACAAGGTAAAGATACCATGGAGGGAAATGTCCGTCTCCTCAACTTAATTAATGGTTTGACCAGTTTTGAATCCTGCCGATGATGGGACAAGTCCCGACAGCGCTACAGTTAAATAATTAATTAAGTTGAGGAGACGGACCTTTCAGGTGAATATTCCATAATTTTATATTTTAATTTTGAATAATACCTCAATGGAACACATCACGAATCTTATAAAATTTGATATTTTGCCTGTGGAGCATCCGTCTTGATGGTCCAACAGTAATCGGCCAGCATATTAGGATTCTATTTGCCTCGATATATCTTTTCCATAGCTGAAATCTCCTGAGTTAGTCGATTTGGTTTTATTTTACAATGGACAAATGGACGAAAAAACGTTTAATAAATTAATTATTTAAATCCATTAATTCAAATTGTAATAAAATAACTGTGGGCGATGAGAAATTCCGAATACATATTTGAAAACATGATAAAAAACTGCATTAAGTACAACTATTGGTACTCATGAGACAATAATCATATTGACCTGTGTTATCAGTTGGGCTCGGAAGTTGATGACCTATAAAAGTTAAAGCTACCATTAAGTAAAATAAACTACAAAAAAAACTAAATTATATAAAATCCGTAGCAAAAAACAGTGGATACTAAGAAGAAATGATTAACAAGTTGGTCAGAAAACAAAAAAGGAGAATCAATTTAACAAATATAACAGAACTAGAATAATAATATAACACAAGTACAATTGGATTACATTAACTTTTACAGGAAATGAAACGACCAAATTAGCTAACTCGGTCAGAAAACGTGATAAAAACATTAAAATCACCTTCAAAACTAATAACAAACTCAACATCATGCAACAAAACAGAAATAACACATACATACGAAAATAAAGGCGTTTATAAACTAAAGTGCAATAATTGCCTAAGTTGTACATAGGCAAAATAACAAGAAATTTTAACAATAGATATTCTGAACATTTCAAAAATTGTATTAATAACGAAGGAAAGTCAAGTTTTTCCAAACACGTACTAAAAACGGGTCATCAGTTCCACAAAATCGAGAATACTCTCTCAGTACTACACAGAGAGTATAACAACAGCATTAGCATCCTTGAAGATATAGAAATTCTAAAAGAAGCAAAGAATACAGAACCTAATTAATGAGAACACACCCGCAGACCTAAACCCGTTGTACAACTTAAACAACAGCATCAGTCCAGTTAAAATGCAGAAGATGAAATATTGTTTTTGAAAGGCCTCCATATTGGAACTACTTGATGAAGTTTAATAATTTAGTTGAGGACGACTGACTTACCAGGTGCCAATTTTATATTTAATATCCTATAAAAGACCTTTAAAAGGACCTAAATATGCCCTAAAAACTAAAAAAAAAAGACGTAAAAAAGCAATTAAAATTAAATGATAACTTTAGTTTGAACTGCATTTTCTATGAATATAATAATAAAGTTTAAAAATTACTAAATTCCAGTGAAATGCAACATACGTTGCGAAAAAAATGGCTGAAAATGCTTTTTGTTTCATACTTTATTTATTATACTGAGAGGCTGATATCCCTGTCAATAGACTGGTTAAAATAACGAGATATTTTGTGAGAGTTCCTCGCAGAACAAAAGTATTTGCAATGTGAAAAGTCTTTGGAAAGTAAAACTAGAGAGTGTTTTTGAAAGAAGTTGGAATTGAGACTAGACTCTGTGAATTCTTGAATTATACAAATGGCATAAATACAGTGTGTCCCAAATTAATGTATGCACTATTTGAAATGTTATTTCTGAACAACGAAATGAGACAGAAATGCAATTTTTGTTGTGTATGATCCACAAGACACTGGAAAAGCATAGCAACACGTTCATCGATCTTCACGTGTTTATAAACAACAATGGCGGTGATATTATCATAAGTAATGCCACGAGTGATTTCCAAATTATCGATAAATTCACGACTCAGGAAGTGAGGAAATCAAGAGTGGCATTTGTTAGGACTATTTAACGAATAAAATTAAGCTGTTTACTCACAAATCATTATTTAACTATAGTTACTTAAAAATATTTATACATTTAATGTAAACTGCGATGTTTGAAACAAATGAGAAACGATAGGTACGCTTCATCTGCTTCTTTTGTTTATCACTGCAACCAGATCATATTATTATTTATTGCCAGAAGATCGCAATATTGTAAGAATGCTCTCTAGTGGAGAAAAAAATGAAACAAACTATATTAATTCATTTCTGATGTCGTATGATGTAAATATGACAATTATATTTTTCTGGATTATTACCTGGGAAAAAATACATCTAAGAAAGTGCAAACAGTTCGGTTTCTTTTTGGTGGTATAATAAATTGCTATAAACGTTTTTTATATTAACTCCTGCAAGCGCTTATGTGTTGACATTCATGCACTATATATACAATCTGGTAGCCGTATTTCTTATATGCTCAGTCACTGCAAATAATGGTCAGACCTGTTCAGAATATTAAAAAGGAGGAGCTTTCTTTAATATGGTAAATTTAACACTGATAAATATTTCGTGAAACACGACTCTGATTGATTGTAAAACAGAAATCATTGAAACGTGATTGGTCATTGACTCCTATTTGGGGCGTGAGTTAAATAGTCATTCGCTGAACGTAAGTGGATACTGAAGTGTTATTGGAAAGTGGAGAATGTTGTTGAAGTGCAACGACGTTGGATGGTTGAATTTGGGACACCACCACCAACAAGGGTAACAATAATCCGAGACAAGTTTGAAGACGATGTAACGGCGCAAGATGTGTTGGAAGGTCGGTGCGGAAGAAAGAGACGCCCGACTGATAACGAGAATACTGTTGCAGGTTTTAGCCGGTCCGCAAAGAAGTCAGTGAGGCAATGTTCTCGTGAGATTGGCATCAAGAAAACCAGCGTTGATCGAATTTTGTGGGGCCAGATAGACTACTGCAATTTTGTGAGTGGTTCCTGCAGAAGTGTGACGAATGGGATAATCTCGCCGCCATGTTGTTTATAAAGACGTGCAGATCGATGAACGTGTTGCTATGCTTTTCCAGTGCCTTGTGCATCAAACACAGCAAAAATTGTATTTCTGTATCATTTGGTTGTTGAGAAATAACGTTTCAAAGAGTGTCTACATTAATTTGGGACACTCTGTATAGTCAAAAAAAGATAAAGTTACAAAAAAGCCGTCAAGATATAAAAAGGGCCAATAATAAAAAAAAGTCGAAAATGGACATACAATGGCCCAAAAATATATATATATATATATATATATATATATATATATATATATATATATATATATCAAGCATTCATTTTTCTTTTCATATCATATTTGCCTTCATTGCCAAATGTCAAAAATATATTTATAATATCTATATATACTGCTATAAAGTAAATATTCTCTTTAAAATTTGCTTAACTGTTATGTTAGCCGCTAGATGTCAGTTGGAACAAATTTCCGCTACCTCTTGTGTGAATTGAGTATACTACATGTATAAGAAAATTGTATGTTTGTGTTGGAATTCTTGGGTAGCTCAGTTGGTTAGAGCGCTAAAGGTACAGACTTTAGAGACTCGAGTTCAAATCCCGACTCAAGCATTCTTTTTTCTTTTCATATCATATATATATATATATATATATATATATATATAAAGTTGGGCCTGTCTTCAAACATAGAATAAAAAAAAATTCCTCAACTTGCGAGCCCTAAGTATCTGTCACAACATTAATTTAGAATTATAAAATGAATAAGTGAATTTAGAAAACGATATTGTACAAGAGATTGATGGTATGGACATATAATGAGAAGAAGGGACACAGAAACAAACAAAGAAGTATTGAAATGGATACCTCCTGGAAAAGGGAAACGTGGTAGACCAAAGCCAACGTGGATAAAGGGAATTCGAGACAACATGAAGAAGAGAAATATGACAGAAGCAGACATGCAAGACCGGGAAGTGTGGAAGAAAAAAAATTGTATATTTTGGTTGAGGATACCTGTGTAAATAACATAAAGAATGCTGAAATAAAATGAAATGAACGCCTGTAAAGTACCGTTTTTATGTCTTCTTTCTTTAGCAGTTTTCCAATACGGTCAGTTACATTCTTGATGAAAGGTAAGAATGCCCTGGTTGATGTTTTTTCTTCTGATCCCTTTTAGAAATTTCTTTATTTTACTGAGTTGTTTACTAAAAAATAAATTAATAACCTATAAATATACATAATCAATTGAGTTGCTGTTACTTGATTGAAAATCCATATTTATTAATTAAATAAAAATAAAACGTAGTTTTATTTGATTTTCATATTTAAAAGTTTTTCCTTTACTCAAAGAAAACATAAAGAAATATGTTGTAATGTCATACATAGGCCCACTTTCAAATAAAATATCTAAACACTTTAAAAAGTTGAACATTAATGTGGCATTTAAAACTAATAAAACTCTACAAAATATAATAAAAAACAATAAAACCAAAACAAAAAAAGAAAAATTATCAGGTGAAGTGTGGCACATGTGACAATGTCTATATAGGACAAACTGGTAGACCTTTTATCTCTCGGATAAAGGAACACATGAGAGCATATAACAGAAATTTAGAAAATTCAAAATATGCTAACCACCTATTCCAATTTAATCATTGTTTCGATCCAAATTTTGAAATTTTACATATTTGTGATAAGGTAAGAAGTTAGATCTTTTGGAGGCTGTAGAAATTAATAAATTTAAAAGTAGTAAAAAAAACTGTTAAATTCTCAACTTGATTTGAATGAACCCCCTTTGTTAAATTAAAAAATTTAAATAAATATTGTTGTATTGTTGCTTAGATCAGTTGGAACACAATTCATAATTTAACATGTCTGAAGAAGGTACAGTGTACCGAAACAGCTGTCACTGAATTATATCTTAATAAATATGAAAATCAAATAAAACTACATTTTATTTTATTTAATTAATAAATAATGTGATGAAGTTGCAGTGAATAAATATAAGCCCACATTTCTGATTTTTCAGACAACGCCATTTACATTACATATATACATATTTTAAAACACCGGTAGCTATATATAAATGGTTTTCTTCCTATAAGTATCGCCTTCGTCTTATTTACATTCATTTTTTAACCCATAATCCTCGCATCTGTCGTTTATCTCCATCAACATGCTCCTCAGTGTCATATGGTTCACAATGTGAGATTAGAGCGTTTGAATTTCTAATTCTAGGCTTAATATCTTCCTCTGACCCCCCTTTCTTTGATATCTTCTTCTTCTTCCTTCCAAGTATTAGGCCAAGGCCTGTTACGATCCTATAGAAAATTTCTGGGAAATTCTCATATAAGACTTGAAAGCATAATAATAGTCCCTTCGATTGGTTGCTGGCCAAAGGAAGGCAAGACCAGTGATGGGGCTGCCAACTTATAGCCTCTGGTCAGGCTTTTCTGGAGAAGATAAGAAAGACTCCCTAGCCCTCGGATGTCCTAATAGCGTCGGGGTCGAAAAAACAAAGAGTTAACCAAGAGAGGTTAGATAGTAAAGTTAAAAGAGTGCAAAACACATGTTTTGCTCAGCTTGGGCACCTTGTGGTCGTCATCCACATATCCCCTAGTTGAGGACCCCTGAGGGTGCTTTCTAAATACTGGATTAGGCGATCTTCTCTATTTCTGCAGTCGATAACTGGATTTGATCTCGCGACCTTGGATGCACTAAGTGAATGACCTTATTAATAAATATTATCACTATTGAAGTTTACACATTAGACCTTGAAATATCAGATTTTTGTATTCAATGTGAAACCACGGACGTGGCTTAATTAAAAACAAGAACATTAGATGCACATACCGTACTCTTATACGTTACGTAAGTTTAATAACATGTATTTATCACATTTTTGTTTCTTTTGTGGCTTTAAACCGGCAGCTGAACCGCAACCAGCCATAGCATAACTGGACTCAGAAAATTTTATTTAAATTTAAAATATCAATATGAAAATTCACAAATAACACAGCCCTACAAAAAAAAAATGGTTGCCCTGGATATCTCAGCGAATTTCTGTTTTCAAGAGTGCAGTTTACGATTATATTCGTGAAAGTGCTGAATGTGCTCTAGTTTTTATGATTTTTGCATATCGCCACCGCTCATCTTCCATTCTTAAAACATGCCCTAACCACTTTAATTCCTTCTCAATTCTTTCAAATATGCTATCAATAATAATAATAAACAATAATAATAAATAATAATTAGCCACAGGAGCTATAAGAAGACCTTGAAGTTTGTTCCATTTGGCCCGCGATACAAATAAGTTTGGGCGGCTCTGATGCATTGCAACAAATTAGAAATGTGGTGACACAGATGTATGCATGTCTAGGTTTGTGGAAGTCGTGAGGTAAGATAAAATAATTAGTGTGGGTAACAAGACTGTGATGCAGGGATTTATGAGAGGTTGTGGAACCGGTTGTTACTGCATCCCTGAGGCAGGGCTTCTTACCTGTTCCTAGCCACCGGCCACTGCGTCTTCTTCCTCTTTTTCTCTAACCTGTCTACATTAAAAATGAGCAAAGCATATTCTATCCTTTACATTCGCCTGCTTTCAAACATATATATATATATATATATATATATATATATATATATATATATATGATATGAAAAGAAAAAAGAATGCTTGAGTCGGGATTTGAACTCGAGTCTCTAAAGTCTGTACCTTTAGCGCTCTAACCAACTGAGCTACCCAAGAATTCCAACACAAACATACAATTTTCTTATACATGTAGTATTCTCAATTCACACAAGAGGTAGCGGAAGTTTGTCTTGGAATTCTTGGGTAGCTCAGTTGGTTAGAGCGCTAAAGGTACAGACTTTAGAGACTCGAGTTCAAATCCCGACTCAAGCATTATTTTTTCTTTTCATATCATATTTGCCTTCATTGCCAAATGTCAAAAATATATTTATAATATCTATATATACAAGCGTTACTGCTATAAAGTAAATATTCTCTTTAATAATTTGCTTAACTGTTATGTTAGCCGCTAGATGGCAGTTGGAAGATCTTTCCGCTACCTCTTGTGTGAATTGAGAATACTACATGTATAAGAAAATTGTATGTTTGTCTTGGAATTCTTGGGTAGCTCAGTTGGTTAGAGCGCTAAAGGTACAGACTTTAGAGACTCGAGTTCAAATCCCGACTCAAGCATTCTTTTTTCTTTTCATATCATATTTGCCTTCATTGCCAAATGTCAAATATTAATCCCACATTTTAATTAATCATAACCAACAAAGTATGCGGAATTATGAAATGAGGCCGGTATTAAATGAAACAGAAACTCAAAGAATTTTCATTGCCACACTCTAAACACCTCTACATGTGCACCATTAGTAGCATCAACATACCAAGTCTGAATTCGATTTCGTGCCACGTTCTGTCCAACGTGTCCGATTGTACTGTTGCAATTGTGTCAAGGATATGGCTTCGTTTGCATGTCTTTAATGTTTGCACAACTTTTTTTTTTTTTTTTTTTTTTTTTTGCCTAAAGCTTTATTTTTCTTCTACACTCGTCTCTCTCTCCATCTAGTCCATGTCCTCTTGCTCTCATTCCAGTTCTTATTTCCTGCATCCCGAGTTTCGAGGTCTTCCTCTCCTCCTTCTTCCAGGTGGACACCATTCCAATGTTTTCCTGGGTAATCTTTCTTCTTGCACTCGTCGTACGTGCCCATACCAATTTAATTGCTTATACCGTATATAATCTACTATCGAATAACCAATATTCATTTTTTTCTCTTATGACAGTATTTTTTATTTTGTGTAATTTTGAACATCTTGCTGCTCTCCTCAAGAAATCCACTTCTATCGACATAAGTTTTTGTTGAATTTCCGAACTACAGCTCCATATGTGACAGTACTTCTCACTATTGAATTATATATTTGTAACTTATTTTTCCTGGTTATATGTCTGTTCCATAAGACTCCAATTTAATTATTACATTTTTTAAAAATTGCGTGATATATGAAAGACCCTACAGTATGAAATGCTTGATCGATCTTAACTGTTAAGAAATTTCGCACCATGAATTTACAATTAAGCCAAGAGAAAGAAACAAAAACTAAATGGGACGAGACGTGTAAGTCATAAAATGTAAATAATCCTTGCAAAATGTGAGTAGAAAGTAACATTAACGGCAGTAAAAGAAAGTTCAGCTAAATCATATTACTCAGTAATAATAACGGACCTATACTGCAGACAAAAAAATTGTTGTTGCCTGATAGAGGACGCGGCAAGTAACATCAAATTAAGTATAGACTCCTGACACTAGTTACGGAGATATCAGGTCAAAGGTTACATCAATACTCGGTGCATTCAACTTGATATCTGGGTACTTTCACTGCTAATGTTGTTAAAGCAGATCACTGATTCACTTACACGCCTTTCCTTTGTAGGAACAGTATATTGCAATGTGAGGTTGCCAAGTGGTTTTTACAGACTGCAAGATATGATTAAAAACCGAGCGATAGCCAGGTTTTTAATTTCACAGATTCTGTAAAACACTTCACAAACGTTCGTTGTA
Organism: Diploptera punctata; assembly: GCA_030220185.1. Classification (NCBI taxonomy): domain Eukaryota; kingdom Metazoa; phylum Arthropoda; class Insecta; order Blattodea; family Blaberidae; genus Diploptera; species Diploptera punctata. The sequence goes on along the minus strand of JASPKZ010007527.1, from coordinate 1,055,432 downwards.
CATTATTTTTTGCGCCTTCCATCCATAGTAATTCTGCCCGAAGGCAGGTCCTTCACTGCAATCATAGTATTTTCATGCTATGCTTTGCAGCTTTACTAGGGAATTGTAGGTGTGGTAGCTTCCCGTTGCTTTCCACACCGGTGAAGGATGACGATAATGATAAGGATGATGGATGATGGCCATATGATTTCGGGGACCGTTGGGCCTTCAAGTTTTCCTGACATTTGTCTTACAGGTGAGGAAATCCCCGATAGAAACCTCACCCAGAAAAACTGCCCCGACCGGGGATCGACCCCGGGCCCGCTGCGTGACAAGGCAGCACGCTACCTCGAGACCACAGCGTGGACTTTTGTGCGATGGTGTTTTCAAAATAATACTAAAATAATATATTTGTTCGAAATGTTTGCGTTCATTACATACAACTAAGGTTAACAGTGTGGGCAATGTTTATACGGTAAATAATTTATTTGAGTCTACAGCAGGTCGTGACACCAATCAGTCATAAAATAACGGCAAGTATGAATTTATTGTTTTATATTGTTTTAAATAAAGTTCAGTTAATTTAAAATGCAGTGATTTGTTTCGTATAATGTATATTAACACTACCTTTTGGATGTATTTTTGTATATACGAGGGCGGATCGGAAAGTAACGCACAATATTTTTTTTCTGCCTTGGTATTGCAGCTAGAATGTTGAAATTTCACAGAGATATAGTTTGAAGTTTTCACTACAGATGGTATTTTTTTCTCAGGTGCACCTCTTGCGAGAGAAGCTTGAACTATGCAACAAAGATGGCGCGCATGCTACAGTCGTCCACCTGTGAGGATCGGAAAGTAACGCACAATAATTTTTTTTTTAAAGTTTAATAGTAAAAAAAAGGAAAAAATCACAAATGAACTTACATCTTTTACCTACTTTTCGACATAGTCACCAACTTTCTCAACACATTTTTCCCATCGTGTTACCAGTTTCAATATGCCCTGTTCGTAGAAGTACGTTTGGTTGGAGTGTAGCCATCTGCGCACTGCTGATGCCTGCTTTGTTTCGGGCGTGTAGTGGTACGCCCACGACTCATCACCTGTGACGATTCCTTCCAGAAAGTCATGTCCTTGTGCGGTGTACCGCGTTAAGTGGTCCAAGCTTGCCATCATTCGCTGGCCCTTGTGGTTCGTCTGTCAGGTTCTTAGGCACCCAGCGAGCACTAACTTTACGGAAGACATTGCTACAGTCCATACAATCATCCCCATACACGCCACGCATGTCCCTGTGAATTTCACTGGGTTTATGCCCTTTGGCCCACAAAAATCGAACAACACTTCTCTGTTCCTCACAGGTGGACGACTGTAGCATGCGCGCCATCTTTGTTGCATAGTTCAAGCTTCTCTCGCAAGAGGTGCACCTGAGAAAAAAATACCATCTGTAGTGAAAACGTCAAACTATATCTCTGTGAAATTTCAACATTCTAGCTGCAATACCAAGGCAGAAAAAATTATTGTGCGTTACTTTCCGATCCGCCCTCGTACATTGTACGTAGTATACATAAAGGGCAGTGATTTTACTTCCCGCCCTAGGTAGGTAATATGTAATATTGCAGTATACATATTTAGGTTGGCAATCCCGAAATTTAGGAAATTGAACTTTTATCATGGTCGCCACTGCTGTAAGCACGACATAACGCACTGTGCGCAAAAATATTTTAATTTAACAACAAACATCGCCTCTCACCGCTGGGGTCCTGACATCTAATCTCGGTCACTCCATTTGGGTTTCGTTTTCCCCTGCCACAATTTCGTTCCACCATTTCTCCATACTCTTTTCGTTTCATTTCGTTGATCTGCCCCTGTGATGGTGCGTCAGGTGTGGTTAGCCGGCACACAGACCTCTATATAAGGGGTTCTTCTCATCTTTCGACCCGACCCTGAGTTGGACACGACTTGGGGATATTTATAAATTACTACCACGAAATTGGCTAATTGTATTTAAACAGCACACGAAGAGGAGAATTTTGAAGTCTGTTGTGGAAAGCATAATGACATATGGTGCTGAGGGATGGACTTTGGTAGAGGGACAAAAAACTAAGATCTTGGCAGTGGAGATGGATGGAATAAGACGCAGTGCTAGGGTGTCCAGGTTGGAAAGAAGAAGAAATGAAGAAGTGAGGCAGATGATGGATATGGAGGAGACAGTGGTGGAAAGGATCGAAAGACGAGCTCTTCAGTGGTATGGCCATGTCAGGAGAATGGAGGATGATAGGTGGCCCAGAACTCTTTTGGAATGGTCACCTTCTGGTGGAAGGAAACGGGGCAGGCCAAGAACAACTTGGAGAGGAGAGATCCATAGATTGATGAACGACCGAGGTCTGGAGGAGGATGAATGGCGTGGTCGGCAAGAATGGCGAATGGGAATACAGGGTAACCGCTGAAAAGTGGAGAGGCCCTCAAAAGTAAAAAAAAGTAAAGTATTTAAACAGGAGTATAACCATTTGATCTGTTATTCGCTAGTTGGTAACCTTGATGAGAACAAATTTGAACCTTGTGGCTGATACTTGTCAGTGGTGATACCGGGTTGACACTGTGATCAGCCATCAGATGACCTTGTAATTACTGCAAAACTTGTTTCATCTACTTCTCTTCTTTTATTACTCTCGTGATTCATGCAAGTTGATACATTTGCACGCTTTCTTTCGCAAGTAAACTTCAGACAACATTCCCTAGGAATTCTGCGCTCTGAAACTATCTTATTTTATACTGGTATGAAATATATTAAAACAGAATAAATAAAGGTAGAGCAATAACAGCAATGATGAATGGAGTCTTATGGAACAGACATATAACCAGGAGAAATAAGTTACAAATATATAATTCAATAGTGAGAAGTACTGTCACATATGGAGCTGAAGTTTGGAAATTCAACAAAAACTTATGTCGATGGAAATGGATTTCTTGACGAGAGCAGCAAGATGTTCAAAATTAGAAAAAAAAATACTGTGATACGAGAAAAAATGTATATTAAATAATATTCAGTAGTATATTATAAACAAGCAATTAAATTGGTATGGGCACGTACGTCTAATGCAAGAAGAAAGGTTACCCAGAAAAAAAAAAAACATTGGAATGGTGTCCACCTGGAAGAAGAAGGAAACGAATACCTCGAAACTCGTGGATGCAAGAAATAAGAACTGAGAACAAGAGGGCTGGAGGGCATAGAGTGGATGGATAGACGAGTGGAAAAGAAAAATAAGACTTCAGGCACAGAAATATGTGTAAACATTGAAAATCTGTATATAAATGAAATATGTTAACTGAAGTACGGATGAGAGCTTTCTTTTTAGACTATTTAACTCGTGCCCCAAATGGGAGTCAATGACACATCAATCACGTTTCAATGATTTTTATTTACAACCAATCACAGTCATTTTTCACCTCGATTTTATCAATTAAATAAAAATAAAATTTTGTTTTATTTGATTTTCATATTTATTAAGATATAATTCAGTGACAGCTGTTTTGATTTTTAATCATTTCCTCACTTCTGTAAAAACCACTTCCCAATCTCGCATTGTAATGTACTATTTTTTTATTATCTTCTACATACACTCCCATTTAAGTGCGGAATATTATGCCAGGCATATGTCCACCTCCGCTGGCAGTTTGTGAGGGACTTGTTACTGCAGAACCAACACTTATTAAGGTATTTGTGTCTCGCGGAAATAGGTCCTAAAAAGTCGCTAGGTTTTACTGACTCTATAAGTGGAAGTTGGGATAATGTACAATCTGACATAACATTTCTTGTAAAATCGACTTTTTATTTGATAATAAATGTATATGTTTTTCCGAAGTGAATTTAGACTATTTACATTAGCGAAGAAAGTAAATTTGGGGGATTCTTACCAATAAGAGAAAAACACAATTTACACTGAGCAACAAAAAATACTTTTTTTTTCTTTGTCTCAGGAAGAAAAATGTGTGATTCTAATAGTATTTTTTTCTCCTGAATTCAAATATGATATCGGTTTTTCTCCATCACGCAAGGTTTGAAGAAGATTCCATCCTTTTAGCCGGGAACCAAGCATTTCAGACTGGTTTTTGGATAACTTTAAATCTCGTATGAGGTCGTTAAGATCTTCTTGAGTCAATAAATGAGGCTCAGATGAACAGCTTTGTTCAAAAGTTGTATCACCAAAATCTGTTTCTTCTTTTTTAATACACAAGTGATCTTCTTGGTGATATAATATTAAAATATATATGTAGTCAATATGCCCATTTCACCAATTAATGTTTTAAAATGGTCAACAAGTTTCTACAGCCAAGCTGTCATTCTCAAGACCAGATATTGACTGAAGACAGAATCTGTTTCTTCTTCTTCCTTACTTCCATCAGAATCTGAACTCTCTTCATCTAATGTCACATGTTCTGGAGGCTTTGCTATGGGCAATTCTTCGCAGTGTGGAACTGGTCTCATTGCAGATTGCAAGTCAGGGTGCACCACTGTATCTTTTGATTTTGACGTAATCCCTTTAATGTTTGTTAAGCAGAAAATAATTATTTAAATCCATTAATTGAAATAAAAAAAACTGTGGGTGATGGAGAAATTCCGAATACATACTTAAAAATACGATAAAAAAACTGCATCAAGTACAACTATTGGTACTCATGAGACAAAAATCATGTTGCAGTATGTGAATTTTTTTTCAAAAAAAAGATAGAAATGCTTTAAAATTGAGAAGTTGAGTTCAAAGTAACTCGCTTTCGCTCGGTTTTTAATAATTTCCTCGCTTCTGTAAAACCACTTCCCAACATCGCATTGTGATATACTGTTAATATGATTTCTTGTAATAATATTGATACTTGATTTGTTTGTTAAACATGCGACATGTTGCCTTCATCCACTAACACGAGGTGTAGTATTGTTTACTTTGCTAACGCGTGTCCTCTCACGTACTTTCTCTGTTTACAATTCGCATTGTAATTAGAAACATTTCCTGCAGCTAAAAATAAATTTAATTGTCTGTCTCCACCGGAGAGAAACCTTGAATATTGAACATCTTTCTCCCAGAAGACCTTTGTAAAAAACTTTTTTTTATCAAGTTTAATGACCTTTATTTCATCGAGGTGCAAACTCATTTAATAATCATGATCCTGTTGCTATGAGATCTCAACATGTGGTTGGTCTTCCTCTATATCGATGTCCCTTAAGTTGATACTGCAATGCATTCTTTGATAATTCTGAATTTATTCAACTATAGTTTGTACTTTTAATTTATCGCGTATATCTGTGTTTGTCCATTTTTGTCAAACCTAGGAGTGGACGCAGGATTCTCATCTGTGCCGTTTGCTTTTTGATTTTATTTTAGAATTCAGTATCCAATTTTCGTTGCTGTATTTCAGTCCTGTTTTTGTAGTTCTTCTTCTTCTTCGGCTTTCCCCCACTTATAGGTTTGCCGTCTTCAGTTTCCATTTATCTCTCATTCCAATCTCACTCTTCCAAATTCCTATCATCCATTATAGTTCTGACGTAGGTTTTACATTTCCATCTTGGTCTGCCACGTTTATTTCTTCCAGGAGGTGACCATTGGTATATTTTTTGGCCATCTTTCATTTTCCATTCTTTGTACATGACCATACCATTTAAGCGTTTGATTTTCAATCCTCTTAACAACAGATGTGGTGACATTCATTTCTCTCCAAAGGAATTCATTTCTTATTTTATCCTGTCTTTTTTTTTTTTTGAGGCTTCTTCTAAAATAATAAAATTCAACTGTTCTAATGTTATTCTTTTGTTTTTGTAGTTACGTTGTGCAATCTCAGTTTGGTTGCGGTTGTTTACAACATTAATTTTTATTATTCTCCTGTCGAAAAATTGTATGACTACATCTCGATATTTGTGTCGTTCCATTTCACATGCGCCTGCGATGGTCATTTGTCAGCAGGCATCATTAATAATTCACATATCGTGAATAATGTAATCATTCGACCTGTAAATATGCTGGAGACGAGTGTGTGTGCGTATAAATAAATATAAATATATATTTTGTCCGCGGCGTGACGTCTAGAATGCCGGCCCTTAACCTACCAGCCGGCTACTGGCCTTATATCCACATGTGTTGATCACAGAGGTAGATAAACGATTGTCCAGTGGTCAGCATGTCGAGTCCCCCAGCAGTTACACTGATTTTATCAACCTTGAGTCGCTATTTATTGTAGCTACCCAAATTCTTCATGATGCTGGTTGGGCACTGCTCCCTTACTGGCCGAAATTTCATGAGAAAATTTTTTCCACCATGGAAACTTGAACCAGATATATATCGCTGTGGTCTCGAGGTAGCGTGCTGTATCACGCAATGGGCCCGGGTTAGATTCCCGGTCGAGACAGGCTCTTGGTGAGGTTTTTTGCGGAGTTTTTCCCTCATCTCTAAGACAAATGTCAGGAAGCTTTAGGGCCCAACGGTCCCCAAAAACATCCGGCCATTACCATCATCCTTCACCGGTGTGGAAAGCAACGGGAAGCTACGACACCTATAATTTCCCTAGCTGCAAATCATAGCATGAAAATGCTATGATTTCAGTGAAAGGGTTGTCCTCGGGCAGAATTACTGTAGCTAGTATATATATATATATATATATATATATATATATATATATATATTAATTCTGCCCGCGGGCAGGTCCTTCACTGCAATCATAGCATGTTCATGCTATGCTTGCAGCTTTTCTAGGGAATTGTAGGTGTGGTAGCTTCCCATTGCTTTCCACACCGGTGAAGGATGATGATGGCCATATGACATTTGTCTTGCAGGTGAGGAAAAACCCCGATAAAACCTCACCCAGAAAAGTGTCCCGACCGGGGATCGAACGCGGGTCCCCTGCGTGATAAGGCTGCACGCTACCTACAATATTTAACATGTCATATTTTATTCCAATTGAGGAGTTGAATGGAATATGGGCACAATTTAAAAAAATATATATACGTTTTGAGATATTAGGATTGATATATAACTAAATACATAACATTGTTGTTTATTTTAATTGATACAATCGGCTGCTGAACCTGCTGTAATCGAGATATCGAAACTTTTCAGGCTGACCAACTACAAAATGGCGAGTCCAAAAATGCATTGAACGGGAAAAGGGCAAAACATGAGTTATGCCCATATTCCATTCAACTCCTCAATTATGGTAAAACATTTTTGACATCAAAATAGTGCGATTTTTTAAGGACATTTTGCTACAGGAGAACAATGATTTGTAGTGTACCTGCTTATGACATTGGTATGTTTGTATTTCAGAATTTTTCATTTGATTTTAGGCATTATATACTGTTGCTATGTGTTGTAAACTAAATAATGGAATATATTTGAAGAGAAAAAAATTCGCCTAGACCGAGACTCGAACCCGGGACCTTTGGCTTGCCTGGCCAAACGCTCTACCAACTGAGCTACCGAGGCGAGTTGCGATATAGACGCAAATTTTTGTCTTATATACGTTGTAATTCCCTCTCACCAAATGCTTTTTGAAACCATTGTTTCTATCTTTGCAAATGGCGGCTTCTTAGTTAAGAAGACATATATTGGGAATTTAACATTACTTTATAAAGCTAGTAAGGCTTCTAATGATGTTTTTATTATTAATTTAACATTTCTCGATGAAAGATAAATTATATTTGAAGAGAAACATTTTCGCCTCGGTAGCTCAGTTGGTAGAGCGTTTGGCCCGGCAAGCCTAAGGTCCCGGGTTCGAGTCTCGGTCTAGGCGAAAATTTTTCTCTTCAAATATAATTTATCTTTCATCGAGAAATGTTAAATTAATAATAAAAACATAAATAATGGAAGTTGGTGCTGTAGTTGGTCACGCAAGGGAATTTAGAAACAAGGAAAATACGTGGAATTTGTTGTACTCCGCCAATAGAAAAAAAACTGTGATTTGTGGAGTAGTACTGCTGGGAAATATGATGCTTATACCAGCATCTCGTCATCCCGGAGCCGTTATAATCGATTATCTGCATCTACGGTCGCAGTACACATCTCTTCTCTTATTAGAAATGAGACATGAAAATAATGCAAATAAGTTGGAAATAATAAAACTATTTCAACGACTTAAAATGTAAGCCTATGTTTTCCCTTTGCAGAGATTTAGGCGCTCTCCCCCTACAGGGAAGTATTTAAACCATACTAATTTAGTTACACTTGTTTTCGTATAGATGTCATTTTGAGTGGTCCGTGGTCAGCGTTCCGCCTCATACTGAAATCTAGGAAACCAAGGTAGTACTAGGTCGGGAAAATTCGGTAAATTTTGCTTAGAGGCATTTTGATTCAGGCTTAAGGATCTTTTACGAGCCTGAAAATCTTCAGACTCGGGATCCACTTAAAATTTACATAGCTTAAAAGTAAAACCTACAGAGTGATTCACAATAAGTAATACAGACTTCTAATGGACTTAGTACTTCAAGTTTTGATAAGGAACCCATGTCCGGAAACGTACCATTTCGATGTAAAATAGATTTGAACATCGGGGCGCAATGGGCTGATACCGCGTGTCTTGTGTTTCAGGTTAAGTATTACAGACTTAGAGTCGGTTTCACCAACAGAGGTAACTGTATTACGCCAGTTTAAGCTATGTATTTATATAGGGGAAAACGGGCGTAATACAGGTACCTCTGTTGGTAAAACAGACCCTTTGGGGTTGTATTAGAAGTGTGGTTCCACGTAGCATATCAAGCGGCGTTGCCACGTTTTATTCACTAGAATACATTTTTTACAAACTAAAAATACTGCATATTGATAGAGAACTGTTTTCAGTTTTTGGTGATTTGAGCTGCGACTTACACTCTTATTCAACCCAGGAAGTTACTACAGACCTTAAGGACTAAGCCAGTGTCCCCCTACGTACAGAGGGTACATGTTGTCAATAATAACGGTATTTGTTTGTTTAGGGAGGGGTAAGGTTAGCAGTACTTTTTTCTAATCTATGTTCTATAGGCCTACATTTAAAAAAAAACATAGTATTTCTTTTACGACATGCAAATTAGTTTTATTGTAAATATGAGAGTCGACACTTTCACATATCCATACGAGCTCAGTGACATGTGGTAACTTTTTTTTCTTTAAGATGGGGTGGCTTGGACGGCTACAACTTACAACTATGTACCTGTTGTGTTGCATACTTCAGTTTTATTTAAGGATTTCTCTCAAGAAAATACCGTTAAAATGGCATCCCAGTTCCCTATTCCAAACACACAGTAAGTTATTGGTAGAGACCGGATGTCAGGGAAAATGCCTACAGTTATTTATTAAAGATATTGCAAAAGTGACTTCATATAAGTTCATACCAACGACCCTATAAATGCCTATTTGCCATTTTTCCCGAAATTAACTTAGTATTTCAATGAAATTAATTGAAATGGACAAACTTCGTGACACATAATCATTGAATAGAAATCTTTAAGTGACTGACAACATTATTTTTGATGTTGATAACACTGAATTCAGTCTGTTGTCCTCGTTCACAGACAGGTGCTTCAAAGACAAAGTGGTCCGACAAGTGTATGTGGCTTATTTGTTTTTATGTTTTATTTGTTTTTACCTTTAGAACAGTTGTTTTACGATGTGTAAAGAACGGACAATAGTAAAAGACAAACTGACCAATTTCGTGAAAGAATTTGGTGCTGAAATATTCTCAAATGACTCTTCAATATTGTTTTGCAAAATGTGTAAAATTTCAGTGAATTTCACGAAGAAGTGCCATATTTCGCAGCATGAACACACTGCAAAACATAAATATGATTTTTGTAAAAAGGCAAAACAAGTTCCAAAAGAATCTATGATATCTTCGTATACTATTGATAGCATATGTTTATATTCTTTACGTAAGGCTGTAAAAAATTATGTAGTTCTATTTTTATAAGAGCCTATTTTGATTTTTAGTTTAGTGTATGGTGCACAGGAATTTTTGATATTCTTAGGGGTAGTTTAAATCTATCGAATGTAAATTAGCCTATATTAATGATTTTAGTGCCTTTTTACCTGCCTATTTTAAACTTTTAAAGTGCCTAACATCCGGACTCTGCTCATTGGGTTGAATCTGACTGAATTCTCTAACAACTCCCCGGCAGCAACAATGTATTTTTTAAACCAGAGGGAAACAGTTGTCTTTGATGCCGCCTGGGAACTAATTCACTGAGCCGACTATAGATAGGCTATACTCATTAAGGGAGAAAAAATGTATTTATGACAATCCTCTTATGAAGATACAGTGTATTGAAAACAGCTGTTACGAATATTTAATAAAATTGTTTATGTAAATCATAAAACTTTGTTTTATTTATTAATGCACTGTTGTTATACTGTAAAGTCGTACGAAGGATACATTAATTGAAACAGTTATGATGAGCCACCAAAAATTTCAGGTTTACATCGGGGTCATTGTATTCATGAATTTTAGAGTTGATGTTGAAACAAGTTCAGTCTTAGCGTCTCCACTTCATCGTGTTAGAAAAAAGTATCGGTATTTTCTAAAATAATCGGACTCAAATCTAATATATAAAAGTTAATGTTTGTTTGTTCGTATTCTATGCGCGGCCGATCCGATTTTGATGTGTTTTTTGCTAAATGTTCAGGAGATTCCCGGGATGAATATAGGCTATAAGAGAGTTGTAATACTCAACCCCTTCACCCCTAAAAATCACTCTTTGTAGTGAAAAACGTGAAATAAAGTTCCTATTTTGACGCTTAAATGGCTTACGCTGCCAAAACCATAACAAATACACCAAATTAATGTACACGGAATTCAATATCTCAAAGAAGTCCTCGACAGCATATGTTTATCTCTTACGAATAACTCACAATAACCATTTTTGTCTTTCATTTTTTTTTGTCTTTATTAAACACAATGTGTACATTAATTTTAAGTTAGCTTTTTACCAGCCTTTAATTACTGGGTTTAGTGTTTTTACACTTCGTTAGATGATATTTGGGACATGGATTGTTGCATAATTTACAGATGCAGTCCTCCTTGGGTTCATGGTACATGTTGTTCAGGCATATATTCCCATGAAATCCATGGGCTGCGAAGCGTGTCGAAGTTCGGTTGCTTCCAGGTTTTTGTTTTCATTGCGTCTGTTTCCATAATTTCTGTCGGTATCTGAACGGCTTTTTTCTGTCTCTCCTCGATGACGATTCTGTATGCTTGCGTCTGAAACAGTGTCTGATATCTTCCTGGGCTATTGTATAGGCATAACTATATCTTGTATATTTTGAAATTGACAGAGCTCTTTTGAGAAACCTTGATTTAACGTTCTCCAGTTTCTTAAGATTTTTCACCGTCAAGTAATTCCATATTAGCTGGATTCCGTATGTTGCGGCCGGCATTACTTTAAGGTTGAAGAGTTTCATTGCAGTTGAGAGGGATAGACTTTGGAGTTTAGGGATATCGCACATGGCTTTCGTTGCAGCTGTTGCTCGATCCTGTATATGAAGTGAGAAAGCGGTTCCAGTTGTTTGTAAGGTGGCCCCCAAATACTTGTAGCTTGATACGAATTCTAGGGTTTCTCCTCCGCATATAAGATGATCCTTATTAGCCAGCCTTCCTCCTTTCCTGAATTTCATTGTCTTTCATTGATGTCAAGATCGGGATAAGCAGATTCCCGGGCAAGCATAGCAGCGCAAGGCTGGTGGTAGAAACACATTAACATTTGTATTCACGTTCACGGCCGGAGTTGCTATGATCTTGAAGAAGATTTTCGGGCTGTTGGCCGTGGTCGTGAGGCTTGTAGTTCCCCGACGTTTCGCCAGAGACTGCGTCTGGCATCCTCAAGGGTTGTCTTGAGGGTGGTCGTGAGGCTTGTAGTTCCCCGACGTTTCGCCAGAGACTGCGTCTGGCGTCCTCAAGGGCTGTCTTGAGGGTGGTCGTGAGGCTTGTAGTTCCCCGACGTTTCGCCAGAGACTGCGTCTGGCATCCTCAAGGGTTGTCTTGAGGGTGGTCGTGAGGCTTGTAGTTCCCCGACGTTTCCGCCAGAGACTGCGTCTGGCGTCCTCAAGGGTTGTCTTGAGGGTGGTCGTGAGGCTTGTAGTTCCCCGACGTTTCGCCAGAGACTGCGTCTGGCGTCCTCAAGGGTTGTCTTGAGGGTGGTCGTGAGGCTTGTAGTTCCCCGACGTTTCGCCAGAGACTGCGTCTGGTTGTCCTCAAGGGTTGTCTTGAGGGTGGTCGTGAGGCTTGTAGTTCCCCGACGTTTCGCCAGAGACTGCGTCTGGCGTCCTCAAGGGTTGTCTTGAGGGTGGTCGTGAGGCTTGTAGTTCCCCGACGTTTTCGCCAGAGACTGCGTCTGGCATTCTCAAGGGTTGTCTTGAGGGCGGTCGTGAGGCTTGTAGTTCCCCGACGTTTCGCCAGAGACTGCGTCTGGCATTCTCAAGGGTTGTCTTGAGGGTGGTCGTGAGGCTTGTAGTTCCCCGACATTTCGCCAGAGACTGCGTCTGGCGTCCTCAAGGGTTGTCTTGAGGGTGGTCGTGAGGCTTGTAGTTCCCCGACGTTTCGCCAGAGACTGCGTCTGGCATTCTCAAGGGTTGTCTTGAGGGCGGTCGTGAGGCTTGTAGTTCCCCGACGTTTCGCCAGAGACTGCGTCTGGCATTCTCAAGGGTTGTCTTGAGGGTGGTCGTGAGGCTTGTAGTTCCCCGACGTTTCGCCAGAGACTGCGTCTGGCGTCCTCAAGGGTTGTCTTGAGGGTGGTCGTGAGGCTTGTAGTTCCCCGACGTTTCGCCAGAGACTGCGTCTGGTGTCCTCAAGGGTTGTCTTGAGGGTGGTCGTGAGGCTTGTAGTTCCCCGACGTTTCGCCAGAGACTGCGTCTGGCGTCCTCAAGGGTTGTCTTGAGGGTGGTCGTGAGGCTTTGTAGTTCCCCGACGTTTCGCCAGAGACTGCGTCTGGTGTCCTCAAGGGTTGTCTTGAGGGTGGTCGTGAGGCTTGTAGTTCCCCGACGTTTCGCCAGAGACTGCGTCTGGCGTCCTCAAGGGTTGTCTTGAGGGTGGTCGTGAGGCTTGTAGTTCCCCGACGTTTCGCCAGAGACTGCGTCTGGTGTCCTCAAGGGTTGTCTTGAGGGTGGTCGTGAGGCTTGTAGTTCCCCGACGTTTCGCCAGAGACTGCGTCTGGCGTCCTCAAGGGTTGTCTTGAGGGTGGTCGTGAGGCTTGTAGTTCCCCGACGTTTCGCCAGAGACTGCGTCTGGCGTCCTCAAGGGTTGTCTTGAGGGTGGTCGTGAAGCTTGTAGTTCCCCGACGTTTCGCCAGAGACTGCGTCTGGTGTCCTCAAGGGTTGTCTTGAGGGTGGTCGTGAGGCTTGCAGTTCCCCGACGTTTCGCCAGAGACTGCGTCTGGCGTCCTCAAGGGTTGTCTTGAGGGTGGTCGTGAAGCTTGTAGTTCCCCGACGTTTCGCCAGACGCAGTCTCTGGCGAAATGTCGGGGAACTACAAGCCTCACGATCACGGCCTACAGCCCGAAAATCTTCTTCAAGATCAACATTAACATTTATTTAGGAGTAGCAGCGCACGCACGCCGGGTATTAGCTAGTTGTTAATAAAATATTAAAGATATATAATTAGTACCTGATAAAACAGTGATCCTTGACCAAATTAAAGTTCTATGATAAAACTTCAAGTATTTACGAAGGCCTTTCAAAACAATATTTCATCTTCTACATTTCAACTGGTGCTACGTTGTATCGTGTTGCACATCGGATTTTAAAAGGCCTTCATTATTTTAACTACTTGACCAAGTTTTCTAACAAAACTTTATTTCAGTTGAGGACGACCGTGTCCACCGCTGTGGACTCGAAGTAGCGCACTGCTTTTCCCGGTCGGGACAGGCTCCTGGGTGAGGTTTTTTTTCGGAGTTTTTCCTCGCCTGTAAGACAAATGTCAGGAAGCTTAGGGCCCAACGGTCCCCGAAATTCATCCAGCCATCATCATCATCATCCACCGGTGTGGAAAGCAACGGGAAGCTACCACACCTATAATTCCCTAATAAAGCAGCAAAGCGTAGCATGAACATGCTATGATTGCAGTGAAAGACCTGCGCTCGGGCAGAATTACTTCTTCTTCACTTCCTGGTTTAGGCAAGAGTTGCCTGTTCCGTCTTCACTAATAGATCTAAGACCATCTCTTCCGAGGACGGCCGACATCTCTTCTTCCTCTTGGAAAATAATGGAAGATTTTATTTGGTAATCTACTTTCTTCCATTCTTTCTACATGTTCTTTCCACTGTATCTTGTTGTTAAATATATTTTCTTTTATGGACTAGATCTGCAGTTCTTCACGGATATCCTCGTTTCTTATCTGGTCCATTCTAGTGCAGCCTTTTACTCTTCTTAAAAATTTCATCTCGGCTGCTTGGATTTTATTTACTTGTTTGGTACTGGTAATCCATGATTCACTCCCATACAAAAGGACAGGGACAGCCATTTTTTTATGAAAGTAGAATTACTACGGATGGAATATTTTTAATATTTTATGATTTAACGTCAACAGTGCTTTAAAATGAAATATAAAAGTATTGATTAGATTGTTAAGTTACGAACAACATTGATTTTCGATACAGCAACACACACGAACTAGAATTTATAAAACACTGGCCAGACCTATATTATGTTACGGCAGTGAGGCCTGGACAATTCGCAGTGTAGATGAACAAAGACTAACTGCAGCAGAAATGAAATTTATGAGGCGTACTGCAGGTTACTCAAGAACAGACCATAAAAGGAATTCTGAGATTCTCCGATAATTACAAACAGAATCAATCATGGAATATGTACAAAAATACAGAAACAACTGGAAATCTCACGTAAGAAGAATGAGCAGAACAAGAATACCACGTCAGATCTTAAATTACCATCCACCAGGCAAGAGATCGTTGGGCAGACCTTCAAACGTTTGATTGAGACCGGCGATGGAAGTTCGGCAACAAACCCCAGCGCCGACCAAACTCACTGAGTTTTTTTGTGACTCCCTGAGTCAAGTAATTTCTGAATCAAGCAGACTTACTTGTTGTGTAATCGCCATTTCGTAATAACACACACACTATTGAGTAACGCTAAGATAAGATATTGAGACTGGAAGTAAACATCAATAATAGTATATATATCATCATCATGGCAGCTGCCGCCGTCTTCCGGAAACCAAACGCCATTCCTCTCTGTCCATCCATTGATCTTCCTCCAATCCTCTGATATTCATAGCTGCTTGTACTCCTTCTATCCAAGTTATCTTCGGTCTTCCTCCTTTCTATTGGGATCCATTCCATAACAATTTTAGGCAATCTTTGCTCTGGCATTCTTTTGACATGGCCATACGACTGTAATCTTTTTTTTTCTATAATGTCTATGATGTCTGGCTCCTCTTGTACACCCATAATTTCCCTTATTTCTTTATTTCGTATTCTATCCATTCTAGATTTTCCAGCTGATCTTCTTAAAACATCCATTTCTCTACTTAAAATTCTTTTCATTTCCCTGGTAGGAATTTGTCAAGACTTCAGCACCATATGTTAAAATGCTCTGAATTATGGTTTGATATATTTGTAATTTTCTATTTTTTGAAATATTTTTGCTCCACCAAACAGAGTTTAAAGCATTTATTGCTTGTTTTGTTTGAGCGATTCTATTTTTAATTTCCACTGTGTATATATAAAACCTCTCTCTCTCTCTCTCTCTCTCTCTCTCTCTCTCTCTATATATATATATATATATATATATATATATATATATATATGTATGTAAAACTATATGTGTGTGTGTTATGGCCACACATAGAAATACATTATATAATGAAAATGGATATATAATGGTAAGTGAACAACATTTCGATCAAGTGGCTGAATTCAATAATTTGCAAACATGAATGAGAAGAACAAGTAAATTAAAAATACATAAGCTAAATTTTGGAAATGTGTTACAGCGACTACTGCATTCCCAACTCCTCTAAAAGACATTGAACTGTTATTTTCCCAGTTATATTACGAGGGCGGATCGGAAAGTAACGCACAATAATTTTTTTTCTGCCTTGGTATTGCAGCTAGAATGTTGAAATTTCACAGAGATATAGTTTGACGTTTTCACTACAGATGGTATTTTTTTCTCAGGTGCACCTCTTGCGAGAGAAGCTTGAACTATGCAACAAAGATGGCGCACATGCTACAGTCGTCCACCTGTGAGGAACAGAGAAGTGTTGTTCGATTTTTGTGGGCCAAAGGGCATAAACCCAGTGAAATTCACAGGGACATGCGTGGCGTGTATGGGGATGATTGTATGGACCGTAGCAATGTCTCCAGGTGGTGCACATTCTTCCAAGAGGGACGCGTGAACCTTAGTGATTCGCCACGCTCCGGCCGGCCGACAACAGCAGCAATCCCGCAACACGATGGGAAAAATGTGTTGAGAAAGTTGGTGACTATGTCGAAAAGTAGGTAAAAGATGTAAGTTCATTTGTGATTTTTTCCTTTTTTTTTACTATTAAACTTTTTAAAAAAATATTGTGCGTTACTTTCCGATCCTCACAGGTGGACGACTGTAGCATGCGCGCCATCTTTGTTGCATAGTTCAAGCTTCTCTCGCAAGAGGTGCACCTGAGAAAAAATACCATCTGTAGTGAAAACTTCAAACTATATCTCTGTGAAATTTCAACATTCTAGCTGGAATACCAAGGCAGAAAAAAATTATTGTACGTTACCTTCCGATCCACCCTCGTATATGGGTGCGAAACATGGACTCTTACTTTAAGGGAGGAAAGGAGATTACGGGTATTTGAGAATAAAGTCTTAGCCATTTTTTTTAATGAAAGAGAGATGATCAGACAGGAGAATGGATAATAGTACATAATTTCGAGCTACATTATGTCATATAGGAAACCAGATATAATAAGAACAGTTAAGTCTCGTAGACTGCGATGGAAAACATTGGCATGAATGGGAAATGAAAGCGGGGCATGAAAACCAGAAAGAAATTACCCATTTAGTATACTAAGAATGAGGCGAGATGGTAATATTAACCATGTTCTGAGAGAAGTATATTATACAGGGTATGATTTAGGATAGGAATGTATGGAGAGCTTATGTTCGCGTGGCCATGAACCTACGGGTTCAGTAGTGCCAGTGAGTTATGTTTGAACATGAAGTTAGCACCAAAATATTCACAGTTTTTATAGATATAATATGGATATACTCCAAGATATTCGACAGATGATACACGTTCTACCCAAATTAATAGAAACCATAAAATAGACTCTCTGCTTTTTGCAGATGATTTGGTATTAATAGCTCCAACAGAAACAGATTTACAGTATTCTATACACAATTTTAATATAATTGCAAAAAGGTACAATATGGAAATCAATACAAAGAAAACTAAAGTGATGGCCTTTTGTGGGAAATACCCTATACCTAGCAAAATTGTTTTGGACGATGACATTCTAGAACGAGTAAACAAAGTTAATTATTTGGGTTATAATTTAACATTTCAAGATGAAGCTGATATATCAAAGAAAATCACAAATTTTACAAAAACAACGGGGATAATTAACAGTATAATGAAACCATCTTTAGTACAGAAGAACACAAGATTACGGCTCTATAAGGTTCTCGCAAGACCAGTATTAATTCCAAAAGCCATACTTTGTTACTGCCCCAAGGCAAAAGATCGCTGGGACGTCCAAAAAAGCTCTGGATGGAAAATTCCTCTTTGATACCGTAACAGGCCACACGGCCTAATACTTGCATGGATGATGATGATGTGGATTCTCAGGAATTGTGTCTGTCATATTGTAGAAACGGTAAGACAGTGTTATTTTGTAACACGTATAGAAAATTGCGCTGAAGTGGTTTCAGTTTTAGAAATAGGTCATCGTCTGGTAAAAGACAATAGAGTAACGGTACACAGGTCGCAACGTTCACTTCCTCCTCGTAAACCGGAATCACAATAATTACATAATTGTGACAAATTATCAAACTAATTAATTTTCGTGATGACCTACTTTTAAATTAATTGCATATCTCTTGGTCAAGTTTGTGAATATTACATTCTCAATGTAAGTTGAATAAATGCTAATTTCTCACCAGTAAACAATTACAAGCGACACCGTGGCGCAAGCGGTTACGCGCTCACTGGGGTCCCGAGATCGAGTTTCGGTCACTCCATGTGGGTTTCGTGGTGGACGAAACGCAGCTTGCCCAGGTTTTTCTCGGGGTTTCTCCCGTTTTCCCCTGCCACAAATTTCATTCCACCATTTCTCCATAATCATCTCATCCGTTTTGCTCATCTGCCCCTGAGACGATCCGTCAGGAATGGTCGGTCGGCAACCTTGCAGTTCACAGACCTCTACAAATATACCCTGAGTTAGACACGAGTTGAGGATACATAAATAATTCTTCTTTTCTGCCTGAATTTATCTCTTTTGCCCTTCATTCCTTCCTTCCTTCCTTAGTTATTTTTATCTTTGTATCTACTTTGGTGTCGGCCGCGATGGACTAGTGGTTATGCTCCTTGCCTCTGGGAGCGACGGTCGCGGGTTCAAACCCGGCCGGGGTCGATGGATTTTTTTAGGATTGAAAATCCAAGGAGCAAGTCCTCCGGGAGGGACTTTAAGCCGTGGGTCCCGAGTCTGAAGGTTTTCAGGCTCGTAAAAGATCATTAAGCCTGAATGAAAAGGCTCTAAGCAAAATTTACCGAATGTTCCCGTCCTAGTACTGCCTTGGTTTCCTAGATGTCAGTATGAGGCGGAATGCTGACCACGGACCACTCGCCTCACTATGATGGTTGTCCGTTTATATAAAAGCGGGTGCCGCGCGACAATGCTTGACTATGATTAACGTGCGGAGGTAGTTGATATCTTTATATTTAATTATATATAACAGCTCTAGCCTTGCATCTGATATCTCAGGATACAAATCACATAAAACCGGGTTTATGCTGAAGATTGCCATTTTCCTTTCGCTTCCATCACGCAACAGATTGCCCTCATGTACTGTTCATCTGAACCAGTTACAAGCCTACGCCATATCTCACCATACTAAATAACTCACTGGCACTGTCGTTCATGGCCGCGCGGACATAAGCTCTCCATACATCCCTATCCCGAGCTAATTTTTCCAATCATTCCCTGTATAATTTACTTCTCTCAAATCATAGTATAATATATAATATATATATATATATATATATATATATACATAATGAAGCGAGACGCTGGGGCGATAATTGAGTATAAACAGAGTTTTAAGGTAGAAGTTCATATTTGTCACATCTTACTGCATCTTGCTTTTTTGTAAAATTGAAGGCTTGTTTAGCGCAGACAGCACGTTTCCTCATCTGGAAGTAATTATACACTGTAAAAACGAGTTCCAGATGCTAGCTAATTTAATTTTGTGATGTTGGCAAATTTGCAAACAAGTTTTCGGCGGAACGAGATCAGACCTTGTCTGAATTATAAAATACACCATACACCAAGACACATATTTACAGCTACTTGTGTGTTTATGAACTTGATTTTTATAATGAACTATCTGTTTCTCCTGGTGTTTGTTTTTTCCCAATCTTCTTAGCATCGGTCGGCTTACAGGCTCCCAAAAACTTTGGATTCGATGCAATGTATCATCATCATCATCATCATCCGGTGTCATGGCAGCTGCCGCCGTCTTCCAAAAACCAAACGCCATTCCTCTCTGTCCATCCATTGATCTTCCTCCAATCCTCTGATATTCATAGCTGCTTGTACCCCTTCTATCCAGTTTTTCTTCGGTCTTCCTCTCTTCCTCCTTTCTATTGGGGTCCATTCCATAACAATTTTAGGCAATCTTTGCTCTGGCATTCTTTTGACATGGCCATGCCAATGACCGTTTTTTTTTCATTCTAATGTTGAACATCTTGCTGCTCATCTCAAGAAATCCATTTCCATCGACATAAGTTTTTGTTGAATTTCCAAATTTTTGCTCCATATGTGACAGTACTTCTCACTATTGAATTATATATTTGTAACTTATTTTTTGGGTTATGTGTCTGTTCCATTTTTTATAAGGGTCTATATGAAAAACAGTCCATAGCACTGTAACACATTTGTTGAAGTTAATTTTACGGTGGAAATGTCAGAATTTGACTTCTGACATTAACTTCATGTTTGGGTTATTAATAATGTCCCTGACCACTATAATTTTTATCGATATATTTGTAATAGTGGTAGAATAGTGGACATGCTGTTCCAGCGGCTGTTATGAGCCTCTGGGGAGCCGTAGGGATTTCCAATTAGTCGCAACATTTGTATTGCTGTAGTCCGAGTAATGAAATGAACTTGTTTGTCGAATATAATAGAATTTGTGATCATCGCGAAATTGTAATTTTCATTATTTACACTCTTCATATGCGATATGAGGGGAACGTTATTCTATCTTCTCCATTCACCTGTCTGTTCACCTCTCTTTGCTTAAAAAATGCCTAAGATGTTTATTCTCAAATACTCGTAATATTTTCTCCTCACTTAAAATAAAAGTCCAAGTCTCTGCACCATACAATGCTACACTCTATACAAAGCACTTCACTAGCCTCTTCCGTAATTCCTTTGTAATTGCTACCCTCTGCTTTACTTCTTGACAGCAGTTCATGTTACTACTGATAGTACGCCCAAGAATTTGAAGCCCTCCACTTGCTCAATAACCCCATCTTTACTTTAATCCCCATGTCCATCTTTCTTGGTTTCCTTCCTATAATCATGGCCTTCGTCTTATTTATATTTATCTTCATCCCATAATCCTGGCATCTGTTATTTAGCTCCATCATCATGTTCCTCAATATATCTTAATATATAAAAAAATCGTGTCACGTTGTTTGTCCGCGATGGAATCCTAAACTACTGAACCGATTTTAATAAAATTTTGCACACTGTGTGCAGTTTGATCCAACTTGAGACTTAGGGTAGTTTATAACTAAATTTATAGTCGCATTATTTTTTATTGCAAATTATTTGTTTATTATTTAACAAAGAGTTATAATTATCTGTGAGTTGCATACGATTCAAACAGATAGCGGTGTAATTATCTGTGAGTTCCATACTATTCTAACAGATGGCGGTGTAAGGTAATTGGTTTATTATTTAACAAAGAGAGATCCAGATGGCTGTGCTTTTTGTTGCAACCGCGAATTTCAATTGAATTACAAATATTGATTATTTCATAATTTAAGTGTGTTCAGTGTTTATTTTATTTTCAATATTATTAATTTCGTGTGTAAGTATTAGTTTTAAGTAATCTGACTGAAAGACAGCAACTTAATTTAAAATTTAACGTATAATTTAGCCACAGCAACGCGTGGTCGGGACTTCTAGTGTGTATATATATACACACACCACAGGGCGTTGCAAAAAAAACTCCCACAAGGGAGGTGAGGTACTATATTGAGACATGTTGGTGATTTTTAAAAAGGTACCAATGTCCGGAAATGATGCGTTTTCACACTATGACTAGTTAATTATGTCCCAAGATCAGTGTTAGTTCCAAGGATTTGAAGACTCATTACCTGACAACGCCTCACAGGTACGGAAGCTGTAATACGTGGCTCCTCAACGGAATGTGGCTGCAACATGACGGAGCTCCAGCTCACTTCGATGTCAATTTGAGGAGACATTTTGATAGCATGTATCCTGGTCGAGAGGGACCAGTCCCATGGTCTCCGCGATCACCTTATCTTAAGCCTTTCGGCTACTTTTTACAGGGCGACATGAAAGTCTGTTTGTCAGAATCCAGTAGAGTCACTTATGGATCTATAGCCCGAATCCACGCCGCTACAGAAATAATTCAAACGAGGCCAGGCGTTTTTGAACGTGTGCGCTAATCACTACACCTCCGATGTACGCTCTGCAATGAGATGGGAGGTGGATATTTTGAAAACTTGATGTGACTGTGGCAGTATTGTCAAGTATTGAGTCTTGAAATCCAACTAACGGAACTCTTGAGAAGTTAGCTACTCATAGTGTTAAAACGCATCATTTCCGGACATGGGTACCTTATTAAAAATGATCAACATATCTCAATATACTACCTCATCTCCGTTGTCGCCGTTTTTTGCAAACCCTCTATATATATGCACACAATATAAAAATATTCTCTTCAATTTGCTTACTTGTTATAGTAGCCACTAGGTGGCAGTGGAGACCGAGTTCCCGCTACATCTGGTAATAATAGAGAATACGTATAAGAAAAATAAATGTTTGTTCTGGATTCGCCTGGTAAGTGGTAGCGCACTGAGATATCAACTCTGAGGTCCGGGTTCATATCCCGTCCAGACATTTAATTTTCTTATCTTGTCATATATATATAATTTTACTTTTTTTGAGAGGAGAATTTGTCACGCTCATGCAATCAGTCTGTAAGTCACTATCCTATGTCCAGGTCGCTTGCCTTCTCTTGCAGTTCACCCAAATCCTTAAAGTTTCAGGACCCGATACACTTTAAGTGGGGCGATGGGTGAAATTTCTATTTTGTACGTTTTTTGAGCTGAGACTTGATTTTTTATACAAACATTCACTGCATGATGCATAATGATGTGTTTAAGTTTCATTCTTGTGAGACATTTATTTTATGAGTTATTAAATATTATATTTAAAAAAATGCATATGTTATAATTAAGTGGGTTCCACAATTGTTTAGTAAAATGTCTATTTTTTTACAAGATCCTTCAAATATTTAGAAAAACATCATGCATTAGAATTCTTATAACGTGAATACAAAGGGAGAAAAAAATAATGTTGTACCCCATGCGTGGAATTATAAAAAAAAATGGTAATTGCATGAATTTTATTTTTTATTTCTTAAAATACTACTTCAATCATGAAACCCATGCACTACTTTGTTACCCATTGTTTTTAGGACATGCAGTACAAATTTGAATCTTCTAGGAAAAAAATGATGAATTGCGTTTAATTTGAATGTACAAAAATGCAGTGAAAATAAAAGTGTGGAAAAATAAGTTTAAAGATTTGCATGCAGGTGGTATTTAACTGGCGCAGCCTTTTAACTCTGGCGTAAATTTAGGGCACTTGAAGCGCCATAGGCCTCTGAAACTTGCCAACATTAGGATACAGGCCATTTTTAGTACAAGAAACAAAAAGAAATTACAATCTCGATCTAAAATGGTAAATTTTTCACCCATCACCCCCTTAAGTGCGCCGAATGGTGAAATTTTAAAAAATGGCAAAAAGTGAATTTTTTTTTATATGCTTTTTTATAACTATAATTTTTTAGGATAGGTAAAGGTAAAAGGTAAAGTGATCCCACTATAGGCCTCAGGAGGCCCTTGGGGTAGTAGGAGATTAAGGCTCCCACTTTTTCTTGACAATCGGCACTTGATAATCTTCAGAAAGGTCTGTATGAACTTAACAAAATTACAGAAGAATATGGATTAAAGATATCTACAGAAAAAACAAAAATTATGGCATTTCAAGGTGTAGATCCTGTCAGAAGTAAAATTGTACTGGACAATAAAATTTTGGAGCAGGTGAATAATTTTACATATCTAGGATGCAATATCTCATATGAAGAAGAAAAGGATGTAAATGCAAAAATATCTAAATTTTTAAGAATTTTAGGGTTAATAAATTCTATCTTCAAGCCACAGTTAGTCCAAAAGCATTCAAGACTGAAAGTGTATAAAACACTGGCTCTTCCAACTCTTTTGTATGGTAGCGAAGTATGGACGTTGAAACAGAAGGATATACAGAGACTTAGATCTGCTGAAATGAGATATCTTCGGAGGACTGCAGGATACACACTACTAGATCACAAAAAAAATGAAGACATCTTAGAAGAATTACACATGGAACCTTTAGAAAACAAAATTTCTGATTATAAGTCAAGATGGATACAACATGTTCATCGAATGGAAGATCACAGAATACCCAAACTAATGTTAAGATATCAACCTGCAGGAAGAAGAAGACCAGGACGTCCACTCAAAAGACTTCTGGATGGTGTTTCTCTTGAGGCCGAAACAGGTCAACAAATGGCCTAAATTCGTGAATGTACTATGATGATGATGATGAATTTTTTAGGATCACTTTCATGTAATCATTTTTATTGTAGGAACAAAATTGAGTCTGTGACGTAAGAGTATAAACACCCTGCACTTGTGGTCAAGCTTTACTACTTAAACTTGTATTTTTTCTGTTTCCATTTTTTTTTTTTTTACTTTTTCCAAAACTTAAAATGCTTCTTGCGATGCAAATTTTATGCTATCAAAATTAAATTTTGTGGTTAGACTCCCCAATATATTCATTTCATTCATAGTGTTCTGCTCAAGAGCAGGTATTTCACTGCAAACTCAGCATTACATCATGCCATGTTTGCAGCTTTACTAGGGATATATAGGTGTGGCAGCTTCCCACACCCCACTCTCTCTTTTGCATCTTAAAACCTTAAAAGATCTTAAGAAGGTCCCGAGGGGCCCCAACTTGGAGGTGAGGAGAGTGGATTTGGCTAAGTTAGACCCTCTGGACTTCACCCCAGAGGTTAAATATCAGTTCCATCAGGGTTTTTGACCAGATCAAGGATCCGGAAATCCCAATTAGCCTCAGTCCCCTCCCCAATATATGCTAAGCAGTTAGTTACACATGTGTTCTTTTAAATTGAGATGAAATGCATGAGAGTGGATTTTTTTTTCTTCAAAAAATGAAAAATAAGCAGTGTCCTCCCTTTATGATTTTTTTCCGTAACAAATGTGTTTAGTGGCATCATAAAGACTCTGAATCTCAAATTTCATGAGAGAATATTTATAAATGCATCGTAAGGAGCGTTTTTTAGAAAATATATAAAAATATGTATATCGGCCGCGGTGGACTAGTGGTTATGCTGCTTGCCTCTGGTCCCGAGGGTCGCGGGTTCAAACCCGGCCAGGGTCGATGCATCTTTTTTTGGGATGGAAAAATCCATGGAGCGAGTCCTCCGGGAGGGACTTTAAGCCGTGGGTCCCGAGTCTGAAGATTTTCAGGCTCGTAAAAGGTCCTTAAGCCTGAATGAAAAGGCCTCTAAGCAAAATTTACCGAATTTTCCCGTCCTAGTACTACCTTGGTTTCCTAGATGTCAGTATGATTCAGAACGCTGACCACGGACCACTCAAATGACATCTATACAAAAACAAGTGTAACTAAATTAGTATGCTTCAAATTCTTCCCTGTAGGGGGAGAGAGAGCGCCTAAATCTCTGTTAAGGGAAACATGGGCTTACAAAGACAAGGGGAAAAAAAAAAATAGATTTAAAAAATCATAATTCTGAAACTATTCTAGTTATAAAGACCAAACTTCACAGAAACATTTCTATAAGCACATAATGTAGGCTATGTGATAACATTTTCAAAACAATCAGATTAAAACAAAAATAAAAAATAAATTGAAATTCACCTGTCGGTGCCCTTAAGCAGGAAATATATGCAGGTGTACGCTTATGTTTGTGTCTATTGTGATTTTACAAAAGTAAATGATGTAAATAAGATTGACAAGTCATTACATAGATTGTGGTCATTGTGGTGTTATCTGTACCAAAATTATAGTTTATTTTATTCGGTGCTTGCGGTTGTTAAATTCTCTCCACGCTCCATCAATTTCATCCGCAGATATTTCACGCATCCTTGGATCTGCATGTTTTCACTTGCTGCGACAGGTTTCTATTGTTTTTTCACAAGTTTCTTTTAATGGCGGCAATAATCGATTAAATTTTAGGTGATTTGCTATCAAGGACCATTCAAGTATGCTATTCTTCTTCATAAATGGATACGAGAAGATTTTGTATTGATTCTGATAGCAAATTATTTTTGTGTCGTGAGTACCAATATTTGTACTTAATGCAGTTTTTTATCCTGTTTTCAAATATGTATTCGGAATTTCTCAATCATCCACAGTTTTTTTATTTCAATTAATGGATTTAAATAATTATTTTTTAATAAACTTTTTTCGTCCACTTGTCCTTTGTAAATAAAACCAAATGAGCTAAGTCAAATGGTTTCAGCTATAGAAAAAATATATCAAGGCAAATGGAATCCTAATATGCTGGCCGATTATTGTTGGACCATCAAGAGGGATGCTCCACAGGCGAAATATAGCAGAAAATCGTCTTTTCTTACTTTCTAGGTGAGTCGAATGTTCCAATATTGTGTAGTTACGAATGTAGAAAATATTAAAGTGTTTGAAATTATAAATGCCTGTCTTTCGGAAACCTTGCGCGATGGAGAAAAATCTGTATCATATTTGAATCCAGGAAAAAAATACTATCAGAATCACATATTTTTCTTTCTGATACAAAAAAAAAGTTCCTTTTTGTTGTTCAGTGTTATTTATAATAAACTATTTGATTTCACAGTTGTATTCAGAAAATAAATACAGTGGTACGGAGAAAGCATGCATTTTGGGAACAGTAAAATATGATTTAAGCACATTCAAAGATCTGGCAGATTTAGGATATATCGGCCTTTGTACATGATTGTTATAATCTAATCTCATTGGTTAAGACGGTTGGATACATTTTTAAATTTTTGCATACTTGAGTTTCCAAATGACGAAGGAAAAAGACAAACTTTGGAGAAAGTTTATGGATAATTTAGAAGATTTGAGTGTGTGTGTGTGTGCGTATGCTATGTGTACAGTTAATTAATACATTATTTATGTTGGCTGCACTGGAACACCGCTTAGAATATTCGTTAAAATCAATATGGCTGACACGTCTTCATGCTACGTATGTAGTTAAATATCATAGAAAAATATATTGTAAAAATCATTGCAAATGGTAGGAAATAATTTGAAAACTGGAACTCTAAGAATAAAATTTGACAGGAATTTATGAAGGAATTGAAATCGCGTCACAGGTTGTAAATTTTAGCCTATCAGTGTCTATATACGTAAGTAGACCTAAGAATGCGAGAGTTGATCGGTATGTTTATTGGCTTGAATGGACAGGCATTGCCAACTAAATGTGTGTTTATTAATGTTGTAGAATGGACCGCCAACAAGTATCTCCTCACGTTCCCAATTGAGCTTCCCTTCATTTGTCCGCCTCACTTTACTTCAGTCCACCGCTGCCGCCGTAGCGTGCTGCCTTGTCACACAGCGAGCTCATTCCCGGTCGGGACGGGCTTCCAGGGTGAGGTTATTTCCTCAACTGTAAGACAAATGTCAGGTAGCTCTGAGGCCCAAACGGTGCCCGGTCATCACCATCATCATCCCCGGTGTCAAAAGCAACGGGAAGCTACGACACCTATAATTCTCTAGTAAAACTGCAAAACAGCATGAAAAATGCTATGATTGCAGTGAAGGACCTGCCTAGGGCAGAACATTGTACAATAGAATAGACTATACTTCAAGCATTGCGTTTTTTTAACACACCATTTTACATAACACTTGCATACACATTCGTTCGCGATTACATACAGAATGATTCAGAAATATCACTATATCTTTGATCGCATTTTGTGACGAAAATATTATTATTATTATTATTATTATTATTATTATTATTAAAGGAAATATATCATTGGAAAGGGAATCCTTCAAATTACAACAATACAACAAAACAAATCACTTACAACAACACTAAGCAAGTCACTTTATTGCTTCAAACTGTTCGCCGTTTAGTAACGCTTTGGGAAGTCATTCATTGCGTTATGATACATGTTTAGAGGAATAGTTCTAATTTCTTCCTCGATCACTAATTTCAGCGTGTCGACGTCTTGAGGTTTCCGGGCATAAACCTGCTCCTTCAAATAACCCCACAACCAATAGTCGCATGCTGTGAGGTCAGGGGAACAGGCTGGCCATTCAATGGGGCCTCTTCTTCCCACCCACCTCTTTTGCAAATGATCATCCAAAATTTCCCTCACCGAAATTGCATAGTGATGAGGCGTACCATCCTGCTGGAATAAACAATTTTCGTGTTCAGTATTGTGCATTACCGGCAGGACAATTTGTCTGAGGCTATCACTATACCGATCACCATTAACGGTCTCATCCAAAATTGTTAATGCGAGGCCTTCCAGGAGGTTTGATTTTTCTGCATCCTTCTCGTTTCCAGCAGGAGTTTTCTCCACTTCCCCACAGCCGACGCCTGCAATGTTACGTTAAACTCACGTCTTGCCCGTTTTTGCGGCCTCACGATCATTAGTATACGTTATTGCACATGCAGCAATTATAATTTGCTGTTGCATATTCAACGCCATTTTGACTAATGACGTAAGTTCTACATTGTTTTGTTTTATTCCATTGTTGTAATTTGAATAATTGTCTTTCCAACGGTAATTTCATATTTCCTGTAATGGTAATATTTTCATCACACAACGCGATCAAACATACAGCCATATTTATGATTCACCCCGTATTATACTGTACAGTAAGTAAAATATAAGCCGTAGCCGAGTGGTTAAGGCAAGATGCCTTGGCGCAGAGCTACGGGACTTGCGCTGGTTCGGGTGTCGTGGAATTTCGGTCTTAATGGGACTAGTACCCACCCAGCATCGTCAAGCATTTAGGCAGCTACAATAGGTGAGTAAACCAGCTACGACGGCTGGGGGATCCGACATGCTGACCACGTGTCACTCCTAAACTGGCTGGCCGATCGTCTATGTGTGTGATGTGGATGCGAGGCCAGCAGCCGCCTATCAGGCCAAGGGCCTTCTAGGCCTGTCGTACCATGGAATATATATATATATATATATATATATATATATATATATATATATATATATATATATATATGAGGTGTCCATACCATTTCAAACATATTTCTTCTATTTTTTCCTTTTACGTTCTCTTCTTTTTTAATTGCATAATGCCCCTTATTGTGCTCTTTTTGAGTGTATCCCTTTATATATATACCGGGCTTTCAATATAAACCCGGACCGGCCTCACGGGGTTTCACCCGTCAGGCAGCGCTCTCTCCTCGTCCGCATTTCACTCTGCCAGCCGCTCGTCCTTGAACTAGTCAGTTTACTATCGTTCGACAAGATGAGACGTCAGCTGACATTAGAGCAGCGCATTTATGTGTGTAAATGTTATTATAAATACGAATCAGCTCGTCGCGTTCGCGAGGAATTTATTCGGAACTTCCCTGGACAATTACCTCCTTCCAGATCGACAATCCACGATCTTGTGACTAAATTTGAGACCACTGGTTCAGTACAAAATAAGAAACACACGCGAAGGCGTACGGTTCTCACCGAAGAAAAAATAGACGAAATTGGCGAAAATTTGGAACGTTCACCACAAAAATCATTACCGAAATTAGCACAAGTTGGGATTTCAGTATCTTCTGCACGTACAGCAACAAAATGTGTTTACTCGGTATAATTCGTGTTTAACTGCGGGAGGACAACATTTCCAGCATTTTCTATAAGGTAAGAAACAGTTCAAGGACGGGTGGCAGGCAGGATGAATTGCGGGAGGAAGAGACAGCATTGCGTGCCGGGTGAAACTCCGT
The DNA here is from genome assembly GCA_030220185.1 of Diploptera punctata. Classification (NCBI taxonomy): domain Eukaryota; kingdom Metazoa; phylum Arthropoda; class Insecta; order Blattodea; family Blaberidae; genus Diploptera; species Diploptera punctata. The sequence goes on along the minus strand of JASPKZ010007527.1, from coordinate 1,025,968 downwards.
GAGGCCGGTCCGGTTTTATATTGTGTGTATATATATATATATATATATATGTATGTATGTATGTATGCATATATAAGTTTTAAAAATCACTATTATATATTATATTACTATTATAAATTTTCGAATTGTTCAGTATATAATCCAATATAATTTTATTTTGATACATGATTTAGAAGACTGATGTATTTGTAACAGAGAGTAGTACCTTCCCCTTTACTGCTGCCTGTACCTGCTAGTGGAGTGATCTCTATCAACTGATTTGAAATAGAGAATACACTCTATAGGTAGGAGGACACTGGCACAGCCCGTAAGGTCTGTAATAACTTCTAGGCGCTGTTACACAGGGAAAAATGCAGGAAAGAGAGTTTGTGTGGAGATAAGGATAAAGTATTGAAGTTGTGAATGACTAATCCACTTATCTGACATTGCATCTAGATGTTTGCACAGTTGAGTGATTCCAAATCTCGTTTCTTGTGTTAAAAATGGCCCTTCAGCAAGTAGAAAGTACGTAAGTGACATATAGAAACCTAACAGCATTGCGTCATATCCCGATAATGCATTTCTTTAAAACCGTGATAAATTTAATGGTTTTGTTTTCTCGCTTTATCACTTATTCAAGCGATAATCGTGACAAATTTTACATCATGCACATTGCGTTTTGCTAACGTAAATGTTGTAGAAAAGCATTAGACTTCATGTGTTGTCAGATGTTTAAAGCGCTTAGCCAACAAGTAAAACATTTTGGTCCGTAATTAAGGGGTGTGATTATGCTGATGATGTAGTACTACTGGCCGATAGCGAGGAGATACTAAAGGACAACACGCACACACTATTGAGTAACACTAAGAAATTAGGACTGGAAGTAAATATCAGTAAAACTAAATATATGGTCACACGTAGAAATTCAGTATATAATGGAAATGGACAGCTAATGACAAATGAGAGAAATTTTGAGGAAGTGGCTGAATTCAAATACCTAGGAACAATAATCACAAATAGGAATGAGATGCACAAAGAAATTGAACATAGGCTCAATTCTGGAAATGCATGCTATTATGCATTGCAGAGAGACTCTTGATGTCCCAACTCCTTTCAAAAACGTTAAGCTGAAAATATATAAAACTATTATTCTACCAGTTATATTATATGGGTGCGAAACATGGACTCTTACTTTAAGGGAGGAAAGGAGATTACGAGTATTTGAGAATAAAGTTCTTAGGAAAATTTTTGGACCAAAGAGAGATGAAGAGACAGGTGAATGGAGAAGACTACATAACAGTGAACTACATTGTCTTTATAGGAAAGCAGATATAATGAGAACAGTGAAGTCTTGTAGACTGGAATGGGCAGCACATGTGACACGAACGGGCAATGAAAGATGTGTATGGAAGCTTCTTGTAGGAAAACCAGAGGGAAAACGCCCAGTTGGTAGACCAAGAATGAGGTGGGAGAATAATATTAACTATGATTTGAGGAAAGTATATTATACAGGGGATGATTGGAAAATATTATCTCAGGATAGGGATGTATGGAGAGCTTATGTCCGCGCGGCCATGAACCTTCGGGTTCGATAGTGGCAGTGAGTAAGAGTAAGTAAGTAATTAAGGGGGTGATGGGTGAAAAATTGAGCATTTGAGATCAAAATTGGCATTTTTAGTTTTTTGTACTAAAATATAGCCTGCCTCTAATGTATATGTTGGCAAAGTTTCAGAGGCCTATGGCGCTTCTAAGTGCCCTAAATTACGTCAGAGTTTAAGGGCTGCGCCAGTTAAATACCACCTGCATGCAAATCTTTAAACTTGTTTTTCCACACTTTTATTTTCAGTGCATTTTTGTACATTCAAAATTGAATGGAATTCAAAAATTTTGTCCTAGAAGGTTCAAATTTTTTACTGCTTGTCCTAAAAACAATGCGCAACCAAGTAGTGCATGGGGTTAGTGATTGAAGAAGTATTTTAAGAAAGGAAGAAGGGGAGAAGTAGAAGGAATGTATGTTGCCATGATGAAGAGTGGTATGGAGGAAGGGCAATGGGAAGATAGGAATCTCTGGAAAGCAGGAATCGAGGACGAACTGCTGTAAAGTGGAAAGCCTGCATTAAGTAAGTTAAGTAAGAAGCGCTTTGATGTACTACGGCCGGGTGAAGTTTTTAACTGCAAAGCACAGGAATCGAAACCAAAACCCTGCAATGGCAACACACTGTGCGGATCAGAATGACTTACTGCTTGAATAGGAGCGGAGTGTGTTAGACGGGACCTGTTCCTCTTTCAATCCGAATTGAGTTGAGAACTATCTAGACATTTTTGTTAACCGATTTTTTCCCCTTTCCTTAAATAGATTTTTTTTTTAATTCTTTAATTTTTTTGCTCCTTAGTATTCCTAACTAACTGGCACTATAGAACACTCAGGTTCAGGCAGCGTCGACATAAGCTCTCCATACATCCCTGTCCTAAGCTAATGTTTTACAATCATCCCCTGTATAATTTACCGAGGGAGAAACGGAATTAATGTTTAGTTTGCATTTCTTACGGGGGCACAGATCCGTTGGTCCAAGAATAGATTAGTGAAGAAAGTATGTGACTGGACACCTCAGCAAAAAAAGGCCATTAGGAAGACCACAACTACGATGGAAGGACGTCACTATACCCCGGACCTGTAGTGAATGAACACGCAACAAGCTGCCAGCTTTCATGCGTAGAGGAAGAAGAAGAAGAAGAAGAAGATGATTCAGTATGTGTGTATGGATTGCGAATTGATGACTTTAAGCCTACTATCAACTTGGTCCACTCGTACGACCATATAATGCAAGTGAAGGCCACATAACACGTCCAATGTGATCTCGGGAGTTTCTAAGAATTGTATTTAGGGTCGGTCTATTTTGAGGGAAGATTTGCGGTTTGTTGCTGTTCTGTTAAGCGTCTGCACTTGACAGCTACAATATAACCAACTGTGTTTTTTTTTGTAGAATCTCTACTGAAATTCCACATTTCCCATGTAACTTAACATATCTAAGAGGAAGTGTAGCCATGCAGTAGTTTGTGAATGAATAGCCCTTGGTACAACCAAACTTTTTATACAAATTCACCTTTACTTAAGTAATGCCACGAGTGAAAGAAAAATATGTGATTCTGATAGTGTTTTTTCTCCTGAATTCAAATGTGATATCGGTTTTTCTCCATCACGCAAGGTTTCCGAGAGACAACCATTTATAATTTTATCATCTTCAACAACAAGGGTTAAGCCCAATGGCCTGTTCCGATCTCATTATAGGTCTAATTGGTCCTTCCATCTCTTCAATGGTCTTCCCAACATTCTTCTCCCTTTTGGTTTATAATTATACATTCTTCTTGGTATGCGCTGTTCATTCATTCGTAATACGTGCTGAAGATAAGCATTTTGATAATATTTTATTCTTTCACAGAGATTAAATATATTAAATTCTGTTCTTATATCTTCGTTTTTCTTTTTATCCGTCCTTTGGTATCCTGCTATTGCTCTCAACATGTTCATTTCTGCAGCCTCTATTTGTTTACTATCTGCCTATGTTTGTGTCCAATTTATAATTTCAAACATTTTAACATTTTCTACATTCGGACTCACCTAGAAAGTAAGAAATAACGATTTTCTGCTATATTTCGCCTCTAGAGCATCCCTATTGATGGCCCAACAATAATCGGCCAGCATATTAGGATTCCATTTGGCTTGATCTCTTTTCCATAGCTGAAATCTCCCGATGAAAGTGTTCTCCGTGCTCATAGCTTACTGCGCCAAGATTTTCCGGGAAGAAGTCTAAGTTTATTAAAAAAATAATTATTTAAATCCATTAATTGCAATTGAAATAAAAAACTGTGGGTGTTGGAGAAATTCCCAATACATATTTGAAAACGCGATAAAACTGCATTAAGTACAACTATTGGTACTCACGAGACAGTGTAAGTATAGTTATATGATAGGCCTACGCAGCAAAGCGTTTCATTTGTTGACATTTACGATCCAAGATACTTAGAAGAGCTTTCAATACCAACGTTCGACAAATAAAACATATGAAGTTGATTCAGTGTTCCGATTGATATATCAGAAGTTTAAAAAACTAGTTTATTTTTATTAGTATGACCGTCAAGCATTTTTATCAACCTCAAATTATCTGATCGGTTCATCGACCTCGGATTATCTGATTTGATCGAACAAGTCCGCACACCTCAAAGATTTATAACAGCCAACGCGTACAATCTGTTAATACAATGCACAAGTAAAAAAGTTAATTGAAAATAACTAGTGTTCGCCCATTGGTCGAAATTCGACAATAAATAACACGTCACTGCACTTATCCCACAATATATTATATTATTTATATTAGACAGTCCACCGCTGTGGTCTCGAGGTAGCGCGCTGCCTTGTCACGCAGCGGGCCCGGGTTCGATTTCCGGTCGGGACAGGCTCCTGGGTGAGGTTTTTTCGGGGTTTTTCCACACCTGTAAGATAAATGTCAGGAACCTTAGGGCCCAACGGTCTCCTAAAAATCATCCTGCCATAATCACCATCCTTATCATCATCATCATCCTTCACCGGTGTGGAAAACAACGGGAAGCTACCACACGTATAATTCCCTAGTAAAGCTGCAAAGCTTAGCATGAAAATACTATGATTGCAGTGAAAGACTATGGATGGATATTAGACATTGTTAGTTTTAAATTGTATTTAATTTTACATTGTACTAGACGTTTTATTTTATATATATATATATATGAATGTTCGTAGGAAAATTTTTGGACCAAAGAGAGGTGAATGGAGACTACATAACAGTGAACTACATGGTATTTATAGGAAGCCAGATATAATAACAGTTAAGTCTCGTAGATTGCCATAGGCAAAACATGTGGCACGAATGGGGAGTGAAAGACATGCATGGAAGCTCTTCTAGGAAAACCACAGAGAAAAACGCCCAGTTGGTAGACCAAGAATGAGGTGGGAGAATAACATTAACTATGATTTGAGGGAAGTAGATTATATAGGGGACGATTGGAAAAACATTACCTCAGGATAGGGATGTATGGAGAGCTTATGTCCTTGCGGCTATGAACCTATATGTTCGATAGTGCTAGTGAGTTATATATATATATATATATTTATTTATTTATTTACTTATTTATGTATAACTGTTATTCTCCCGGTTATATGGATGTGGGACATGGACTTTAGGGAGGAGAAACCAGACGCAAAGCTCTGATTTACAAGACTTTCTTTCACAATGTTATTCTCCTAGTTCATTCTTGATCCACCGACTAGGAGCTTTGCGTCTGGTTTCTCTTCCCTAAAGTCCATGTCCCACATCCATTTGTCCATTGTAAAATAAAACCAAATGAGCTAACTCAAATGGGTTTCAGCTATGGAAAAGAGATATCAAGGCAAATGGAATCCTAATATGCTGGCCGATTATTGTTTGACAATCAAGAGGGATGCTCCACAGGCGAAATATAGTAGAAAATCGTCATTTCTTACTTTCTATGTGAGTCCGAATGTTCGAATATTGTGTAGTTACGAATGTAGAAAATATTAAAGTGTTTGAAATTATAAATGTCTGTCTCTCGGAAACCTTGCGTAATGGAGAATAACATTAACCGTGATTTGAGGAAAGTTGATTATACAGATGATGATTGGAAAATATCTCAGAATAGGGATGTGCGGAAAGCTTATGTCCGCGCGGACATGGACCAACATGCTTGATAGTGCCAGTGCATTAGTTAGTTTGATGATATAAAAACAGTGTTTTCTTTTTACGACACAATCCACTAATATAAATAAGAGAAAACTGTTCTTAAAACCCATCTTGAAGTAAATAAAAGTATTGGAGATATTTTAAATATGTTTGAAAACGATAACGTGAATGTCATCATCATAGTACATTCACGAATTTAGGCCATTTGTTGATCTGTTTAGGCCTCAAGAGAAACACCATCCAGAAGTCTTTTGAGTGGACGTCCTGGTCTTCTTCTTCCTGCAGGTTGATATCTTAACATTTGTTTGGGTGTCCTGTGATCTTCCATCTTGACTTATAATCAGAAATTTTGTTTTCTAAAGGTTCCATGTGTAATTATTCTAAGATGTCTTCATTTTTTGTGATCTAGTAGTGTGTATCCTGCAGTCCTCCGAAGGTATCTCATTTCAGCAGATCTAAGTCTCTGTATATCCTTCTGTTTCAATGTCCATACTTCGCTACCATACAAAAGAGTTGGAAGAGCCAGTGTTTTATACACTTTTAGTCTTGAATGCTTTTGGACTAACTGTGGCTTGAAGATAGAATTTATTAACCCTAAAATTCTTAAAAAATTAGGATATTTTTGCATTTACATCCTTTTCTTCATATGAGATATTGCATACTAGATATGTAAAATTATTCACCTGCTCCAAAATGTTATTGTCCAGTACAATTTTACTTCTGACAGGATCTACACCTTGAAATGCCATAGTTTTTTTCTCTGTAGATATCTTCAATCCATATTCTTCGGTAATTTTGTTAAGTTCATACAGACTTTTCTGCAGATTATCTTCTGAATTTGCAATTATTATTTAGTCATCTGCAAACAATAGGGTGTTTAGTTTTGTATTTTCTGATATTCTTATTCCAAATTTATATTTCTTGTTCCAGCAACATATTACTTCGTTGATATAAATTGCAAAGAGTGTTGGGGATAGGGGGCAGCCTTGTCTCACACCACGATTTATAATTCCTTCTTCAGAAAATCTGTTAGAACGTGAATATTATCTCCTTATACTTGTGACCTTTGACCTCACAGCAAAGGTTTATACAGTTGCTATAGACGTGTTGCTACTAAGATTTATTTAACATCCTGATTCTTGGATTTGTCCTAGTTTCCATTACAGAGAGTAGATGTGCAAGTTATGAAATAACGGTTTAAGGAAGCCAACGTTCTTTGTAAAACAGAACAAAAACATGATTGTTCATATACATCAGAACAAGAAACAATTGTTTACCATATATTTGTAAAGGAAGTTTATTATTATTGTGCAACTGGATGGCAAATCTACAAGAGGAATTAGATACAGTAAAACCTGTCTTAGCTGGAACCTTTATAAGAAAGAAACCTGTAGAGACGGAAAAATATCTCCAGAACGATACGATTTTATATGTGAAATCGTCCTGTTTAAACCCGGAACCTTCATAACATGGAAACGGAATGGTTTTTAAAGTACCATAATTAACTTTTACTTCAGTAAGATGCAAAATTATTCTTAAGCACGTTCTAATTACAGTATTAATGACCACACGTGAAAATTCTGCATATGACACTTTCTGCATTATATCGTTTTACCTTCTTGTGTTGCCATTGTATTGCGGGGATACCCTTGCTTTTCCTTGCCTGCTTATGTTACCTGCGAGGGAGTTGGGAAACTCTTCAGTCTTCCTGTAGTTGAGTTCCTTCTCGCTTTTGTGTAATAAACCCCTTATATTATACTTCAAGGGAGAAGAAAAGATTACGAGTATTTGGGAATAAAGTTGTTAGGATAATTTTTGTAGCAAAGAGAGATGAACAGACAGGTGAATGGAGAAGACTACATAACAGTGAGCTACATGATCTTTATGGGAAATGAAATATAATATTAATTAAATAAAAATAAACGTAGTTTTATTTGATTTTCATATTTATTATATAATTCAGTGACAGCTGTTTCGGTACACTGTACCTTCTTCAGACATGTTAACAAATTATGAATTGTGTTCCAACTGATCTAAGCAACAATACAACAATATTTATTTAAATTTTAAATTTAACAAAGGGGATTCATTCAAATCAAGTTGAGAATTTAACAGTTTTTTACTACTTTTAAATGTATTAATTTTGAAATTTTGCATATTTGTGATAAGGGTAAGAAGTTAGATCATTTGGAGGCTGTAGAAATTAATAAATTTAAAAGTAGTAAAAAACTGTTAAATTCTCAACTTGATTTGAATGAATCCCCTTTGTTAAATTAAAAAATTTAAATAAATATTGTTGTATTGCTGCTTAGATCAGTTGGAACACAATTCATAATTTGTTAACATGTGTGAAGAAGGTACAGTGTACCGAAACAGCTGTCACTGAATTATGTAATAAATATGAAAATCAAATAAAACTACATTTTATTTTTATTTAATTAATAAATATGGATTTTCATCAAGTAAACACCAACTCAGTTGATTATGAAATACAATAAGTAATAACAGTCTCATAGACTGCGATGGGCAGGCATTTGGCATGAAAAGGGACGTCCTCGCGGTTCGGTAGTATCAATGGATTAGTTATAGATTTTTTGTCACCACGTCTCTCGATAATGGACGTAAAATATTCACTTTAAGATAAATCAGTTGAAATTGAAGTTTCAGGAGATGAAATAAAAAAATAAACTACTCGGCGCATAGGCCACATCTGCATCTGTTAATTATAGGATAGAGTATCATACTACGAGTATAAAGTGGCATGTGGTCAGCATATGGGGTCCCCAGCCGTTTATAGCTGGTTTTCTCAACCTTGAGCTACTTATTGTAGCTACCGAAAATACTCACGATGCTGGGTGGGCACCGGTCTCGTACTGGCCAAAATGCCATGAGAAAAGTTGTTCCCCCATGGAGACTTAAATAGGTGAGTAATAAATATGGGTTGAATATATTTACAAGAATTGATACTTGTGTTAGTATATTACGATGGTAGGATGGGAAGTGGTTTTTACAGAAGTTAGGAAATGTTTAAAACCGAGCGATAGCCAGGTTTTTAATATCCGAGATTCTGCACAAACGTGCGTTGTACATTTTTTTTGCGATGGTGTTTTAAAAATAATAAATAATAGTAAAATAATAAGATATTTGTTGGAAATATTTGCGTTCATTATAAACAACTGACTGACGTTAACAGTCTGGGTAATGTTTATACGTTAAACACCGAAAATAATTTAGTTTGAGACTACAGCAGGCCGTGACACCAAACAGGATAAAATGGAGGCAAGTACGTATTTATTGTTTTATATTGTTTCAAATAAAGTTCAGTTCATTTAAAATGCAGTGATTTGTTCCGTATAATGTATATTAACACTACCTTTTCGATATATCTTTGTACACTTATCCCTGGCCTAGAACATGAAAACATTGGTTCCAGGAAATTGCTTTGCCCTCACTCCCTCTCTTTTGGGCTCTTAAGTCCAGTGGACAAAAGAGACACTTCTAGGAACAGCACATTGTTAACTCGGGAAGGTTGTTCTTGCCTTAAGCAAAGATTGCCCTAAATTGAAAAAAATAGAGTCCATAATAATAAGCAAGACCGAATACTGAAGATGGACAGACTCTCTTGCGCTCAATTAAATACTCATCATTGCAAAGCAGCTATGGCACAACTGTCACTAAGCTTAAACAACAATAAAGTGGACATACTGTTTAACCAAGAACCGTATTGCTACAAGGGAACACCATGTCTCATTCCTTCCAACTATACAGCATTCTATGCAAAATCAAACACAGGTCTAGACCCCAGAGCTTGCCTACTCATTAAGAATGACATAGTGCATAACTTTATCATGTTGCATAATCACTCCACATCTGATAACATAATAATAGCCACAACGTCAACTAATCCTCCTCTCTACCTTGCCAGTTCTTACCTCCCTCCCTATGACACCCTTGAACAGGACCTTGGCACTATCGAGGCATTCCTAATGTCCACAATACCTACTAACTTTGTCTGGGGGCTGGATGCAAACAGCAAGCACAGCATGTGGCATAGCCCAATCAACGATTCCAGAGGTAGGAAGATGACTGAATTCTTAACAGCACAGGGTTTGATCACCGTTAATGAAAAAGACGGCCCCACTTTCTGTAGCGCCCAAGGTAACAGCTGGATCGATATCACTGCCACAACAACGAACACGGCACACAACATCCAAAACTGGCATACCAGCAAAGAAGAGACGCTATCAGATCACAACCTCATAATCTATGATATAATAATGCAGCGCTCCCCTGCAAATATAACCCGACAAGTAAGCCACTCCACCAGGAAATTCGCAACCCAAGTTGGAAAATGGAACCTGTTTCAACAAAAACTCCGGCACATAGAAAACAAATGGACGAAGCTGATAGACAAACAAAATACCAAAGAAAAACTAGAGAACTCCATTAGCACAATATGGCGCGACTTGGAAGAAATAAACAGTTGCTGCTTCCCTCCTTTCCTACCCACAAACAACTATGTGCCTTGGTGGTCGACCGAATTAAACATACTCAGAAAACAAACAAATGCAGCAAAACGCAGGTTTAAACGATGCAAAAATCAATCGATAAAAGAAATCTACAAAGAAAAACTCAATGTTCTCACAACAAACTACAAAACAGAACTCCTTAAGGCGAAGCAGGAATCTTGGAAAAAATTCTGTACAGAGAGCTCTAAAGAATCGCCCTGGAAAATCTACAAGGCCTGCAAACGGGATTTTGAAAAAAAAGCACGCATATTCAACATTAACCGCAAGACGGAGTCTCCACACTGAACGCAGAGGACACTGCTACTGCCCTCCTCGATAAATTTTTCCCAGATGACCCTCCAGCTCTCGACAGCGAAGAACAGAAAATCATCAGAACACAGGTAACAGCAAGAGTCGCGCCAGACACCCAGCCCGAACCTGACTTCACCTACATGAAGTAGAAGAAATAATAACACGCCTAAACAACCATAAATGCCCAGGACCCGACGGCATCGAAGGCACTATCGTCAAAAGAATACATGCGTATTTACCAACCTTCTGGATAACACTATTAATAAATGTCTGAGACTAGGTTGCTTCCCGTCGACCTGGAAGAACGCTGCTATAATAGCAATTCCCAAAGCTGACAAGAGTAAACATCACCTCATAACTGGATATCGGGGTATCAGCCTGTTATCGATTCCTGGAAAATGTCTGGAAAAACTAATAATGGAAAGACTCAATTTCCACTTGGAATCCTCCGGGCGGATACCAAAGCAACAATACGGATTTACAGCAAAAAAAATCATCCACTGATGCTATAAAAGCGGTTACGAATTATGTTCATCACAACAGACAGCAAGGACTAAAATGTTGTCTCCTCACTCTAGATATCGCTGGAGCATTTGATAATGCCTGGCACCCGGGACTCCTTGAACGGCTCTGGAACTTAGATTGCCCTCCGAATATCTTCTGTATCATCCAAGATTTTCTTCGAAATCGCACCGCCTCCTATAAACTAGGCAACGTGACCATCTCCAAACAAGTCACCAAAGGATGCCCACAAGGATCGGTTGCTGGTCCCACCCTCTGGAACATCATCATCAGTGGTTTAATTGAACAACTTTCTAACATAAAAGACCTAGATATTGTAATATATGCCGACGACATAATGATCATGCTGAAAGGACTCTCACATTCGCACATCCTCGACACTCTTCAAACTGCACTCCAAAACATAGAGGACTGGTGTAAAACACAAAAATTAGAAATAGCACAGGATAAAACAGCACTTATGCCAATGTACATCCGGAAAAGAACAGAATACAGTACTCATCCGACAGTCATAAAGTGGGGTATAAATGTTGTCTCAAGAATGAAATACTTGGGAGTTATGCTTGACTGCAAGATGGATTGGTTTCCCCACACTCAATTCCTAGAAAACAAATTACTGAAGCTTCGAAATAACCTAATTCGATGTTCCAAATCATCTTGGGGAATCTCTTACCACCACCTTCTCACTATTTATAATCATGCCATCCTCCCAGTCATCAGTTATGCGGCGGAGGCCTGGAGCCAATCATTATCCAGAAGAGCTAATATTAAATTAACGCAGATCCAAAGATCTTTCCTAATTTTCGCGACCAAAGCATACAAAACAGTCTCTAACGTAGCTCTGCAAGCAATAGCAGGGACAATGCCAATAGAGCTAGCCCTACATCTGAGCAAAGACATAAAAGCCGCTAGTAGAGGCTTGCCCACTAATGCAGTCCTGCCCAACTTAAGAAGACTGAAGTATTAACCAGATATGGAGGAATCCATCCGAAAGACAACATCATAACAATAGATTACAGAGGTACAGTTATCCCAGCCAACATACAGATCTTCACAGATGGATCAAAAACGGAAAACCACGTCGGAGCTGGATTAGTCGTAGAAGAAAATTCAAAAGAAATTTACACCGAGTCACGTAGACTGGACAACGAATGCTCTATATTTCAAGCAGAACTTATAGGCATCCAAATGGCAGTGGACTGGATCCAACAACAAAGTAATGTAAACACTTCCTATGCAATACACGTGGACTCGCAAGCAGCACTTCTGGCCATCTCTAACAAAAGAACTACACAACAATAGCAGTCAACACCAGAAAGAAAATTATCACTCTGAAGAAGACAACTCAAGTCTCACTAAACTGGATCAGAGGACATACAGGAATCAGAGGTAACGAACGAGCCGATTATCTAGCAAAAATAGCTGCCAGCTATAAAAATACTGTAACCTATAACTCCATCCCTATTTCTCGAGTCAAGAAACTTCTGCTAAACTATTACATCAACATATGGAATGCAACATATACCAACTCCGAGGTATCATTTCACACCAAACAGTTCATTCCCTCTATTCACCACCGGCTCTCTATATCCCTATGGCCAAACTTCATCCTTACACAATTCCTAACCAACCACGGACGCTTCCGTACATATCTTCACAGGATCAAAAAGTCACCATCTCCCCTATGTAACTGCCCCGAAAGTCCACCACAGACAGCAATACATCTTCTGACAGAATGTTCACTGTACTCCAGAGACCGGCCTCCTGTTCTAACAACCCAAACTCTACCTCAGATACTACAGCACCACATCAACACCGTCACAGTGACGAACTTCATCACCAACATCTTCCGCTCACTTCAAGAATAAACTCTTGAACAATCAAAATACAGCAAAACAAAATGTAAATGTATGTAAATAACTAAATATCCCGTGATATGCCCATGGTAAAACACGGGTTGAAATATAATGTAATAAAATTTTTAAAAAAAAAGGTTGTTCTTATCATCGATAACTGCCATGATCCAGTGGTGTGAGGCCAGTTCCTCATGTTCTGAAATATACTGTATGTAATTTGTACGTATGATGAAATTCTAGAACGAGTAAATGAATTTAATTATTTGGGTTATAATTTAACATTTCAAGATGAAGCTGATATATCAAAGAAAATCACAAATTTTATAAAAACAACGGGGATAATTAACAGTATAATGAAACCATCTTTAGTACAGAAGAACACAAGATTACGGCTTTATAAGGTTCTCGCAAGACCAGTATTAAGATATGGTAGTGAAGCATGGACAATACAAAGAAGAGATGAAATCCCAATAACAGCAAATGAGATGCGATTTATGCGCCGTACAGCAGGCTACACAAAGTGGGACCATAAAATAAATGAGGAAATTATGGAAGGGAGTTGGATATAGAACCCATTCTTCACCATATACAAAACTACCAGAGCAACTGGAAAGCCCATCTTCAATGAATGCCGTCTCATAGAATTCCAAAAGCCATACTTCGCTACTGCCGCCCCCCCCCAAGGCAAAAGATCGCTGGGACGTCCAAAAAAGCGCTGGATGGAAAATTCCTCTTTGAGACCGTAACAGGCCACACGGCCTAATACTTGCATGGATGATGATGATGATGATGGTGATACAATGAACGTACTGTACATCAATTGCAGTGGTTTTACTTCCCGCACGAGGACGCCGTAGCGTAGTGGTTAAGGCACTGCGCTACAAGCCGGAAGGTCGAGGGTTCGAGTCCCGGGGGGTCAGGATTTTTAAACTGACCCAAACCTTCTGGCGGCACTATGGCCCTGGGGTCGACTCAGCCTCTAACTGAAATGAGTACCAGACGCTTGTTCTGGGGTAAAGGCGGTCGTCACGCAGGGCTGACAACCCGGCTGACATCAAGTGCCGATTGTCAAGAAAAAGTGGGAGCCTTAACCTCCTACTACCCCAAGGGCCTCCTGAGGCCTGTAGTGGGATCACTTTTACCTTTACTTTAATGTTACAGTATAGTTATTTAGGTTGGCAACCCCGAAATGTAGTTGAACGTTCGATGATGGTCGCCATTGATGTAAGTACAACAAAACGCACTTTCCAGCAAAAAAAAAATGTTTTTAAACAACAAGTGTAATTATGATAAGCGGCGTTGTTAAGAAGATTGACAGATGTCATGAGAAGTAATTGGATGAGTCATCGACAGGTATTGTACGGAATTGAGGTCTTGCCTACACGTCTCACTCTCTCCACTTTCATTAGCGTTCTGTAGCCAAATTATTCCATCAGCAAAACAACTTAATATTCTCACGATCGAGAGGAAAAAAGTATATACTGTATATATTTCTTTGCCCGATAGTGTATTCGTCGTACTTACAGCAATGCCGACCATGATTGAAAGTTCAGTTTCCTAAATTTAGCGGTTGCCAACCTATAAATAACTATACTTTCTTCTTGTTCTTAAATATAATTTGTAGGATTTTCATCCCGTTTATTTTCAAAATCACTCCTCGGAGGAAGACGTATTGGATGTGCATTCACTGTATATCCATCTCTTGGTTGGTCTTCCTCTTGTTCTTCTTCCTTCCATTGGTCTATCTTCTTTAGCTCTTTTTGCAAGTCCGTTATCTTCCATTCTTTCTATGTGACCCTTCCAATATGTTCGCCTATCTATAATAAATTAGGTTATGTCTTGAATATGGCATTTGTCCCTAATTTCTGTGTTGTGTATTTTATCAAATAATGTTTTCCCCTGAATAGTTCTTAAGGTTTTCATTTCACATGTGCTTATTATTTGTTTAGTTTTTGTTGTATCAGCCCTAGTTTCTGCTCCATTTATGATAACTGGCCGAACTATCGTTTTGTATATACGAGTTTTGCTTTCTATTGACACATGTTTGTTGCGCCAAATTAAATATTTCATACACCCTGATATTTGTACTGCTTTATCAGCTTGTTTCTTTGCTTCTTTTATTAATTTTTTAGTGTTTTATATTAAAACACCGAAATAATGAAATTCTGACACTTGTTCTACAATTTTTCTTCCCGCTTCTAATTTGCATCTTACTGGTTATTTTGATATTGTTCAGCATTTTGTCTTATTCGTGTTAATTTCGGATGGGGTTCGTTAGTCCTGCAAGACAGCCCATCTAGGAGAGACAACTCAGGGCTGAGCTCTGGAGCTGGGTGAAGGCAATCGGCCTAGGGAGGAAACCCCATATAATAAACCCGCCATGAAAACGGGCAGGAACCCACTTCAAGGTGTATCTTATACTTTGTTCGCAGTCCCAAGGATCAAGCCTCGGATCAAAGACGGAAACAAAATACGACAAATTTTTGTTTATTCAATGCTTTATTTTGTTCTTTTTTAATATAGGCCATTTCTGCAATCAATATTTTGTGGTAATTAAATTAACATAAGTAATACCACGAGTGATTTCCAAACTATCGATAAATTCACGACTCACGAAGTGAGGAGTGAATTTATCTAGAGAATTTGGAAATCAAGAGTGGCATTTGTTAGGACTATTTAACGAATAAAATTAAGCTGTTTACTCACAAATCATTATTTAACTATAGTTATTTTAAAATATTTATATATTTAATGTAAACGGCGATGTTTGAAAACAAATGAGAAACGATAGGTACGCTTCATCTGCTTCTTTTGTTTATCACTGCAACCAGATCATACTATTTATTGCCAAAGGAACGCAATATTGTAAGAATGCTCTCTAGTGGAGAAAAAATGAAACACATCAGACTGTATATTAATTCATTTCTGATGTCGTATGATGTAAATATGACAATTATATTTTTCTGGTTTGTTACCTGGGAAAAAATACATTTAAGAAAGTGCAAACAGTGGTTTCTTCTTTTGGTGGTATAATCAATTGCTACAAATGTTTTTATATTAACTCCCGCATGCGGCATGTGTTGACATTCATGCACTATATATACAATCTGGTAGCAGTATTTCTCACAGGCTCAGTCACTGCAAAATAATGGTCAGACCTGTTCAGAATATTAAAAAGGAGGAGCTTTCTTTAATATGGTAATTATAACACTGATAAATATTTCGTGAAACACGACTCTGATTGGTTGTAAAACAGAAATCATTGAAACGTGATTGGTCATTGACTCCCATTTGGGGCATGAGTTAAATAGTCTGAAAATGATCTCACGCAAGGAAATTGAAACGTCGATTTGAATAAACTAATTTGTTGACGATTAATTGTTTTTGTTATTATTATCGTGATAAGTGTCACAATGTTGCATTGGATGGAGTTATGTAACTAATACAGGTGTCTGACCCCTGGATCACCTGTTGTACAGTGGGACGTTGTATTGATCGACGTCCAAGCACATCTTGATGCATTTCTGTAACCTTTGTTAAAACATTTGGCAATTCTATGCCACCTGTGATAATACACGTTCCGCATACACCAGTTTTCAAACATTTTTACTCGCATTCGTGCCACATGGATGCGAAACATGGACTCTTATTTTAAGGGAGGAAACGAGATTACGAGTATTTTAGAATAAAGTTCTTAGGAACACTTTTGGACCAAAGAGAGATGAACATACAGATGAATGGAGAAGACTACATAACAGTGAACTACATGGTCTTTATAGGAAAGCAGATATAATGAGAACAGTGAAGTCTTGTAGACTGGAATGGGCAGCACGTGACACGAACGGGCAATGAAAGATGTGTATGGAAGCTTCTTGTAGGAAAACCAGAGGGAAAACGCCCAGTTGGTAGACCAGGAATGAGGTGGGAGAATAACATTAGCTATGATTTGAGGAAAGTATATTATACAGGGGAGGATTGGAAAATATTAGCTCAGGATAGGGATGTATGGAGAGCTTACATCCGCGCGGCCATGAACTTCCGGGTTCGATAGTGCCAGTGAGTTAGTTAGTTAGTTAGTAATGTTCTTTTAGAGAAGTTGCGACAAGAGTCTCTGTAATACATAATAGCATGCATTTGTGGAATTGAGCCTATGTTTTTTTACCTTCTGCAGATCATTCCTATTTGTAATTATTTTTCATCATCATCGTTCCTTTCAAGTATTAGGTCCAGTGGCCCGTTACGGTCTCCCGCCATCTCCGAAAAGGTCGACCCACAGATCTTCTGCCTCGAGGAATGTAGTGAAGAATTTGTTTTGGTATTCTGTGACGATCCATGCGCTGAATATGGGCTAGCCTATTGTTTCTATATTCTTGGAGGTATTCAGATATAGGTACGATGTTTAACTCTCTGGCTATTGTTGAATTTCTTTGGTGGTCTAGAAGGCTATAACCTGCAGTTCGTCGCAGAAATTTCATCTCCGTGGCTGTAATATGACGATCATCCTGAGTTCTGATGGTCCAAGCTTCACTGCCATAACAGATTATGGGTCTAGCGAGAATTTTATAGATTTTCATTCTTGTGTGTCTCTGCACTTTTGATGGTTTAAAAACTTGGTTGATAATTCTTAAAGCTTTATTATAGTTTTGTATTTTAAAGGATATATCACATTCCTCATTATAAGTTAGATTATATCCTAAGTATTTAAATGAATTAACTTGCTCTAATATTGAATTCTGAATACAAATTTTACTTCTTACTGGGAATTTCCATTGAAAGCCCATAACTTTAGATTTTGTTGTTGATTATTTTTCCTTATAACAATTACAAAAATACCGAGTGTAGTAGAAAATGTTAGGTCTACAACAGATCAGATTTTCAGTATAAGGCAGATTTTAGAGAAGAAATGGGAATATAATGGTACTGTACATCAACTATATGTAGACTTCAAAAAAGCATATGATTCAATTAAGAGGGAGAAGTTATATAGTATCCTGCTGGAGTTCGGAATTCCTAAAAAGTTGGTTAGACTTATACGAATGTGTCTAAATGGCTCAAAGAATAGGGTGTGTGTAGGCAAACAGTTTTCAGACACTTTTGAAATCCAGAATGGGTTGAAGCAAGGAGATGCACTATCTCCTCTACTATTTAATTTTGTACTAGAGCATGCTTTTAATTCTTTAGAGAATGAGGAAGGCTTACAACTCAATGGTATTAATAAGCTGTTAGTTTATGCTGATGATGTAGTATTATTGGCCGATAGCGAGGAGATACTAAAGGCCAACACGCACACACTATTGAGTAACACTAAGAAATTAGGACTGGAAGTAAATATCACTAAAACTAAATATATGGTCACACGTAGAAATTCAGTATATAATGGAAATGGACAGCTAATGACAAATGAGGGAAATTTGAGGAGGAAGTGGCTGAATTCAAATACCTAGGAACAATAATCACAAATAGGAATGAGATGCACAAAGAAATTAAACATAGGCTCAATTCTGGAAATGCATGCTATTATGCATTGCAGAGACTTTTGATGTCCCAACTCCTTTCAAAAAACGTTAAGCTGAAAATATATAAAACTATTATTCTACCAGTTATATTATATGGGTGCGAAACATGGACTCTTACTTTAAGGGAGGAAAGGAGATTACGAGTATTTGAGAATAAAGTTCTTAGGAAAATTTTTGGACCAAAGAGAGATGAACAGACAGGTGAATGGAGAAGACTACATAACAATGAACTACATGGTCTTTATAGGAAGCCAGATATAATAAGAACAGTTAAGTCTCGTAGACTGCGATGGGCAGGACATGTTGCACGTATGGGGAATGAAAGACGTGCATGGAAGCTTCTTGTAGGAAAGCCAGAGGGAAAACGCCCAGTTGGTAGGCCAAGAATGAGGTGGGAGAACAACATTAACTATGATTTGAGGGAAGTAGATTATACAGGGAACGATTGGAAAGCATTAGCTCAGGATAGGGATGTATGGAGAGCTTATGTCCGCGCGGCCATGAACCTTCGGGTTCGATAGTGCCAGTGAGTAAGTAAGTAGAAAATGTGGATGCAATTACAATTGATCGAAGAATAGAATCAGAGAGGATATAGATGCTAATCCTGGAATGGATTCTAGAAGAAGACCGGCGACTGTTTTACGAAATCTGAAAAATTCCATAGAACATTTTGAAGCAAAACACTAGCAAGATAAGGACCTTTTTGGGTTAGTGGGGGGAGTCTTCTATAACGGAGATTGAATTCTGTACAATCTTTGTAACTTATTGCATTCAATCGAAGATAATTTTTTGAACTGTGAAATGACGTGTTATATATCCATATTATTAAGACGCAAGAGAATGGAAACTTAATTGTTTGTTAGTGAAATTGTTGCTGTGTCACACATAGCCTACTATAAACTATATTTCTTGTTGTTACAGGTAGGTGGATTGAAGAAGTGACACACTGTCATGATGTGAGTAATCAAACTGTATTGATATACACGTGGACATAATTATATTATCAACTCTGGAGTGATTTCTTGTTCTTGTATTGTAAGTGTTGCACACATTTCTTAAAATACTAACGGTTTAATGAAGAAAAACAACTTACAAAACACTTTGTTTTTTGTCTTCTGCATACATTTTAATATGATTCCTTGAAACCTCTTTTTTTTTTTTTTTTCCACTTAAAAAAACTTGGAATGTTCAACAAATACATTTCTGAAGAAATATACAAATTGTGTCATTGGTTATTTTCGAAAATATTTGAAGTTATATTTTTTGTAAACATTTATTTTCACTCCAAGATTTCTAATCATGTCTTCTAACTTCTGTAGAATATTGATTTTTACATTTTTCAGGCATACAAAAGAATTAACATCAGGGAATTAGGGTAGAGAGAAGAGGCTTTCAGACTAGATCAAACATAATTAAGAATGAAAATGGAGATGTGCAGATTGCAGGAGAATATTAAATAGATGGAAAAAAAAAAAAAACGCTTTAATCAGCTATTTAACCTTACGTCGGGCGCACCTGATCTGAGAGGCACAGGTTGTCAATTTTGTCCTGATTCACTGTCGTCAGACAGCGTTGATGACTGGGCATCCGAATAGCTGTTTCTTTTTACCTGCTCCAAACCACAGAGTACCAGAGAAGAAAGTAGGCAAGTTGCGCGTACATGCCACAGGCGGCGCTAGTGTAATACAACTAACGACACCTAAATTTTTTCGGTTCTTTTTTTGGTACTAATATCAAATTCAGCACCGCCTGGTGGTAAAATTATGAATTATAATTATATAACGCTATCTGGTGAATAATTATGGAATTTAACTTTTATAGGAATAAATAACGTATTAATTAATCTTAAATTGTGGAATTATGTATACCCAGTCTCTCAGACCTACAGATTTTCTTTAATTTTAACAGAAAGGAAGAATGGAAATAAATAAAACATGTTAATTTATTTTCGTTTATTAAAATTTTAAAACGTGCATTATGAGCTCTTTTAATAAATATGTACAACTGACCTACCCCCTTATTCTCACATACATATTTTATACAATATTTATTAAATAACCTTAGCCATGTCGTATATCTGTCCATTATAAAGTCACATTTTTAAAATGTTTATTAGAAATGGCTGTAACTAACATCACTCTTCCTAACCTAACAAATCTTAGAATTTTATCACTTCTAGTAGGTTTATCTTTGAAAATAGATTCACATTAAAAATGTAAACAAGCTTGAATTTACTTACAAATTAGAGTAAAATAAAATCTAAGTAATGATTTTAACTTTCGATAATTTACAGTACCGTCTACATAGAACGAAAGGATAGCAGTTAAAAATTTAAATTTACAAAATGGCTAACTTCCCATAATCCCGAGTGAACACCGTTAAACACGCCGTGAACGACGCCGTATGCCTTGCATTTGTTTTATTTAGTTACATATTCTGTTACTACGAAACAGCGCTACCATTGTAGTTTGCTCATTGTAGTTCATCGTAAACGACCGAAATTTTTTAGATGTCACTGTACTCAGTTTCCCCTCTATTCGAAGTTTCTCTATGCTTAACTACAATCATAGCATTTTCATGCTATGCTTTGCAGCTTTACTAGGGAATTGTAGGTGTGGTAGCTTCCCGTTGCTTTCCACACCGGTGAAGGATGATGATGATAATGATAGGGATGATGATGATGGCCATATGCTTTCAGGGACCGTTTGGGCCTTAAAGTTTTACTGACATTTGTCTTACAGGTGAGGAAAAACCCCGATAAAAACCTCACCCAGAACTCTCCCGACCGAGGATCGAATCCGGGCTCGTTGTGTTACAAGGCAGCACGCTACCTCGAGACCACAGGGGTGCACAAGATACAATATAATACTCTAAAACCTGAGTATCATGAAATTAGCAGAGTTGCTATGCATTATGGAAGTTTTTTTACAGTACCAACTGGAAGTGGTATAGCGCCATACATTGCCACACTTTCTTTTACAGTGTTTACAATTATCTTTATCAACTGTTACAGAACAGTATACATAATAAGAGTGCTTGGTCACCTGGTATGCCAGGAATGGATGCATCTATGAATTGCATATTTATGCTCGAGTTGAGTGGCATAACGCCAGCCGGACACAGTAAACTGTAAATATAACTTGCGTGTACTTACTCAGGTCCTTGAAATAGAAATCTTTATTGTAAAACTCATCATGCTTGTCTGAACATTGTCTCATGCAGAGGACATTGCCTCATCATCTATTTCCACGAGATAAAATTTATAAAACGATCTTTTTTTTTTTTTGCGCGATAGTGTGTTCTGTCAACCTATAAATAACTATACTGTAATATTACATGTTACCTACCATGTGTGGGAAGTAAAACCACTGCCCTTTATGTATTCAACGTACAATGTGTATACAAAAATATATACAAAAGGTAGTGTTAATATAAAATATACGAAACAAATTACTGCATTTTAAATGAACTGAACTTTATTTGAAACAATATATAACAGTAAATTCGTACTTGCCGCCATTTATCCATGATTGGTGTCAAGGCCTCTTGTAATCTCAACTAAATGATTTTCGTCATTTACCGTATAAACATTGCCCACACTGTTAACTTTAGTCAGTTGTTTATAATGAACGCAAATATTTCCAACAAAGATGTTATTATTGTACTATTATTTATTATTTTGAAAACACCATCCCGCAAAATCTCGGAAATTAAAAACCTCGCTATATCTGGGTTTTTAATCATTTCCTCGCTTCTGTAAAAACCACTTCCCAACCTCGCGTTGTAATATGCTGCATTAACATCTGAAAGTCGTGGCAAATTATCATAATTCCAAAAGTTTTAAAGTAAATATTTCACACAATAGAAATTATTAATTTTAATCTATTTATTAAATAAAACTATCAGACTGAAATCATGGTTAATGTTTTCTCCCACCTCATTCTTGGTCTACCAACTGGGCATTTTCCCGCTGATTTTTCTACAAGCAGCTTCCTTGCAGCTCTTTCATTCCCCATTCATGCCACATGTCCTGCCCATCGCAGTCTACGAGACTTCTTCTTCTTCTTCCTTCCAAGTATTAGGCCAAGGCCTGTTACGATCCTATAGAAAATTTTCCCTCCAGCGTAAATAGTTTGATCCTTCCGGAAAATTCTCATATAAGATTTGAAAGCATAATAATAGTCCCTTCGATTGGTTGCTGGCCAAAAGAAGGCAAGACCAGTGATGGGGCTGCCATCTTATAGCCTCAGGTCAGGCTTTTCTGGAGAAGAAAAGAAAATAAAGGAAAGAAGAAATGGAAGAAAGGAAAGACTCCCTAGCCCTCGGATGCCCTAATAGCGTCGGGGTCGAAAAAACAAGAGTTAACCAAGAGAGGTTAGATAGTAAAGTTAAAAGAGTGCAAAACACAAGTAAGTGGAAGAAATGTTTTGCTCAGCTTGGGCACCTTGTGGTCGCCATCCACATTATCCTCTAGATGACGACCCCTGAGGAGACTTAACTGTTTTTATTATATCTGGTTTTCCGTGAAGACCATGTAGTTCACTGTTATCTGGTCTTCTACAATGGCTTGTCTGTTCATCTCTCTTTGGTTAAAAAGTTTGGTAGGAATTTTATTCTTAAATAAGTCGTCCTCTTAAATACTCGTAATATTTTCTCCTCCCCTAAAGTAAGAGTCCATGTTTCACGGACATATAACTGGAAGAGTAACAATTTTAATATATTTTCACTTTAACGCCTTTTAAAATAAAATAAGTCGGGTATTTTGTGCGTTTGGAATATGAGAAGTCTTTAGAAAATAAAACAAGATACGGTAGTGTTTTTAAAAGAAGCTAGAATTGAGGTTAGATCCTGCGGATTCTTGAAATATACAAATGTCAAAAGAAGATAAAGTTGCAAAAAAAAGCTGTTAAGACCTAAAAAAAGGACCAATAAGCCAAAAAAAAAAAGTCCAAGCAGGACAAGTAAAACACATAGTTTTCTGGCCTACAATGATCCAAAATGTATATATCGTATTTTACGGACTATAAGACGCACCTTAATTTTCAATCATTTTTTTAAAATAACATTTTCACCATTTTTATTATTAGATCGCAGAGCCATACGAAAAAATCTTAGTTTATAAAACTGTTCTGATCTTTAAAATCCCTGAAACTCGTCATCTGAACTTTCTTCTTCTTCCTCTTCGTTGTCATCGTTGTTCTCTTCATATATAAGATGGTCTTCACTGCCATCGAGAGTGTTACTTACGCCGCACTTGTTGAAAGATTTAACAATAATGTCTTCTCTCACTCTAGACCACAACTGTTTTATCCACTGACACACTTGTTTGATTGTTTGTCGTTTTAAAGCTCCCTTCGGCGTGATTCATGTTGGGTTTCATCCATCATCCATTTGTTCAAGTTCACTGGCATCGTAGACTGCATTGGCGCAGCATAGGTTAGACAGTGTTCAGGGTTTGTGATGGCGGGGCAGTGTTAGCAAGCTTGTGAATCCCCACAACACATCGGTGCACTGCTGCTGCCAGTTGAATCCAATGTTGCCAGATAGAGATAGTTTCCCGCGGCATCGAATATATGGCCATTTTCAAGACTAGCGGGAATTTTAAATCAAACACTGGACATTTTTATACTAATTTCGAATATAAGACACACCTGGATTTTAGAGGCAATTTTTCGAAGAAGTGCGTCGTATAGTCCATAAAATACGGTGCCGTGTATTATGTTGGGCCTCGTCTTCAATTTTTCCCCATTTTGAGGAAGTTTTGCATTATTTTAGTGATGAATACGAAAACATGAATAATAATAATAATAATAATAATAATAATAATCACCCGGTATCATGGCAGCTGCCGCCGTCTTTCGGAAACCAAACGCCATTCCTCTCTGTCCATCCATTGATCTTCCTCCATTGCTCTGATATTCATAGCTGCTTGTACCCCTTCTAACCAAGTATTCTTCAGTCTTCCTCCTTTCCATTGGAATCCATTCCATAAAAATTTTAGGCAATCTTTGCTCTGGCATTCTTTTGACGTGCCCATACCACTGTAATCTTTTCTTTTCTATAATGTCTATGATGTCCGGCTCTTCTTGTACACCCATAATTTCCCTTATTTCTTTATTTCGTATTCTGTCCATTCTAGATTTTCCAGCTGATCTTCTTAAAACATCCATTTCTGTACTTAAAATTCTTTTCATTTCCCTGGTAGGAATTTGCCAAACTTCAGCACCAATGTTAAAATACTCTGAATTATGGTTTGATATAATCGTAATTTTCTATTTTTTTATAATATTTTTGCTCCACCAAAGAGTTTAAAGCATTTATTGCTTGTTTTGTTTGTGCGATTCTATTTTTAATTTCCACCGTGTTATCGCCTGAATGGTCTAATTTTGTTCCTAAATAAGTGCATTCAATACTAGGTTTTAGTTCTTCTCCATTGTTGAAATTTATATTTTCCATTTCTTCTCCTATACACAGACATTTAGTTTTCTCAATGTATTTAAATTCCCCATTTTTCATATTCTTCTTTTGGTTTTTTAGCCATATATTCTATGTCATCGTGGTCTTGTGCTATTAATACCTGGTCATCTGCAAAATTTAGTGAATATACATGTGTATTTTGGATGGGTATGCCCCCATTTATTGACATTTTTTTTTCCTCCAGTCTCTTAGTACTCTTTCGAGATAAATTTTAAATAGAGTTGGAGATAAACTGCAACCTTGCCTTAAACCTTTTGTAATAGTAAATCCGTTTGATATGCGATTTCCAACTTTTATTTTCGAAATAGACCCTTTGTATAATGCTTTTATAGCTTCTACTAATTTTTGGGTAATGTTAGAATTAATAATAAATTTCCCATATTACGTTAAGTTATAAGGAAGGTGACTGTAGAGGAATCATTAGACCAGAAAGAAGTAAAGGACACTGCGCTAGTTGAATTGAATGTGCAAATCACTGGTTACTATCTTAATTTTCCACGCGCTCACATTTGCACAATGGATACAATTACACTGTGGAACAATTACGAAAAATAGTAAAAATAATGTTGCAATGCATAATAATAAAGGTAATTTTATTTCCTTTGTTTTGTAAGGAATGGGAATTTTTCACATGTTATCTCTCAGGTTGTATATAAGCAGAAGGTCTTCCTGGAGCATTGCCCATCCCAGGTTTACGTGACCGCAGATGCCTGTCTAATAAAATAGTTACGGTTGCTAATGCAAGCTAAACCATCTTTACGTGATGCATTTTACTTCACGAAACATCCATTCTTCTCACAGTCATTTCTGTTTAAAAATTTAATAGTTGCCCCGGAAAGAGATCTAACCCACGAACTACAAATTGTGAGGAAAATGATGTTCATTTTGAAGCTATTACCTTTATTATCTAAATAAATAAATTATTGTATTGTCATGGGTCCTCTACAAGTATACAAAGTTTCAAGTCGATCCAATGATTTTAAGTGGGTGAAAATCGCGTTGAAAGATTCCGTTACATAGATAGATAGATAGATAGATACAGGTCAGGCTAATATAAAGCGTGTAAAATGGGAGTTATGAAGAGGAAATAAGAAATATAAATAAAGGAAAATTAGCAATTGCTTGCCTCAATGGAATATTGTGAGATAAAATATAAGTAATAAAAATAAAATGAATATATATCATACAATTGTTAAAAGCATGATTACTTATGGAGCAGAACTTTGGCCATTAACAACAAAAACAAATAAGTATCTTTTGGCAACGGAAATGGATTTTATACGAAGGACAGCAAGAATTTCAAGAAGAGAAAAAATTAGGAACTCAGTTATAAGGGAGAAAATGAAGACACTATTTTAGATTATATTAAAACTCAGCAATTAAGATGGTACGGACATGTCCAGCGAATGAAAGAGGTTCGACTACAAAAATGTGTTTCGGAATGGAAACTTGAGGGAAGACATGGCAGAGGAAGACCTAAAACTTCCTGGAGTCGGGGAATATGTTTATACATGAACGAGAAACATCTACAACCAAGAGATTGGATGGGCCGACAAAATTGGCTATTAGGAATTGGATGATGTCAAAGACATTAATCAACCGATGATCTATCTATCTATCTATCTAATATATAAAAATGAATGAGTGTTGTACTTTAAGCGCGGCCATACCATTGATCCGATTATGATAGGACTTTTTGCAAAATGTTTAGGAGATTCCCTGGAGGAACATAGGCTATAAGAGAGTTGGCACTCAACTGCTACACCCTTAAAAATAGCCCTTTTAGTGGAAAACGTGAAAAAGTAGCTCCTTGGACGCTTAAATGGCTTTCGCTGCCTAAACCATAACAAATACACAAAATTAATGTACAGAAAATTGAATATCTCAAAAAGATCTACAAGAAAGCGCGGGACAGCATATGTTTATCTCTTAGATAACTCCCAATAACCATTTTTGTCTTTCATTGATGCCAAGAAGATCCGAGACAAGTACGTAGATTCCTGTGCAAGCATAGCAGCACATGGCGGGTATTCTTTTACGGATAACTCACAATAACGAATTTTGTCTTTTAGCTCATTTGTGCCAAGAAGATCGAGATAAGTAGATTCCCGGGCAACACCCGGTAATCAGCACAGGAATCTTAAAATAATTACGATATACATTTATAATTATTTTTCACTTTACTTATTCAACTATTCATAAGAAGTACATTAATTTTTGTCTTCCAGCTCATTTATGCCAAGAAGATTGGGATGAGTTGATTCCCGGACAACGCCGGGTAAACAGCACGGGGTATCTTAAAATAATTACGATATAAAATGTTCCCATTACTGAATTAACAAAACATAAAACACATCAATTTTCGTATTTCAGCTCATTTATGTCAAGATGATCGGGATAAGTAGATTCCCGGGAAACGCCGGATAATCAGCACGGGGTATATAAATAATATAAATTTATAATTATTTTTGCTTTTACTTATTCAACTAAACATAAAAGCACATTAATTTTCACGTATTTAGGCGTAGCGGCGCACGCCGGATAGTAGCTAGTATCATATACATTTTAATATCTCCTTCTATTGGAAACATATGCAGTCATTTTGAATGCAAAATAACTTGCTATTAACTAAATATTAACAAAATTAATATAAAATTATGGAATATTCACCTGAAAGGTCCGTCTCCTCAACTTAATTAATCATTTAACTGTAGCGCTTTCGGGACTTGTCCCATCATCGGCAGGATTCAAAACTGGTGTTTCACTGAAGATCTGGTAGAGGGGGTTACATGTATTGGGTTCGTTTTCGTTTATCAGGCTGTCGTTGTTGTGAGCTGCTTTCATGATTTCCATCTCTTCGAGTACGTTTATCTTCGCTGGATTATTTTCTCTGTGCATTACCCTAACAGTAATCATAAAAGCAGCTCACAACGACAGCCTGATAAACGAAAACGAACCTAATACATGCAACCCCCTCTACCAGATCTTCAGTGAAACACCAGTTTTGAATCCTGCCGATGATGAGACAAGTCCCGAAAGCGCTACAGTTAAATGATTAATTAAGTTGAGGAGACGGACCTTTCAGGTGAATATTCCATAATTTTATATTAATTTTGAATAAACCTCAACGGAACACATCATGAATCTTATAAAAGTTAAATATTAACAATTTAATACAGAATTAAGTGCAAAAGTGACCTATATCTATAGAGTGGAAAAATGTTCTAACACATATTTAACTAAAAGTGCTGCAATAAGAAATAGAGAATACACATTGAACATTGATTCAGTTAGAAAAATGTCTTGAATCTGATTTCAATATTTATTTTCCATTTAATGTTATTATTGAGAATGAGAGAGGCGAATGGAAACTCCTTGTAACAAAACCAGAAGGAAAACATCTAGTTGGTAGACCAAGAATGAGGTGAGAAAATAAGATTAATCATGATTTTAGGGAAATATGTTATTCGGGGGATATTTGGAAAATGTTTGCTCAGGATAGCGATGTGAGGAGAGCTTTATGTCCACGCGACCATGAACCTACGGATCCCATAGTGCCAGTTAATTTGATATAAGACTTTACTCTCAGCACATGGTTCAGTGCAGAATATCATAATATGGAATTGAACCCGAAAGTGTAATATATACCACGTGTCTTGAGTTGGTTATTTTGAGCACAGTGGTGTCATGGCTGATATTTATGCGGCGGTGGTGACGGTGAAGGCACTAATATGGGATAATGAGATGCACATTTGAATGAGACGGGAAGGGATTTGTATAGAAGGCGTGTCCCTAGCATCACGTGGAGTGATTCACCTGTCAGTGTGTCCTCTACATCCTCTCGTTACTTGTTATCTATCCAATGCATTCTTTCCAAAATTATAACAAATATATTAGTAAGCAGACTTACTCCCTGTTTAAAAAAAGTCATCTTTATGCAGTACTGTATAATTCTTCTGTACGTGTGTCATCAAAGTGGATTTAGAAGAAACAGGTCTACAACAGATCAGATTTTTAGCATAAGACAGATTTTAGAAAATAAATGGGAATATAATGGTACTATACATCAACTATATGTAGACTTCAAAAAAGCATACGATTCAATTAAGAGGGAGAAGTTATATAGTATCCTGCTAGAGTTCGGAATTCCTAAAAAGTTAGTTAGACTTATACGAATGTGTCGAAATGACGCAAAGAGTAGGGTGCGTGCAGGCAGTGTTCGGACACTTTTGAAATCCAGAATGGGTTGAAACAAGGAGATGCACTATCTCCTCTACTATTTAATTTTGTACTAGAGCATGCCATTAAATCTTTTAGAGGATGAGGAAGGCCTACAACTCAATGGTATTAATAAGCTGTTAGATTATGCTGATGATAGTACTATTGGCCGATAGCGAGGAGATACTAAAGGCCAACACGCACACACTATTGAGTAACACTAAGAAATTAGGACTGGAAGTAAATATCAATAAAACTAAATATATGGCCACACGTAGAATTACATTATATAATGGAATTGGACAGCTAATGACAAATGAGGGAAATTTTGAGGAAGTGGCTGAGTTAAAATACCTAGGAACAATAATCACAAATAGGAATGAGATGCACAAAGAAATTAAACATAGGCTCAATTCTGGAAATGCGTGCTATTATGCATTGCAGAGACTCTTGATGTTCCAACCCGCAGGTTCTATTGGAACTATTAAATAATTTAGTTGAGGACGACTGACTTAGCAGGTACGATTTAACTCTTATTACATAACTTCAACTGTGCTTTATATGAATTTTAAAGGCGTTGATAGTTCCCTGTGAGGTTTTTTTTTTTCACGTCCTGAAAATCCATTACTGTACACGGGTTTTGAAGCCGTGAATCTCAGATAAAGATACGTTGTACTAAATGCTACGGGGACAGAACGATTTGAACCTAGTGTTATTGTTGGATGGATCAAATTAGTTGAATATTGCGTAGATGTGTGTGATGAGAGGACGAGAAAGTTTTGTTGACAAGCGGAACAACTGGTGATGCTTTCTCTTCTCTTACACAAGTGGATGTCAACATCTCTGTGTGTGCAGATTCACTTAGTGTTTCTACTTCTTCAATATATTTTATATATATATGGAAGTTCGGGTAATGTAAACCCTTATGTTTTTAGCGGACCCTGTTAATATCTTCTTTAATTGGTGCTGCCCTCGAACAGAAAATATTTTAACTTCTTCCCCTCATCAACTTTGACGGATTAAATGCCAATTTCTTTCATTATTTGTGTGAAGAAGGGTTTATTTGTGATATTTATGAAAATTACTACCTTACAAGTTTTTGAAGCTAAGAATCAATTCTTAATTTCTGCTTCTGAATATTACAGCTAATGAAATCCCCTTTTTGCACAATGTATCATCTAATTGTTCATGTTTATAGTTAATGCCTTGTACATTTTTTATTTTTATTTAGATGTATTTATTTAGCCTGGTGGAGTTAAGGCCATGTGGCCTTCTCTTCCACTCACCAGGGCAAACATATATTACATCAGAATATAACAATCACAATAAACTCTAATATTAAATACTAAATAAAAATTTGATCAAAAAGATAATATCTATTATATTACGATCTATAATGCAACCAGTTAATGTTAGTTAAAATTAAGACTAAAACTAATAATAAAATGTATACAAGCAAGACATATTAAATTGTCCCTGTCTAATGTTTATATAAAACAAAGAAAAATAATGAGATATAGAAAACTAATTTAACGTTTGTACAATATTTAAAACAAAACAAAATAAAATATTTGTTAATCTTAATATTATTTCCATGTGCTAAAAAAACACCAGATTACGTTTATATAACACTTTGGCTAGACCAGTGTTGACCTATGGTAGTGAAGCATGGACACCAAAAAGACAACATGAAAGCAGAATAACAGCTTGTGAAATGAGATTCATGCGCAGAACAGCGGGTTACACCAGATGGGATTCGAAAAGGAACACCGATATCTTAAAAGAATTGAAGACTACGCCAATTTTGGAATATATTAAACAGTACCAACTAAATTGGAAACACCATCTTGAAAGAATGAGTTCAAATCGGATCCCCAAAGCTGTTTATAATTATATACCAAGAGGACGAAGATCACTGGGCCGTCTTATGAAACGCTGGAGGGAAAAATTTCTATAGGATCGTAACAGGCCTAGGCCTAATACTTGGAAGGAAGGAAGAAGAAAAAGATTGAATATTACAAATGTTGAAAAAACTCCTAAATATATTATATTATGTAGATGTTGTTTTAATATACTGACGGGTTTGGTTTGATATCATGTGACGTGGTGGCTGTATAAAATAATTAAACATAACAAAGTGATTCTGTTAATGTGGACCCTCCACGAGGACCTGGGTCCACTTTACACGAATACGTATATTTTATCAATTAGGATGTTATCTGTAAAAAACCATTCACTTAATTAATTTTATTTAATATCCTTGTGATTTTACTAAACCGTCGCTTCCTGCAGTTGAATGACGTGTGAATGTTATAATCAACAATACTCTTTAAAAACATTAAATAAATATCAGTGCTTTTTAATTACGATTTAATTAATTGAAATGTATGCTGATGATGTAGTACTACTGGGCGATAGCGAGGAGACAACACGCACACACTACTGAGTAACACTAAGAAATTAGGACTGGAAGTAGGCCTAAATATCAATAAAACTAAATATATGGTCACACGTAGAAATACATTATATAATGGAAATGGACAGTTAATGACAAATGAGGGAAATTTGAAGAAATGGCTGAATTCAAATACCTAGGAACAATAATTACAAACAAGAATTAGATGCACAAGGAAATTAAACATAGGCTCAATTCTGGAAATGCGTGCTATTATGCATTGCAGAGACTCTTGACTTCCCAACTCCTTTCAAAAAAAGTTAAACAGAGCATATGTATAAAACTATTATTCTACCAGTTATATTATATGGGTGCGAAACATGGACCCTTACTTTAAGGGAGGAAAGGAGATTACGAGTATTTGAGAATAAAGTACTTAGGAAAATTTTTGGACCAAAGAGAGATGAACAGACAGGTGAATGGAGAAGACTTCATAACAATGAACTACATGGTCTTTATAGGAAGCCAGATATAAGAACTGTTAAGTCTCGTAGACTGCGATGGGCAGGACATGTTGCACGTATGGGGAATGAGAGACTTGTATGGAAAGCTTCTTGTAGGAAAAGCAGAGGGAAAACGCCCAGTTGATGGACCAAGAATGAGGTGGGAGAATAACATTACCTCTGATTTGAGGGAAGTAGATTATACAGGGAATGATTGAAAAGCATTAGCTCAGGATAGGGATATATGGAGATTTTATGTCCGTGCGGCCATGAACCTACGGGTTCGATAGTGCCAGTGAGTAAGTAAGTATTAATTGAAATAGTTGTTTGTCTCTTTGATTTTGTTACTGCCAGTAGGTTTATATGAAGGGAATGTCTGTATATTTAAGTGGTGGTTTTATTTGTATTTAACACATGCACATTTGCCACGTATGGCAAGCGATAGATAGAATGTGGATGTGTGAATGGGCGTTTTGTTTCGCTTCTGCCGTCACACCTACTTGGATATTTTCACCTGAAATCAATTATCCACTTCTCATCGCTGTGTGGGAGTGTCACTAAGGATGTCAAGGGCATAGATGTCCCTGTTTAATGTGAGCCGATTATTTCACGGGGCGACAAACACGTCTTCTCAGCCTATACAGGGTGTCCAGCAGCCGGGAAAAATCTTGAAAACCGGGAAATAGACGGGGATTCGTAAATCGGCGTGCTTCTCTTTGTTTTCAAATCAATAGAATCACAACTTCTTCTTCTTCTTCGCGGTTTAGACTTTTTACTAGCCTGTTCCTGCTCCAAATTGCTGCTCTTTCCATTTTTTCTTTGGTCTTCCCAAACTTCTTCCTCTTGGTGAATAGTTGTATGCTGCTTTTAATATTCTGTTCTCAGTCATCCTTGCCAAGTGTTCTGTATTTCACTATTGTTGTGTTTAATTCCTCTGCTTTTAGTTGTCTTATTTCTCTGTATCACTGCTATGTCCATTCCTCTTTCTTTTAACCCTTAAATTGCCAATACAATATTTTCTCGTGCCAGTTATTTAAATGTTCCGGACCGCAAGGAAAATAGATTCATGTAAAACTGTGTTATTATTATACATTATTTCGTAATTTGACATAAATTTAAGTAAATTTTACTCGTTTATTTGTCTATGGATCTATAAACAATATTAAATTAAATAAATCAATGTATCCAATAAGATACATTTTTAATTTAAGGGTTAATTCTCTTTCCAGTTCGGTTTCTTTATCATGTACGTATTCCTCTAAAATGCCACGTTGCTACTTTAATTTGGTCTTGAATTTCAAAACTTTTATCCTTACGCTTTGCGTTTGTCGTTATCCATTGGATATGGGTTACTATAATCCAGCCACTGATTCTCCGTCCCTGATGTTTTCACGACAGTATTGCCGATATGCATATTCAGTGGGAGGGGCCGATTTAAGTATGTGGTTAGCAGAAATTCAGCTGGCAACATAGCAGTAATTTCAAGCTTTTTACCGGCGTCAAGAGTAGTGATTGGTTGTGGCAGACGTGCACTTACATATCAACTATTCCTTTATTGGCAGTAGAGGACAAGTTTCCCTTTTTACCCCTCGTACAACCTAAACGTCAGAGCCGGAGATCCAGCGGCTGGACTTTATATATCTATATTTTAATTATTTGTCAGGAAATAACACAGTAGTTTTCTTTTTAGCGAATTGTCGAAAAAGTGAAAACTCGTCTGGTATTTTAAAATACGATTTAGTGAATTGATTTTTCGATTAAGAATATTAATAAAACGAAAATAAGTTACAATCAAAAAATTAATTCACTAAATAGTATTTTAAAATATCAGAGGAGTTTTCATTTTTTCCACAATTCACTGAGAACTAGTGTGTTATTCCCTTGACAAATAGTTAAAATGTAGACATGTAATAGGTTTTAATAAACACAATGTGTACATTTAGAGTTTTCACCAGTCCTTTGTAATCGTGATCAGAGACTGGGTTCTGCTTTTGCATTTCATTAGGATAGCATACCTCCTACCATCTACAGAACCACATCAAAAAGCAGTAAAAGTGAGGGAACAGAAACGGAAGGAAATAAATGAGGAATTTAACACCTCCAGTGCCATGGCAGACAGAAACTGGACAAGAGAATGTCAGACACTGAGACACCAGACTAGCGATACGTGGCTTTCATCATAAGGTCTGCGAAAATAAAAAATTCCACCAGCCAACTGAAGACTGCAGATGTGCACTGTGCGGTGATGTGTAAACTTTATCATATCACAGAGTGTAAAAACAGAACAAAATCAATTTAATGAATACAGCAAAGAGTGAATACAAGTGATCAGTGGAAAAGAACGTAAAACTTTGAAAACTAATGCGCTTCTGAGTGCTCCTTTATATTATTATTATATTAGGTGGTACTTGGAGCAAGGCTCATACATCTGCAGTCCTCCTTGCGGTCGTGGTATGGCATATCTTCCCGTGGAAACCATGCGCTTAGGTGCCCAAGTTGGAAGTTCGGCCGTTTCTACACATGAGTTTTCATCGATTCTGTGTCCATTATCTCCATCGGTATTACATTGGCTTTGTTTTGTCTCTCTTTGATGGCGTCTTTATATGCCTGGGTTTCGGGTAGATTGAAGCGGCGCTTGATGTCCTCAATGAAGTAGGATTCATGTGCTATTCTGTAGGTGTAGCTGTTTCTTGTGCACTTTGAGAGTGACGAGGCCCTCTTGAGATATCTGGCTTTGACATTCTCCAATTTCTTGAGGTTTTTCGCTGTTAGGCGAGTCCAAATTGTCTGAATACCGTATGTAGCCGCTGGTGCACATGCAGACATATAGAAACCCTGTATCATTTCAAGAATTTACGAGCATGTAACTAACAACAGGGTGTCCAGCAAAATACAAATATGAAATTCCCGACTATTTTCCGGTTTTTTCATGGCATCAAAAAAGTAATTCCCGAGTTTTTAGTGATATATTGAATTAATTCTAGTTAAGCTTTTTTTTTGTAAGCCCATGTTTTCCCTTTACAGAGATTTAGGCGCTCTCCCCCTACAGGGAAGCATTTGAACCATACTATTTTAGTTACACTTTTTTTCGTATATATGTCATTTTGAGTGGTACGTGGTCAGCGTTCCGCCTTATACTGACATCTAGGAAACCAAGGTAGTACTAGGACGGGAAAATTCGGTAAACTTTGCTTAGAGGCCTTTTTCATTCAGGCTTATGGATTTTTTTACCAGCCTGAAAATCTTCAGATACAGGACCCATGGCTTAAAGTCCCTCCCGGAGGACTTGCTTCTTGGTTGTTTCCACCCTAAAAAATCCGTCGACCCCGGCCGGGTTTGAACCCGCGACCAGAGGCAAGGAGCATAACCACTAGTCCACCCCGACTGATATATATATATATATATATATATATATATTTGACATTTGGCAATGAAGGCAAATATGATATGAAAAGAAAAAAGAATGCTTGAGTCGGGATTTGAACTCGAGTCTCTAAAGTCTGTACCTTTAGCGCTGTAACCAACTGAGCTACCCAAGAATTCCAAGACAAACATACAATTTTCTTATACGTGTAGTATTCTCAATTCACACAAGAGGTAGCGGAAATATCTTTCAACTGCCATCTAGCGGCTAACGTAACAGTTAAGCAAATTATTAAAGATAATAATTAATATATATTGAAGAATTTACGAGCCTATAACAGGGTGTCCAGCAAATTACAAATATGAAATTCCCGACTATATCCCGGGTTTTTCATGGCATAAAAAAATAATTCCCGAGTTTTAGTGCTAAATTGAATTAATTCTAGTTAAGCTAATTTTGTAAAAATAATGGAAATAAGTTACTCATTATTTTATAACGTTATTTGTGTGTTTTTCATTTTTTTAAAAAATGATGCATTTGCTTATCATTGTTAGTATACCCCCCCCCAAAAAAGTAAAACAGGGGAATAAAATTAATGCATTGATTTATGTTTCAACTGCCTTCTTTTAGGAATTTGCTCTTCTTATTCAATACTGTTTACTTGCTTGCAAACATCTTCTTCACAGTTTAGGCTTATTTACTAGCCTGTTCCGGCTCCAAATTGCTGCTCTTTCCATCTTTTCCCTGGTCTTCCCAAATTTCTTCTTCCTCGTGGTGAATAGTTGTATGCTTGCAGACTTCAAATGCGAATTCGGCCGTAATTTTATGTGGAAGACAACTTTAAGTTACTCATACAAGCAATGGGTGTCAGCCTACAATTAGAAAAGGCAACAAAAAATGTTTGTAAAAATAGTTTGTAGTGCACCATATAACGTTTCGTGTGTATAACACTTGTATGAAGTGTGGGTACACTGTGTTGTGTAATTGACAAGTGCTGTGAATATTTGGTTCGATCTAAGTTAAATCGAGGGCATTGCATGCTGCACAGGAGTTAGGGCGCACGCACACAACTAGATCAGTTTCCTAAACTAAATTTTATTGCCTCATTCTCAGCACTGTTCTTATTGACCAATGTTATTTGTGCTTGTGAGAAAATTATCTTATGTAGATCGCATAAAAACACACAATTTGTGTTTATATATATGTCCACCGCTGTAGTCTCGGGGTAGCGTGCTGCCTTGTCACGCAGCGGGCCCGGGTTCGATCCCCGGTTGGGACAATTTTTTTCTGGATGAGGTTTTCATTGCAATCATCATCATTCATATTCATCTTAGGTTAAGCTTAGGATTAGGGGCTCTCCTGGCGCACCACTATCATCATCACCCATCATATCATCGGGGCAATGTAACCCCGCCTTCCAGGCGCCCCAACCTCAGAAGTGGGTTACAAGTACGCCACGCCAGGAGAGAAACCAGGAATGTCGAAAGACAAACCTGGGGCATTTGAAAAAAAAGATATATACACATATGTGTGTGTGTTATATCTAAATATACAAGCGTTACTGCTATAAAGTAAATATTCTCTTTAAAAATTTGATTACCTGTTATGTTGGCCACTAGATGTCAGTTGGA
Source organism: Diploptera punctata (assembly GCA_030220185.1). NCBI lineage: Eukaryota > Metazoa > Arthropoda > Insecta > Blattodea > Blaberidae > Diploptera > Diploptera punctata. The sequence continues at coordinate 988,952 of JASPKZ010007527.1, read as the reverse complement.
ACGACTTCCAGCTACCTCATGTGAATTGAGAATACTACATATATAAGATAAGTGTGTTGGAATACTTGGGTAGCTCAATTGGTTAGAGCGCTAAACGTACAGAGTTTAGAGACTCGGATTGAAATCCCGACTCAAGCATTCATTTTTCTTTTCATATCACACACACATGTGTATACTACATATATAAGAAAAATGTATGTTTGTGTTGGAATACTTGAGTAGCACTGGTCGTTGGAGCACTAAACGTACAGAGTCCTGAGACTCGGGTTCAAATCCCGACTCAAGCATTAATTTTTCTTTCATATATATATATATATACACACACACACACACACACACGCCTAAATAAATGAAGTATTAAAGGTTAATTAAATTGTATGGTATACGCTGAGACCAACCAAACATGGCGGTTGTTAGTCAGTTTTTAATTTCGGATTTCAGGTAAACCTCCACTTGTAATTGTCTGATTTCGCTCATTTTTTGACACCTACCTCGGTTTATTTTAATAGGATATACTGAGTTTCGTTGTGAAACATCTAAAAATGTGACCACTAGAGCGATTTTTAAATTTTCACTTCAGGTGAACTCCTACATCTAATGATTTTAGAGGGTCCAATTGTGAATTTGCACCATCGAGGGACCCAATCAGACACACACGCACATATTTAATCAAAATAGGTCCAGTCGTTTAGGCAGTTTTTAATTTTGGGTTTGAGGTAAACCTCCACTTCTAATTGTTGGATTTCGCTCATTTTTTGATAATACCTACCTCGGTTTATTTTAATACGATATACATGCTGAGTTTCGTTGTGAAACATCGAAAATTGTGAGCGCTCGAGCGATTTTTAAAATTTCACTTCAGGTGAACTCCTACACCTAATGGTTTTAGAGGCTCCAATTGTGAATCTAAACCATCCGGCGACGCGCTCAAACACACAAAAAGTATAATGATAATATCCCCAGTCGTTTAGGAGGAGTTGAGTGACAAACACGCGTTCAGAATAATTACATATAGGCCTATAAAGATTTATGAAGTCTTGTGGATTTAAAATTGGTAATAATTTAAGTATGTTATATTAAAGTTTTATTTTGTAAAGTGTCAATTTTTTAAACTTGATTTTTTACTTTTATATTTCAGTTAATAAAATATAATACTGTACTAATAATTAAATTAATATTTAATAAATTGATTTGGCGTTTACTTGATGTAAATCCATTTTATAAATAAAAATAAAACTGTTGAAGTTTATATATAACAACAAAGTTCATTTGTAATGATGATAAAATTCGCCTGAAGAAGGTACAAAGTACTGAAACAGTTGTTACGAATTTCTGTTTTAATAAATATTAAACTTTAAGTTTTATTTATATTTATAAATTTGTTTGTGTTTATTGAGACGGTACCTATAAAACATGGTACAATTTATTAATCGGTCATTGGAAGCAAAAACTGTCGAACTAGCATAAAATCAAGATAAATAAGTCAAGTTTGACTCGTGCCCCAAATGGGAATCAATGACCAATCACAGTCGTGTTTCGCCTAGAATTTACCAACTAAAGTGTATCATAATAAAGAAAGCGACTCCTTTTTAACATTCTGAATAGGTCATAGCATTATTTTGCAGTGACTGACTCAGTAAGAGATACGGCTACCAGATTGTATATATAGTGCATGAATGTCAACAGATAGCGCATGCAGGAGTTAATATAAAAACATTTGTAACAATTGAATATACCACCAAAAAAAGAAACCACTGTTTGCACTTTCTTAAATGTATTTTTTTCCCAGAAAAAATATAATTAACATATTTACATCATAGAACATCAGAAATTAATTAATACCTATAATGTTGGTTATAAATTTCTCCACTAGGGTGCATTCTTACCCCAACTCCTTTCAAAAAACGTTAAGCTGAAAATATATAAAACTATTATTCTACCAGTTATATTATATGGGTGCGAAACATACGAGTATTTGAGAATAAAGTTCTTAGGAAAATTTTTGGACCAAAGAGAGATGAAGAGACAGGTGAATGGAGAAGACTACATAACAATGAACTACATGGTCTTTATAGGAAGCCAGATATAATAAGAACAGTTAAGCCGCGTAGACTGCGATGGGCTGGACATGTTGCACGTATGGGGAATGAAAGACGTGCATGGAAACTTCTTGTAGGAAAGCCAGAAGGAAAACGCCCAGTTGGTAGACCAAGAATGAGGTGGGAGAACAACATTAACTATGATTTGAGGGAAGTAGATTTTACAGGGAATGATTGGAAAGCATTGACTCAGGATAGGGATGTATGGAGAGCTTATGTCCGCGCGGCCATGAACCTACGGGTTCGATAGTGCCAGTGAGTAAGTAAGTAAGGGTGCATTTTTACAATATTGCGATCCTTTGGCAATAGATAATATGATCTGGCTGCAGTGACGAACAAAAGAAGCAAATGAAGCGTACCAATCGTTTCTCATTTGTTTTCAAACATGGCGGTTTAATTAAATATATAAATATTTTAAAATAACTACAGTTAATAATGATTTGTGAGTAAACAGCTTAATTTTATTCGTTAAGTAGTCCTAACAAATGACACTCTTGATTTCCCAATTCTCTAGATAACTTCACTCCTCACATGGTGAGTCGTGAATTTATGGATAATTTGGAAATCACTCGTGGCGTTAGTATTGAAAATTAATCATGAATGCAGTGCCGGTACCAATATCTATAACTATGTAAAACTTCACTGTGCGTATTAATAGCTAATTGCTTGTAAGCCATCATCTATCGTAGACTAGCCAGAGATGGTCTCGTTATACAATACAAGTAGAATTTTATGTTTCTTTTGTCAGGACAGCTTACATGCTTATCGTACTGCCATACGTTCAACTATAGCAAAATTCCAGTCTGGACAATAAGACTGTCCGCCATGACACAGACACCGGTTTACCTAGACAACCAGAAGGAGATCGTTTTTCTTGAAATTAATTAGATTCCTGTCCATCAGGATATAAACATTCATCTCAAAAACGTCCAGAATCTCAAATGACAATAAATAGATAAGATCCGTCGAGGGGGCAGACGAGGCATTTTCTACATTGATGGATAAAATCAGTAACTAGCTTGACGACTCTGGGAGTCACTTTCCAAACACAGGGAAGCCTGTTTACACACCATGTAAATGGCAGACTAAATGCTGCGATAAGAGCCCAAATACATGTCTCTACTCAAATTACTTCCAATCACTGGTGAGCTGACTCACCGTGAGCAAGTGCAAAGATCGAATTAGCGACCCACTAACTGGTCATGCATGAAATTAATCGTTTTCGTAATATTGGCAAGAAATTACCCACAATTCTGAGCGATAAAACCAATTCCGTTATTTTCGTCTACTATAGAGGAACGCATTTACGCTTGCGTCCCGCAAATAATACCGTATACAACGACGTCTGCGCCGCGCAATATTACGCCGATTCTCCTGTTCTTCCGGTTGAATTCTTTGGTAGACTCTATCAAATTCCTCTTCTCCGCGTATACCGAAAACGTGATGGAAGTCTTCAAGGTCCGAAATCTTGGATAAAGCGGCAAGGTTTCAAACTACATCGGTTACCATCGGTTCCCATCGGGATTCTCACGATAAGTTTCTATCTTAAGCTATGATCTTAAGTTACCTCGTCAGGTAGCTTACGAATTTCAACAATTATCTTCTTCTTCTTCCGTTTGCAGTATTAGGTGATGATGCCCGTTCTGCGACTACAAAAACTGATTCAACAATTATTATCACATGAATAGATTTCTGAGTAAGCAAAATCGTATTAGGATAAAACTTTCTCAGCAGAGAATGCCTTTTACGGTCTAATGCGTTCAAAGATTCGACCCTTAGTCAATAAACAGACTCTCACTAGAAACAGCCCTACAACTTTTTGAACTTAAAGTTGATCACCCATCATATCATCGGGGCAACGTAACCCCGCCTTCCAGACGCCCCAACCTCAGAAGTGAGTTACAAGTACGCCATGCCAGGAGAGAAACCAGGAATGTCGAAAGACAAACCTGGGGCATTTGAAAAAAAAAAATCTCATAGTACCTGAGCTATGATTGTTTGAAATTGCTGCAAACTTTTTCGATGAGCCTGTATATAATGTTCATAAGTTGCATGCTGTTTCTAGATAAGGTACCATCGATTTAGGTGACCTTAATCGTTTTAATGGCAATACATTTGTTGTTGCCATTAATCACCCCACTTGAAGCAAAGTGTAATAAACGGGGTCAGGATTGAATGCCATCACATTTTTATGTTTTTCTTTTAATAACCATAAAAACGTTTATTGGAAATGTCAGCTTCTAAATTTATCCAAGTAGTTCACACCGTTCGATCAATTCTCAGGTCACGCTAGGATTGTCCTATTCAAAAATTGACCTAATTTGTCTCTGCAAAGGTCAAGAGATTTCTTGCTTTAATCAATACCTTCAAAGGTGTTCTGCTTTGACCTTCTTTACTGTGTCATCTTCGTTAATTGGGATACCCATAACTAACTCGCTGGTACTATCGAACTCGCGGACATAAGCTCTCCATACCTGAGCCAATGCTTTCCGATCATCTCCTGTATAATGTACTTCCTTCAAATCATGATTAATGTTATTTTCCCACCTCATTCTTGCTCTCGAACTGGCGTTTTTCCTCTCGTTTTTCTACAAATGGTAAAAATCTAAGCTATCCATACATTCCTATCCTAAACCAATATTTTCCAATCATCCCCTGTATAATATACTTCCCTCAAATCATGGTTGATCCGATCTTATTTTGGCATCTCATCGTTGGTCTACGAACTGGCGTTTTTCCTCTGGTTTTGCTACAAATGGTAAACATTCTAAGCTATTCATACGTATCTATTCTAAACCAATGTTTTCCAATCATACCCTGTATAATCTACTTCCCTTAAATCATAGTTCACGTTATTTTCCCACCTCATTCTTGGTCTACCAACGGACGTTTTGCCTCTGATTTTGATATAAATGGTAAAAATCTAAGCTATCCGTACATCCCTATCCTAAACCAATGATCTCCAGTCATCTCCGGTTATAATCTACTTCCCTCAAATCACGGTTAATGTTATTCTCCCACCTCATTCTTGGTCTACGAACTTGTGTTTTTCCTCTGGTTTTTGCTACAAGTGGTAAAGATCTAAGCTATCCATACATCCCTATTCTAAATCAATGCTTTCCCATCATCCCCTGTAAAATATACTTCCCTCAAATCATATTATTTTCTCGGCTCGTTCTTGGTCTACGATCTGGATGTTTTCTTCTGGTTTTGATAGAAATGGTAAAAATCTAAGCTATCCATACATCGTTAACCTAAACCAATGTTTTCCAATCATACCCTGTATAATCTACTTTCCACAAATCATGTATTTTCCCGTCTCATTCTTGGTCCACCAACTGGGCGTTTTACCTCTGATTTTGATACAAATGGTAAAAATCTAAGCTATCCATACATCCCTGTTTTAAATCAATGCTTTCCAATCATCCCCTGTATAATCTGCTTCTGTCAAATCATGGTAATGCTATTTTCCCACCTCATTCTTGGTTTACCAACTGGCGTTTTCCTTCTTGTTTTCCCTATAAATCGTAAAAATGTAAGTTTATTTTTTTAAGGCATATGCAAGTTCGGTCACATTGAGTAGTAAATTTTTATTTGTTTATGCCTACATTTAATTTTACAACTATTTTATTCCAATCCAAAATCTAGTTTTTGTAATGAAAGATGACGTGTTCGTGCGATTATTTTCCTATAAATCAGCCTTGTAATTAAAGTGTCTAACTCACTGATACTACCGGACCCGTGACTTCATGGCTCTCTATTCTGAGCTAATGTTTTCCAACCTGTACCTTTGTCTACAACTGGGCGTTTTCCTTCTGGTTTTCCTACAAGAAGCTTCCATGTCCCTTTTTCACTCTCATTCGTGCCGCATGTCCTGCCCATTGCAATCTAAGATATTTATCTGTTGTAATTATATGTGGTTTCCTGTAACGATCACGTAGCTCACTCCATTCACCTGTCTGTTCATCTCTCTTTGACCCAAAAAAATTCCTAAGAATTTTATTCTCAAATATTTGTAACTACTACTACTACTAATAATAATAATTATTATTTATTTATAAACAGATTTAGAATGTAATAAAACATCTTTTAAAACTTTTATCTTCTTTCTCCATTCTTCTCTATCTTCCCATTCCAATTCTTCCAGACCTAGCTCCCTCATACCTCTTCTTACATCATCCATCCATTTAAATCTAGGTAATCTTTTCTCTGGCATCGTACGTACAATAATAATAATAATAATAATATAATAATATAATAATAATAATAATAATAATAATGGTTGGAAGTGACCAGCCTCATGGGCTAGTGGTCAGCGTTATTGACTGCTGTTCATGAGGTCCCGGGTTCGATTCCCGGTCAAACCATAGGAATTTGTTTAAAGGGAATCATTCATGTGGTTGTCCATGGTCTGGAATTTAGGTTAAGAACTCTCCTGGCGCTTCATTATCATTTATCACCCATCATATCATCGGGGTAACGTAATTCCGCCTTCTAGGCGTCCTAACTTCAGAAGTGTGTTACAATTAAGCCAGCGCCAGAAGAGAACACCAGAAATGTCGAAATGACAACCTGGGGCTTTGAATGAAAAATTGGTTGGAAGTGATTATTCTAAAATAATAGACTAACACATATTTGTCTATTTTTTAGTCGTAAAAAATAGTGAGCTACGTATTCTTGTGAAAGTGTAAGATGAAGATGTTATAAGCGTATGTAAGGTATTTGTGACTACTTAAATCGTGCCCCAAATGGGAGTCATTGACCAATCACCTTTGAATGATTTTTTATTTACAACCAATCACAGTCTTGTTTCGCCTAGAATTTACCAACTAAAGTTTATCATAATAAAGAAAACACCTGCTTTTTAACATTCTGAATAGGTCATAGCATTATTTTGCAGTGACTGACTCTCTAAGAAATACGGCTACCAGATTGTATATATAGTGCACGAATGTCAACACATAGCGCATGCGGGAGTTAATATAAAACATTTGTAGCAATTGATTTTACCACCAAAAAAAAAGAAACCACTGTTTGCACTTTCTTAAATGTATTTTTACCGAGGTAATAACATTGCAGAAAAAATATAATTGTCATATTTACATCATAGGACATCAGAAATGAATTAATATACAGTTTGATGTGTTTAATTTTTTCTCCACTGAAGTGCATTTTTATAATTTGCGTTCCTTTGGCAATAAATAGTATGATCTGGTTGCAGTGATCGAACAAAAGAAGCAAACGAAGCGTAGCAATCGTTTCTGATTTATTTTCAAACATCGCCGTTTACGTTAAATATATAAATATTTTAAAATAACTATAATCGAGTTGGTGTTTACTTGATGAAAATCCATATTTATTAATTAAATAAAAATAGAACGTAGTTTTATTTGATTTTCATATTTATTAAGATATAATTTAGTGACAGCTGTTTCAGTACACTGTACCTTCTTCAGATATGTTAACAAATTATGAATTGTGTTCCAACTGATTTAAGCAACAATACAACAATATTTATTTAAATTTTTTAATTTGAATGAATCACCTTTGTTAAATTAAGAAAATTAAATATATATTGTTGTATTGTTGCTTAGATCAGTAGGAGCACAATTCATAATTTGTTAACATGTCTGAAGAAGGTACAGTGTACCGAAACAGCTGTCACTGAATTATATCTTAATAAATATGAAAATCAAATAAAACTAAGTTTTATTTTTATTTAATTAACAAAATAACTATATTTAATTAATTATTTGTGAGTAAACAGCTTAATTTTATTTGTTAAATAGTCCTAACAAATGCCACTCTTGATTTCCAAATTCTCTAGATAAATTCACTCACTTCGTGAGTTGGAAATCACTCGTGGCATTACTTATGATAACAGTGCTTTGAGAAGTAAAATGAAAAATCAATTCACTCTTCAATATTTTGTTTGAAAGTGTCTCTTGACCGCTAGAGGTCGGAGTAAGCACTGGGATTGTTTAGACGTCAGCGCCAAACAAAACATTTCGAAATGGAGAAGTTCACTCTTGTAATCTCTGATTAGCAGGAGTCGATTTTTTTATTCATTCTGTGGCATTGCCAACTTGAACAGTAGTTTGATGTTTGTAGCCTTGATTTTTACGAGTGAAAGTTACAAAGAATCTACCAATTTTTGCGAGAAAATGAGTGAAATTCCGACTTTAATTGCTTAATTAAATTCTCACTTTCTATTGTTAATGAAAGTTAATGTGGACATGTAATTGTTCTAATTATTTTCCGAGTCCGACTGTCCACTCTTCCTTATTTTCGGAGTTCGACTGTCCACTCTTCTACTTACAGCTACCTTATTTTCGGAGTTCGACTGTCCACTCTTCTACTTACAGCTACCTTATTTTCGGAGTTCGACTGTCCACTCTTCTACTTATAGCTACCTTATTTTCGGAGTTCGACTGTCCACTCTTCTACTTACAGCTACCTTATTTTCAGAGTTCGACTGTCCACTCTTCTACTTACAGCTACCTTATTTTCGGAGTCCGACTGTCCACTCTTCTACTTACAGCTACCTTATTTTCGGAGTTCGACTGTCCACTCTTCTACTTATAGCTACCTTATTTTCGGAGTTCGACTGTCCACTCTTCTACTTACAGCTACCTTATTTTCGGAGTTCGACTGTCCACTCTTCTACTTACAGCTACCTTATTTTCGGAGTCCGACTGTCCACTCTTCTACTTACAGCTACCTTATTTTCGGAGTTCGACTGTCCACTCTTCTACTTACAGCTACCTTATTTTCGGAGTTCGACTGTCCACTCTTCTACTTACAGCTACCTTATTTCGGAGTTCGACTGTCCACTCTTCTACTTACAGCTACCTTATTTTCGGAGTCCGACTGTCCACTCTTCTACTTACAGCTACCTTATTTTCGGAGTTCGACTGTCCACTCTTCTACTTATAGCTACCTTATTTTCGGAGTTCGACTGTCCACTCTTCTACTTACAGCTACCTTATTTTCGGAGTTCGACTGTCCACTCTTCTACTTACACTACCTTTTTCGGAGTTCGACTGTCCACTCTTCTACTTACAGCTACCTTATTTTCGGAGTTCGACTGTCCACTCTTCTACTTACAGCTATCTTATTTTCGGAGTTCGACTGTCCACTCTTCTACTTACAGCTACCTTATTTTCGGAGTTCGACTGTCCACTCTTCTACTTACAGCTACCTTATTTTCGGAGTTCGACTGTCCACTTTTCTACTTACAGCTACCTTATTTTCGGAGTTCGACTGTCCATTCTTCTACTTACAGCTACCTTATTTTCGGAGTTCGACTGTCCACTCTTCTACTTACATCTATCTTATTTTCGGAGTTCGACTGTCCACTCTTCTACTTATAGCTACCTTATTTTCGGAGTTCGACTGTCCACTCTTCTACTTATAGCTACCTTATTTTCGGAGTTCGACTGTCCACTCTTCTACTTACAGCTACCTTATTTTCGGAGTTCGACTGTCCACTCTTCTACTTACAGCTACCTTATTTTCGGAGTTCGACTGTCCACTCTTCTACTTACAGCTACCTTATTTTCGGAGTTCGACTGTCCACTCTTCTACTTACAGCTACTTATTTTCGGAGTTCGACTGTCCACTCTTCTACTTACAGCTACCTTATTTTCGGAGTTCGACTGTCCACTCTTCTACTTACAGCTACCTTATTTTCGGAGTTCGACTGTCCACTCTTCTACTTACAGCTACCTTATTTTCGGAGTTCGACTGTCCACTTCTTCTACTTACAGCTACCTTATTTTCGGAGTTCGACTGTCCACTTTTCTACTTACAGCTACCTTATTTTCGGAGTTCGACTGTCCATTCTTCTACTTACAGCTACCTTATTTTCGGAGTTCGACTGTCCACTCTTCTACTTATAGCTACCTTATTTTCGGAGTTCGACTGTCCACTCTTCTACTTACAGCTACCTTATTTTCGGAGTTCGACTGTCCACTCTTCTACTTACAGCTACCTTATTTTCGGAGTTCGACTGTCCACTCTTCTACTTACAGCTACCTTATTTTCGGAGTTCGACTGTCCACTTTTCTACTTACAGCTACCATTATTTTCGGAGTTCGACTGTCCACTCTTCTACTTACAGCTACCTTATTTTCGGAGTTCGACTGTCCACTCTTCTACTTACAGCTACCTTATTTTCGGAGTTCGACTGTCCACTCTTCTACTTACAGCTACCTTATTTTCGGAGTTCGACTGTCCACTCTTCTACTTACAGCTACCTTATTTTCGGAGTTCGACTGTCCACTCTTCTACTTACAGCTACCTTATTTTCGGAGTTCGACTGTCCACTCTTCTACTTACAGCTACCTTATTTTCGGAGTTCGACTGTCCACTCTTCTACTTACAGCTATCTTATTTTCGGAGTTCGACTGTCCACTCTTCTACTTATAGCTACCTTATTTTCGGAGTTCGACTGTCCACTCTTCTACTTACAGCTACCTTATTTTCGGAGTTCGACTGTCCACTCTTCTACTTACAGCTACCATATTTTCGGAGTTCGACTGTCCACTCTTCTACTTACAGCTACCTTATTTTCGGAGTTCGACTGTCCACTCTTCTACTTACAGCTACCTTATTTTCGGAGTTCGACTGTCCACTCTTCTACTTACAGCTATCTTATTTTCGGAGTTCGACTGTCCACTCTTCTACTTATAGCTACCTTATTTTCGGAGTTCGACTGTCCACTCTTCTACTTACAGCTACCTTATTTTCGGAGTTCGACTGTCCACTCTTCTACTTACAGCTACCTTATTTTCGGAGTTCGACTGTCCACTCTTCTACTTACAGCTACCTTATTTTCGGAGTTCGACTGTCCACTCTTCTACTTACAGCTACCTTATTTTCGGAGTTCGACTGTCCCACTCTTCTACTTACAGCTACCTTATTTTCGGAGTTCGACTGTCCACTCTTCTACTTACAGCTACCTTATTTTCGGAGTTCGACTGTCCACTCTTCTACTTACAGCTACCTTATTTTCGGAGTTCGACTGTCCATTCTTCTACTTACAGCTACCTTATTTTCGGAGTTCGACTGTCCACTCTTCTACTTACAGCTACCTTATTTTCGGAGTTCGACTGTCCACTCTTCTACTTACAGCTATCTTATTTTCGGAGTTCGACTGTCCACTCTTCTACTTATAGCTACCTTATTTTCGGAGTTCGACTGTCCACTCTTCTACTTACAGCTACCTTATTTTCGGAGTTCGACTGTCCACTCTTCTACTTACAGCTACCTTATTTTCGGAGTTCGACTGTCCACTCTTCTACTTACAGCTACCTTATTTTCGGAGTTCGACTGTCCACTCTTCTACTTACAGCTACCTTATTTTCGGAGTTCGACTGTCCACTCTTCTACTTACAGCTACCTTATTTTCTTTTGAACTTTATTTTAACGTATTCATCCATAGCAATTCTGCCTGAGGGCAGGTCAATCACTGCAATCATAGCATTTTCATGCTATGTTTTGCAGCTTTACTAGGAATTATAGGTGTGGTAGCTTCCCGTTTCTTTACACATCGGTGAAGGATGATAATGATCGGATGATTTTCGGGGACCGTTGGGACCTGAGCTTCCTGACATTTGTCTTACAGGTGAGGAAAAACCTCATCCAGGAGCCTACCGGGAATCGAACCCGGGCCCGCTGCGTGACAAGGCAACACGCTACTTCGAGACCACAGCGGTGACTTTTAACATATAATGTAATAAAATGTCGGTTTTGTACTAAATTGTATTAGACCAATGTTTCCCAAGCTGTTTTCCGCTTAAAATAAAGTCTTTTAGTGTACGTCCAGGTCTTCCTGCAAGTTGAAAGCTTAACATTTGTTATGGTATCCTGTGATTTTACATTCGATGAACATGCTGCATCCATCTTGACTCTATTTTATATTAAATCCAAAACCCAAAGGAATAGACAGCATAACAATAACTAACGAACTGACTCACTGGCACTATCGAACCCGTAGGTTCATGGCCGCGCGAACAAGCTTTCCATATCCTGAGGTGATGTTTTCCAATTATCCCCTGTTTACCGTAATCTACTTTCCTCAAATCATGGTTAATATTACTCTCCCACGTCATTCTTGGTCTACCTTCCGGGCGTTTTACCTCTGGTTTTCCTACAAGAAGCTTCCATGCACGTCTTTCATTTCACATTCGTGCCAGATGTCCAACGCATCGCAATCTACGAGACTTAACTGTTCTTATTATATCAGGCTTCCCATAACGTTCACTGTTATATACATATTTTCAGTTTAACGTTTTTTTGAATGGAGTTGCGACATCAAGAGTCTCTGCAATGCATAATAGCACGCATTTCCAGAATTGAACCTATGTTTAATTTCTTTGTGCATCTCATTCCTATTTGTGATTATTGTTCCTAGGTATTTGAATTCAGCCACTTCCTCAAAATCTCCCTGATTTGTCATTAGCTGTCCATTTCCATTATATAATGCACTTCTAGTTTTATTGTTGTTTACTTCCTGTCCCAATTTTTTAGTGTTACTCAATAGTGTGTGTGTGTGTTGGCCTTTAGTATCTCCTCGCTATCGCCCAGTAGTACTACATCATCATAAGCAAAGCCACGAGTGATTTCCAAATTATTGATAAATTCACGACTCACGAAGTGAGGAGTGAATTTATCTAGAGAATTTGGAAATCAAGAGTGGCATTTGTTAGGACTATTTAATGAATAAAATTAAGCTGTTTACTCACAAATCATTATTTAATTATAGTTATTTTAAAATATTTATATATTTAATGTAAACGGCGATGTTTGAAAACAAATGAGAAACGATAGGTACGCTTCATCTGCTTCTTTTGTTTATCACTGCAACAGATCATACTATTTATTGCCAAAAGGAACGCAATATTGTAAGAAGCTCTCTAGTGGAAAAAAAATGAAACACATCAAACTGTATATTAATTCATTTCTGATGTCGTATGATGTAAATATGACAATTATATTTTTCTGGATTGTTACCTGGGAAAAAATACATTTAAGAAAGTGCAAACAGTGGTTTCTTTTTTTGGTGGTATAATCAATTGCTACAAATGTTTTTATATTAACTCCCGCATGCGGCATGTGTTGACATTCATGCACTATATATACAATCTGGTAGCCGTATTTCTCACGGGCTCAGTCACTGCAAAATAATGGTCAGACCTGTTCAGAATATTAAAAAGGAGGAACCTTCTTTAATATGGTAATTATAACACTGATAAATATTTCGTGAAACACGACTGTGATTGGTTGTAAAACAGAAATCATTGAAACGTGATTGGCCATTGAGTCCCATTTGGGGCATGAGTCAGCATAAACTAACAGCTTATTAATAGCATTGAGTTGTAAGCCTTCTTCATCCTCTAAAGATTTAATGGCTGCTCTAGTACAAAATGATGTAGTAAAGGGGATAGTGTATCTCCTTGCTTCAACTCATTGTGCATTTCAAAAGTATAAAAATATATATAACTGCTGGGTGTACAATAATGGAACAAAGGCGAAGTGAGGATATACGAAGAGAACTGAATATATTCAAACTATTGGATAGAATTACACAATACAGAGATGAATGGATGGACCACATCAATAGAATGGATAACAATAGAATTTCGAAACAGATTCTTCATTACAAACCACTAGGACGAAGAAATGTTGGAAGACCCAGTAAAAGATGGACAGACCAATTCTAGCATGAGACCAGCAGGTCTAATTCTTCATGCTGATAATAAACTCTCCTGAAATATAATATTGACAGTCTCCCGACGATAACACACATTTCTAATGCCTCTGTAATGACCGTCACCTGCCCCAGACGCTGAAAAATGTGTCTTAGTTGGTGCAAGTAACACAGTGACACTATGGTTCACTATAATTACTTTTAAATGAATATGTTGGGCTGAAATATTTTCGAATTAGTTTGCAGAGTGCATCAGGTTGAGGTGGGATAACAAAACACTGTGTCGATGTATTGATTGTGGAGCAATTACTGTTTTGTACGTCACGATCTCGCTCTTCTTCCTTTTTGTCGTTACCGCCCCTTAATCTCGAGACTTGTTTCTTCAACAACTCGTCACTGTTGTCTGGTTGAATCCAACTCCACCAACATCCTATACCCATACCCTCTTACTAATAAAAATCTCTAATACAGGCTTTCATCAGTTGTTTAATTATACAATATATAAGCCTGATGTAGATCACGTATAATTTCCTTACTAATAAACGTTGTGCCGGAGCTATATAACAAAACAGCCGTTATACACAATACGTCACATATTCGTCATCATAATGACGTCAGAACAATATTACTCGCAGTTTGTAACAGAAATAAAACAACATCAACTAGTGATTAATTGTGTAACAAATGAATATGGATAAGAATTAATAGAGATATCCTAATTGCGGAGGTACGGAAAAAATAAGTGTGTTTTAATTTATATACCTTTCCCTGTACGCTATGTCAAATAAAACGTAGAATTGGTTTCACAGATAATGTGCTGCCATCTAACGTCAAGAATTTCGACCAATTCTTGGAAACTAATAAAAGCTTTTCCCATTACTTATGAATTATATGCAGTGTTTTAAGATGCGTTAGAAAACGTTCAAAATAGTAGGAAATATTACCGACAACAAAATATCATTTCAAGCGAAAAAAAAATCACTATAGTTTGACCGGGAATCGAACCTAAGACCGAACGCATCGTAGTCAGAAGCTCTAACCACAAGACTACCAAGTTAACATGTAGCTTCTTGCAATAATAGTACCTCTATACTTAAATACATTTTTATATCGGTTGTGTGGGTTATGTATTAAAGATGCAAGAAAGTTTTCTTAAAATAATATTATGAAGCATTTAAACTACATTCAGGTTAAATCTTGTCTACAGCAATTATTGTAGAACATATACTTTTGTGATTCAATGTTCAATTTTAAAATATTTTTAGGCCTAATCAAGAATGAGTGTAACGAAAGGCATTTTACGATGCCTTTATTTTCCTACCCAGAGCTTTATTAATATTATTTATGCCCTGTGCATCCATCAAACAGTCGTTAAAGTGTTGCATTTTGGGTTAAATTTAAGGAAACTTTCATCAATATCATAAGAAAACAACCAGTTGATCTTGATGTCCGACATTTTGTCTAGTTATAGAATCCTTAAACAAGGGTGGAGGCATGTATAACGATTCCCATGTAAAGTTGTATCCCTCGTCTACACTGAACAGCTAATACAGTATTTATTGGTAAGAATTTTTAACTGAGATGTGTATAAACCTTGTATAAAAGTTATATATGGATTATTAGTAAGAGGAAGAGTGTCCCCATTAATAAATAGTAGTATATATTGTTGTTCCTTCTTATGTCTATCTTTACTCAATATACATATATAGATAGATAGATAGATCGCAAGATCAATATTAAGATATGGTAGTGAAGCATGGACAATACGAAGAAGAGATGAAAGCCGAATAACAGCAAATGAGATGCGATTTATGCGCCGTACAGCAGGCTATACAAAGTGGGACCATAAAATAAATGAGGAAATTATGGAAGAGTTGGATGTAGAACCCATTCTTCACCATATACAAAACTACCACAACAACTGGAAAGCCCATCTTGAATCCCGTCTCATAGAATTCGAAAATCCATACTTCGCTACTGCCCCCAAGTCAAAAGATCACTGGAACGTCCAAAAAAGCGCTGGATGGAAAATTCCTCTTTGAGACCGTAACCGGCCACATGGCCTAATACTTGCATGGATGATGATGAGATAGATAGATAGATCATCGGTTGATTAATGTCTTTGACATCGCCCGATTCCTAATAGCCAATTTTGTCGGCCCATCCAATTTCCTGGTTGTAGATGTTTCTCCTTCATGTATACCCTGACTCCAGGAGTTTTAGGTCTTCCTCTGCCTTGTCTTCCCACAGATTTCCATTCCAAAACATATTTTGGTAGCCGATCCTCTTCCATTCGCTGGACATGTCCGTACCATCTTAAATGCTGAGTTTTAATATAATCTAAAATAGTGTCTTTAAGCTTCATTTTCTCCCTTATAACTGAGTTTCTAATTGTTTTTCTTCTTGAAATTAACAACAAAAACAAATAAGTAGCTTTTGGCAACGGAAAAGGAATTTATACGAAGGGCAAGACGAATTTGAAGAAGAGAAAAAATTAAGAACTCAGTTATAAGGCAGAAAATCAAGATTGAAGAAACTATTTTAGATTATATTAAAACTCAGCAAATAAGATGGTACGGACATGTCCAGCGAATGGAAGAGGATCGGCTACCAAAATGTGTTTTGAAATGGAAACCTGAGGGAAGACGAAGCAGAGGAAGACTTAAAACCTCCTGTAGTCGGGGAATATGTTTACACACGAAGGAGAAACATCTACAACCAGGCGATTGTATGTACCGACAAAATTGGCTATTAGGAATCGGACGATGTCAAAGACATTAATCAACCGATGATCTATCTATATATAAACTAAGAACTTTTTTTTTTTTTTTTCCGCGTCATGGATTCTAGGTTGACCTCTGGCCACTGATTCCGACGTTTCGACATGATCCCACATGACATTTTCAAGGAGTGATAGGCTCGAGTTAGTCTTCTATATTAGATAGAGATAAGGAAGAAAGCTGTATATATGTGGTTTTAATGTGTGTACAGGGTCTGAAGAGGTGAGCGTGCAGTGAGGCGATGTTGAATAATTATGTTTTGATATTGATGTCACGCCCGCAGGTCGCTACTTGTTTAAAAATATGATCCAACACGCATACCGTTCATTATCACAATCACATACACTTCTGAGTCATAAACACTAGTTGCTACACCTAAATAAATTAAATATTAAGGGTTAATTAAATTATATGGTATACACTGCGAAGAACCAATCATGGCAGTTGCTATACAGTGTGATTCAGAAATATACGTTTGATCGCATTTTGTGACGAAAATATTATTATTTAAAAAAAATATGATATAATTGGAAAGGAAATCCTTCAAATTACAACAATAGAACAAAACAAAACAAATCACTGTTCACGTGCAGTTTGGCGGGTTGATTTTTGTGGGCTAGCGTCGAACGCCTCCACAATTCTCTTTGTTGTTTCTGCATCCGTGTTAATGCGAGGCCTTCCAGGAGGTTTGATTTTCTGCATCCTTCCCGTTTCCAGCAGTCGTTTTGTCCACTTCCTTACAGTCGACGGCTGCAATGCTACGTTAAACTCACGATCATTAGCATACGTTATTGCCCATGCAGCAATTGTAATTTGCTGTTGCATATTCAACGCCATTTTGACTAATGACGTAGGTTCTACACTGTTTTGTTTTATTGCATTGTTGTAATTTGAATAATTGCCTTTCCAACGGTAATTTCATATTTCCTGTAATGGTAATATTTTCATCACACAACGCGATCAAACTTATAGCCATATTTATGATTCACCCCGTAGTCAATTTTTAATTTCGAATTTCAGGTAAACCCCCAACTTCTAACTAGTATTTCGCAGATTTTTTTATAATACCTACCTCAGTTTATTTTAAAGGATATACTGAGTTTCGTTGTCAAACATCTAACATTGTGACCGCTAGAGCAATTTTTTAAATATTAGCTTCAGGTGAACTCCTACACCTAATGGTTTTAGAGGTGCCAAATTGTGAATCTAAACCATCCAGGGACCCACTCAAACTCTCACAAAAATTTTCATCAAAATAGGTCCATTCGTTTAAGAGTTCAGCAGTTATATTATATGGATGCGAAACATGGACTCTTACTTTAAGGGAGGAAAGGAGATTACAAGTATTTGAGAATAAAGTTCTTAGGAAAAAATTTTTTGGACCAAAGAGAGATGAACAGACAGGTGAATGGAGAAGACTACATAACAATGAACTACATGGTCTTTATAGGAAGCCAGATATAATAATAACAGTTAAGTCTCATAGACTGCGATGGGCAGGACATGTTGCGCGTATGGGGAATGAAAGATGTGCATGGAAACTTCTTGTAGGAAAGCCTGAAGGAAAACGCCCAGTTGGTGGACCAAGAATGAGGTGGGAGAACAACATTAACTATGATTTGAGGGAAGTAGATTATACAGGGAATGATTGGAAAGCATTGGCTCGGGATAGGGATGTATGGAGAGCTTATGTCCGCGCGGCCATGAACCTACGGGTTCGATAGTGCCAGTGAGTAAGTAAGTAAGTTCAGTGACATACACGCATACATAATAATTATGTGTATATATATCGTCCAAGATATTCTCCGTAACCCTTCTTTTTTTTTTGTCTCTGTTAGTACGAATATATTCAATATATTTCCGTTGTTATTGGTGTTGTATTTACCTTGTTTGCAATTGCTTGTACTTTTCAACATCCAATATTCATTAACCCTTCATTGCTAGTTCGTTGTAGGTATTTCCGTTTGGCATTCTTCTCTAGGTTTTTTAGCATTGTATGTTTTTTAGTAGAATGAGAAGCTGGCCCATTGCTACAACCCCCAACCTGGAGGACCAGGTCAGATAAAGTCAGAAACAGCACAATAAGGGAAATTATACAAGGTGAAAAAAAATATACTGGAAAAAATAGAAGAAAAACTTTTTAAATGGTATGTTCACCTCATAAGAATGGATGAAGATAGAATACCAGAGAAGATCCTTGATTGGAAAGCTAATGGAAGAAGTGGAAGACCTAGAGAACGTTGGATAGATGTAGCGAGAAGTATGAAAACTAGATATTTAAGGGAAGAAGATGCTTTATACAGGGACCTCTGCCGACAAATCACTTTGGGTCCAAGGAGAAACACTATATTGTGGAATATTGCTAATTATGTATGTATATATATATATACACATACATACATACATACATACATATACACACACACACACACTATAGCAGGATTTTAATATCATAATAAATATTAAAATTAAAGTTAATAATTTTATATTTTAAAATTCTTTTAATATTTAAATATAAGTTAAATAAAGAAAAACATCTAAATAATTAATTGTTGTTCATTGTTGAATAAAAATGTCTCGGTAACAATTAAATAAATTGTATTATATAACAGTCTTTCTAAATAATGCTTTTAAAATTGTGTCTTAAGTCATTGTTGTCTGAAATGTAAAGCTTTCTGTTATAACTGTAATAGGAACACCTGCTTAACTTAATATTTTTAAATAAAAGTATACTAAATTCTGATTGGATGTTAAAACAATTAACTTTTTGATTTAACCAATCAAATTTAAACATGGTATTTAATGGACCATTAACCAATAGAATTTAAATATAAAATCATGTGATGTAATAATGTTCTTGAAAATTATAACAGAATTACTCTAGTCAGTCAGCATATAACTTTCATCAAGGATAGAAGCTATAACAGCTCTCCTGATAAAATGCGATATTTGATTCAAGAAAAGAAAATAATTTAATTTTAATTGACGGTGAAGAATAATACCACCTATATTTACTTGATCTGCTGGGAAATTAAATATTAAATAAATTTACAACTATTTCTATTTGAATCAGTTATTAGTGATTTTTAAAGTGTTTTCCTGTCTTGTGTACTAACTTCGACCTTGAGAAGAGAATCCAGCTCTACCGAAAATCAAACCCAACCTGAACCAGTAATTCCTTATTTATTATTTTTGGGACACCAATCCTTCAAAATGTTAATACAACATCGGGTATGAAGAGAGTTAGCTGTTTCAAAACATCGCCACAACATGGGAAAAGAATTACTTCTTCAAAATTGTCGCCACAACGAGGGGCATAATGAAGATCTATACTAAAATACTTCTTCAACACACACACACACAAGAAAAACAGAGATATATTCTTAAGTAATTTGGTGTAGCTATAGCAAGCAGTGATGACATGTATCAGGCCCACAACCGTCAATTATAAATGTTTATCTGTATGTTTGTAAGCGAGTAAAAAAATAGGGACTTTCGTGGGAATGGGGCCAAAGGTGTTTAATTACTACCATCCAGTCTTGGTTGAATTAAAATAGAACACTTTACGCAGATTCATTTATACCGCTATTGAAAATGTCGCTGTTTTTCTATTACGTGGCTGCCTGCCTCACCTAGTAAAAAAATCCAAAGCGGCGAATCGATGAGCCCTGGGGAAATGCTAAAACAGATAACGCATAGGGACAGGGCTGCTAAATTAACATTGACTACTTGAAAATCAATGCATGAGGAATATACACTTCTTCATATTCTGATAGCATTTGTGTTAAATGTGCAGCTTATACAAGTGTGGAACTTTACTATGTTATTCAAGGTGACAAGCGTCATTGTTGTTAAAGGTTGTCCACACTTAGGGTCGAATGTTTGAACGCATTAGACAGTAAAAGGCGTTCTCTGCTGAGAAAGTTTTATCCAAATACATTTTGCTTACTCAGAAATCTATTCATGCGATAATAATTGTAAGCTACCTGACGAGGTAACTTAAGATCATAGCTCAAGATAGAAACTTATCGTGAAAATCCCGAAGGGAACCGATGGTAACCGATGTAGTTTGAAACCTTTGCAGCTTTATCCAAGGTGTCGGACCTTGGAAGACTTCGATCATGTTTTCGGTATACGCGGAGAAGAGGAATTTGATAGAGTCTACCAAAGAATTCAACTGGAAAAACAGGAGAATCGGCGTAATATTGCGCGACGCAGACGTCGTTGTATATTGTATTATTTGCGGGACGCAAGCGTAAATGCGTTCCTCTATAGTAGACGAAAATAACGGAAGTGGTTTTATCGCTGAGAATTCTGGGTAATTTCTTGCCAATATTACGAAAACGACGACTTTCATGCATGACCAGTTAGTGGGTCGCTAATTCGATCTTTGTACTTGCTCACGGTGAGTCAGCTCACCAGTGATTGGAAGTAATTTGAGTAGAGACTAATGTATTTGCATACGTCAAAACAAAACCATGTGATCTGCTCGTTTTTCATTGTTTATGGACACCGACGCACGTTATAGAAGCAAAAAGTACGCGAAAAAGTAGTTCCCTTCATTAAATTAAAAATATGTCCTCTGAATATACTTGTTATTCTTCGTGAATGAAAATAATAATATTCAAAACATAGAAAATATTCTAAAATATACCTCATCAATAATTACAACTTAAAATAGTTTATTACATTTGGATGATGCATTTGAGTCACGCTTCAGTCGATTCACTTGAAACAAAAATGGCTGAAAGTATCGAGTCTTCTGTTGCTGTGTCGTCATCCCCCTGTCAAAAGTGACAGTAATTGTGGTCCGAAGACGTGCGTGGAAGCTTCTTGTAGGAAAAACCAGAAGGAAAACGCCCAGTTGGTAGACGAAGAATGAGGCGGGAGAATAAAATGAACTATTATTTAAGGGAAGTAGATTATACAGGGGATGATTGGAAAACATTGGCTCAGGTAGGGATATATGGAGAGCTTATGTCCGTGCGGCCATGAACCTACGGGTTCGATAGTGCCAGTGAGTTAGAGTTAATTATGGCGGAAGGATACATTTGGCGTTTGTTGATGTTAGGATGGCTGTAAGAGCGAATAAAGTGTAGTTTGTACTGATGTCATTACGGCAGCCACTTGTGGCACGAATGGGAATGAAAGAGGGGCTTGGAAGCATCTTGAAGGTAAACCAGAAGGAAGGCACCCAGTAGGTAGGCAGAAAATGAAGTGGAAAAGTAACATTAACCATGATTTGAGAGAAATAAAGTATACAAGGGAAGATTGGAAAGATCCTTTAGCCTGAATAAAGAGGGCTCTAAGCAAAATCTACCGACCTTCGGATAATACCTCACTTGGCTACTTATAGATGTCTCATTGTGTCGGTATGTTGACCGCATACCATTCATCACGTCTTTGGGAAATTCTATTCAAACTCTAAACGAAATAGAAAAGATAATCACACTAGCGTGAAAAAAATCTGACCTCTATAAAATTAGTCACAGCCATGAAATTATTCGCATCAGTGATCACCCCGATCGTCACCTACGGGATAGAACTGATATGGGAGAAACTATCGACCAGCGATTTGGAGAGGTTATAAAAAGTAAAACCAAGATTCATCAAAAAGGCATTAGGTGCAAGCAAATACACACCAAATAGAATGGCCTATATGCTAGCCAGAGAAACCTTCTTCCTAGAGGACCTGAGGCAAAGGATACTACTGCCAGCAACGGAGCCATATAAGAAAGTCATCGAAAAAAAGAAACAGAGAGAAAAAGAGATCGACGAAGATTTCTACGCCTCAGATGCCATGGTAAAACAGAGAGTGGACTGGAAGTAACCAACCACAAAGGCACAGAATCATAGGTTTAGCAACACACGGATATCATCACAAAATGTGCAAAAATACAAAATTCCACCAACCGAGTGATTCGTGTGAATGCAAGATATGCGACCAAAAGTGTGAGCGATACCATTACAAACAATGCAGAATATGGACAGGATCACTGAACCAACTCATAAAAGACAAATCATAAACTTATAACTTAATGCTCTTTCGAGTGCCTCTTACCAATTTATTATTATTAAAGTTTATATTACTGAAAAAAACATCAGCCTAAAAATGAAAAAAATCAGTCATGGACGTGTGTGTGCTACCTGTATTAACTTACAGCTCGCAGACTTGGTCATTAACAAGACAAGGAACATCCACGCTAGAGATTTGCCAGAGAAAAATGGAGCGGAAGCTATTAAACATCACAAGAAGGGATCGCTTGAGGAACGAGGACATCCGCAAGATAACGAGGCTGAAAGACGTAGCAACATCAACAATGGGGTTGAAATGCAAATCCATGGGATGGGGGTCATGTGCACCGAATGGATCCTAATAAGTGGACCTATAGAGTGACTATGTGGGAACCCAAACTAGGGAAAAGGAAAGTGGGAAGACAAAAAAAAGCGTGGGAGTGAAGTGTTAAAGTGTCATCTAGGAATATTGTGGACTAGAATAGCACAAGACAGACAAAGATGGAAGCAATCCATAAATAAGTTGAAGTGATAGTCCCAAGGGATTGGCTAACCCGGGGATGTAACGTAAGCCTGCAGTCGCAGGAGGCCCTTGCCCGAAATGGAATGATTATGGGCTAATTTTAATTCTATAGTAATTCTGCCCGAGGGGAGATCTATCACTGCAGTCATAGCATTTTTATGCTATGCTTTGCAGCTTTACTACGGAATTATAGGTATGGTAGCTTCCCATTGCTTTCCACACCGATGAAGGACGATGATGATGATGGTAAGGATGATGATGGTCGGATGGTTTTCGGGTACCGTTTGGGCCCTAAGCTTCCTGACATTTGTCTTATAGATGAGGAAAAACATCCAAAAAACATCACCCAGGAGCCTGTCCCGACTGGGAATCGAACCCAGGCCCGTGACAATAATCTTAATTAAATCAGATTAGTATAGCAATAGGTAATAAAGGACTGTTACGTCATTGCAGATGTACATAGGTGTAGTTGTTTAATTGGGATTTAGTATTTGTTTAAATGAAAATGATGTATTGACACCGTTGGTTAACCTTTGAGTTTAGCAAAGTGTCTGATCACGAAGAAACATCTGCTCACGTCTTCGTGAAGATGTGACTGATAAGAAGAGGAAGTTGTGCATCCAGGAAATGTTGGACATCATACCTCATGCTTTGTTCTTGTGGTTTTTATCTACAGAATGGCAGGGCTAACTGATAACACGTTATAAACCTCATGGAAGAGCTGATAAATACTAGATACACACAAAAAATGTATTTTTTTGCGCGATAGTGTGTTTTATCGTACTTGCCAGCAATGGCTACCATTATTGAAAGTTCAACTTCCTACATTTCGGGGTTACCAACCTAAATAACTATACTATAATATTAAAATTTACACTCTCGTGCGGGATGTAAAACCACTGCCCTCTATGTATACTACGTGCAATGTATATACAGAAAATATCCAAAAGGTAGTGTTAATATACATTATACGAAACAAATCACTGCATTTTAAATGAACTGAACTTTATTTGAAACAATATAAAACAATAAATACGTACTTGCGGCCATGTTATCAATAATTGTTATCAAGGCCTCCTGTTGTTTCAACTAATAAACATTGTCCACATTGTTAACGTTAGTCAATTGTTTATAATGAACGCAAATATTTCCAACAATTATGTTATTATTTTAAAAACGATCGCGCAAAAAATAATGTATAACGCACGTTTGTGAAGTACTTTACAGAATCTCGGAAATTAAAAACATCGCTCTCGCTCGGTTTTTAAACATTTTTCCTTGATGCTGTAAAAACCACTTCCAAACCTAGCATCGTAATATACAATTTTATAGGTAACGCCACGAGTGATTTCCAAATTATCTAGAGGATTCAGTGGCATTTGTTACGCCTATTTAACAAATAAAATTAAACTGTTTACTGAAGAGTCATTGAAATATAGTTACCGGTATTTCAAAATATTTATATGTTTAATGTAAACGGCGATGTTTGAACACATCAGAAATGTGAGGTTATGTATGTTCATTGCAACTTGATCATATTATTTATTGCCAAATAGGATCGCAATATTGTAAGAATTCACCCTAGTGGAGAAATAATGAAACACATCAAACTGTAAATTATAATTAACGTTATTGGTTATTTATTTAAGTTTTTAATAAACAACTCAGTAAAATCATGGAATCTGTTCATTATTTGCTATATTCAATGTATTTGTTGGAGAAAAGTAATATTCTGGCCTGTTGAGAATATTAAAAAGGAGGAGCTTTCTTTATCACAAAAGCAGGAGCCGATAAAGAGCGAGGTGAAACACGACTGTCATTGCTTGTCAAACAAAATTAATTGAAACGTGATTGGTCATTGGCTACCATTTGGGGCATGAGTTAAATCAACAGAATTTTGATGAAATTATATTATAGAGCAGTAAACCTGAAAGCTTTCCATGAGGAAATTTCTGTATTTTTTAATTGACTGAGTAAAAAATATTCCATGACGCGGCATGTATTAATCACGCAATCATATAGCCGGTTAATGCATAATAGCATGCATTTGTAGAATTGAATGTAGGAATCAACATGGTGTTGTGACATGTTTCGAGTAAATTTAGTTATAAGATTTTGGTAGTTTTCCTGTTCTAGGAATATTTTTGAAACGATAACACAGCTCTACAATTTTTTTTTTTTTTTTTTTTGTATTCACGTAGACTTTCACGGCTGGAGTTGCTATGATGATCTTGAAAAAGATTTTCGGGCTGTAGGCCGTGGTCGTGAGGCTTGTAGTTCCCCGACGTTTCGCCAGAGACTGCGTCTGGCATCCTCAAGGGTTGTCTTGAGACTGGCAATTCTGTCCACTGTCGTATAAATAGGACAGACAGTGGACAGAATTGCCAGTCTCAAGAGAACCCTTGAGGATGCCAGGCGCAGTCTCTGGCGAAACGTCGGAGAACTACAAGCCTCACGACCACGGCCTACAGCCCGAAAATCTTCTTCAAGATCATCATAATATTTTTTTTGTTGCCATGGATGTTTTCAAGTGCACAGTTTACGAATATATTCATAAAAGTGCTGAATGTGCTCTAGTTTTTATGATTTTTGCGTATCTTATATCTTAAACAGTAAACGGCTTGTTACTAATAAAATTTGTTTCCAGTCATGATTTGATTTTTGCGCATTTTTTTTCGCGTATACAAACATCACGTGGTCCCCACTCTCACACCCCTCACTCCGCACATCGGCCGTGATCTCAGTTATTTGACAAAATTAAAGTACTCACGACGTGCATCTGGATGTGATAAAACAATTCGTCAAAGCGTTGGACAAGGAAGGAGAATGTTTCAAATACATTTGTAGAAAATTTCCTAAGCTCAGTTTGTAAAAGTTAAAAGGCGGAATATTTGATGGCCCTCAAATTCGGAAATTGATTAAAGATGCAAATTTTATCAAATTATGACTGTTCCGGAAAGTGAAGCTTGGAAGGGTTTTGTATTGGTAGAGAAAATTTCCTAGGTAACTATAAAGCACCAAATTATAAAGAAATTGAGCAAAACATGTTGACAAGCTTCAAGATTCTGGGAGCAAATATGAGTATAAAGTTACACTTCCTCCACAGTCACCTGGATACATTTCTGGATAATTTAGGAAATTATAGGGACAAACAGGGAGTGCGCTTTCACTAGGATCTTAAAGTAATGGAGTAAAGGTATCAGGGTAAATGGGACCGTCACACGATGCCAGATTACTGCTGGTCTTTAAAAAAAGATTTTCCCCTAAAAAAATACAGAAGAAAATGTTATAAAAGGCATTTCACTGAAGTATAACATGGGTTTTCGATATTTTTATTTCTATTTACGTCAGTGCATATTAATTTTTCAAAAAACAATTGGCATTATAAATATATTGTATTGTATTGTATTGTAAGCCTATGTTTTCCCTTTACAGAGATTTAGGCGCTCTCCCCCTAAAGGGAAGAATTTGAACCATACTAATTTAGTTACACTTGTTTTCGTATAGATATCATTTGAGTGGTACGTGGTCAGCGTTCTGCCTCATACTGACATCTAGGAAACCAAGGTAGTACTAGGACGGGAAAATTCGGTAAATTTTGCTTAGAGGCCTTTTCATTCAGGCTTAAGGATTTTTTACGAGCCTGAAAATCTTCAGACTCGGGACCCACGGCTTAAAGTCCCTCCCGGAGGACTTGCTTCTTGGATTTTTCCGTCCTAAAAAATCCATCGACCACGGCCGGGTTTGAACCCGCGACCCTTGGGACCAGAGGCAAGGAGCTTAACCACCAGTCCACCGCGGCCGATTTATAAATATATATGTTATATTATTTCACTTCCAAATTTGGCATTCCAATATACCCCAACTGGACATAGGGACCAAGGAAGACCAAAACATCGGTGGAAAGATCAAGACCATCTTCGCTAGGTTTACCGTACAGGCCACATGGCCTTAAACGAATTTGTCCAAGATGATTTCATATTTTCCGATTTTTGTAGTGTAAAATTAAAATAAAGATTAAAAAACCAGAGCAAATCTTCCAAAATCATTGATAGTTTCATGAATTGTGAGCATAAATATATCCGAAATTGATCTTATGTCAAGGGCAACAAAACCACCGTTGACCAGTGTAGTAATTAACTGTTTCGTTCGTACGTTGAGAATTTAATATCGACCAATCATATTTACACCGGATGATGATATCGAATACAACTTCAGATTAGAAAATTGCAAAACATATCGACGAAACCACAAAATCGTGAAAAAATATATTATTCGTTATAACTTCTAGGTAGAATATTGTATAAATTGGACTATAGAATCAAATGATAAGGAAAACCGATTCAAATATAATATAGTATGATTTCTTTGTACGTCATAGGAGCATGTAACAAACCGGTCTACCTCGCTCGAGCTGTTGCACGTTGCAAAGAGATTCTTTGTCAGTTTGGACTTGTTTGCGTACATTATTGTATAGTAATATAACAAGGTCTATGCAATAACAAACACTAATGCCCTTTCCATTCAAAATCCCACAAACTTATGTCATGATCATCATCAGCTTCACGGATTAGGTCTTTGTTTGTTCTGATCTCACATCTGTTCAGCCCAGCGCTTTCTTGGTCTTCCTGCCGATCTTCGTCCTCCAGGATTATATATCAGTGCCATCTTTGGTATCCTATCCTCTGTCTTTCTTTGTAGATGTTCTATTCAATTGTTCCTGTGTTCTTGTATTTGTTGAAGAAGTGGTTGTACTTTTAGTTCCTCTCTAATATTCTCATTTCTAATATGTTCTTCTCTTGTACAACCCTTCACAGCCCGTAGGAAGCTCATTTCTGCTGCCTGAATTATACGTTTTTCTTTTTTCCTTCAGGACGCAGGCCCCACTTCCATACATCGCCACTGGTAGTGCCATCGCCGAGTAAAATCTTAGCTGCGTATTGTTTTTCAATTTACACAAACCTATAATGTAGTAATGTTTTATAGTATTATGCATTACAGAGACTCTTGACATCCCAACTCCTAAAAAACCATTAAACTGAAAATATATAAAACTGTTATTTTACCAGTTATATTATATGGACGGTGAAACATGGATTTTTACTTTAAGGGAGGAGAACATATTAAAGAGTATTTGAGGATAAAACTCTTGGGACATTTTCTGGACCAAAGAGAGATGAGCAGACAAGTGAATGGAGAAGATTTCATAACAGTGAACTACATGGTCTTATAGGAAGCCAGATATAATAAGAACAGTTAAGTCTCGTAGACTGCGATGGGCAGGACTGTGCCGCGAATGGAGAATGGAAGCTCATTGTAGGTAAACCAGGAGGCAGGCCAAGAATGAGGCTGGAGAATAACATTAACAATGATTTGAGGTCAAAATTGTGTTAAAACAGTGGTCTTCAACTATACTAACATCTGTCGTCACGCTATTAAAATCTTGGCCTTTGGTATCGGTACAACTACTTTTCAATCTTGTACTGACTGATATATTTGTAATGGCTATCGGCTAGTAGGGAAGACCCTAGACTCAAAATTATCATAAGTAATGCCACGAGTGATTTCCAAATTATCGATAAATTCACGACTCACGAACAGAGAGAATTTGGAAATCAAGAGTGGCATTTGTTAGGACTATTTAACGAATAAAATTAAGCTGTTTACTCACAAATCATTATTTAACTATAGTTAATTTAAAATATTTATATATTTAATGTAAACGGCGATGTTTGAAAACAAATGAGAAACAATTGGTACGCTTGTTCATAACTGCAACCAGATCATAATATCATTTCTCGCCAAAGTATCGCAATATTGTAAGAATGCACCCTAGTGGAGAAATTTATAACCAACGTTATAGGTTTCTGATGTCCTATGATGTAAATATGTCAATTATATTTGTTCTGCAACGTCATTTCCTGGAAAATAATTCGTTTAAGAAAGTGCAAACAGTGTTTTCCTTTTCTGTGGTATAATCAATTGTTACAAATGTTTTTATATCGTCTATCGCATGCGCTTTCTGCTGACATTCATGCACTATATATACAATCTGGTAGCCGTATTTCTTAGTGAGTCAATCACTGCAAAATAATGCTATGACCTATTCAGAATGTTAAAAAGGAGGTGCTTTCTTTATTATGATAAACTTTAGTTGGTAAATTTTAGGCGAAACACGACTGTGATTGGTTGTAAATAAAAAAATCATTGAAATGTGATCGGTCATTGACTCCCATTTGGGGCATGAGTTAAATAGTCATAATATTATAAACAATACATTTAATAATACGGGAAAATAAAATGAACTCCATTACTGGTTAGGCTGTTTCCAGAGAGAAAAATGGAGGGAAGTGGAATGAGGGAGTTGACCCACTTCTTGGAGGACACAACGGATTGCATTTCGGAGAACAAAAAGCTTTGAAGCGCTCTCGTTTTCATAACGCTACCAATCACTGAAACCACAAAACTTCAGAGCTTTAAGCGTAACATCACACAGTTTATAACTTTTTATATAAGTTTAGCACAGAATTATTAAATGTAACTAATTTTAGGAAATACTGATTTATGGATCGGAGTTCTTTATTATATTGCAATAACACTGGTCAACATGATTTTTGTCTCATGAGTACCAGTAGTTGTACTTAATGCAGTTTCTTTATCGTGTTTTCAAATATGTATTTGGAATTTCTCCATCACCCACAGTTTTTTTTATTTCAGTTTCAATTAATGGATTTAAATTAATAGATTCCTAATAGCCAATTTTGTCGGTCCATCCAATCTCATGGTTGTAGATGTTTCTCCTTCATGTATAAACATATTCCCTGACTCCAGGAGGTTTTAGGTCTTCCTCTGCCTCGTCTTCCCTCAGGTTTCCATTCCAAAACAGATTTTGGTAGTCGATCCTCTTCCATTCGCTGGAAATCTCCGTACCATCATAATTGCTGAGTTTTAATATAATCTAAAATAGCGTCTTCAACCTTCATGTTCTCCCTTATGAGTTGAGGGTATGTTTCATTACAATATTGGTATTTAATTTTACATCTTAAAGAGGGGCGGTGATGGGCGAACAATTGACCATTTGAGATCAAAATTGGCATTTTTTGTACTAAAAAATAGCCTGTACTCTAATGTATACGTTGGCAAAGTTTCAGAGGTCTATGGCGCTTCTAAGTTCTCTAAATTGCGTCAGAGTTAAAAGGCTGCGCCCGTTAGGTTAAATACCACCTGCATGCAAATCTTTAAACTTGTTTTTCCACACTTTCATTTTCACTGCATTTTTGTACATTCAAAATTGAATGGAATTCAGAAATTTTGTCCTAGAAGGTTCACATTTTTACTGCTTGTTCTAAAAACAATGGGTAACAAAGTAGTGCATGGGTTTCATGATTGAAGAAGTATTTTAAGAAATAAAATAAAATATATGCAATTATTTTTTTTTATAATTCCACGCATGAGGTACTTTTTTTTTCTCCCTCTGTATTCACATTATAAGAATTCTAATGCATGGTGTTTTTCTAAATATTTTAGGGATCTTGTAAAAAAACAGACATTTCAGTAAAAAAAATTGTGGAACCCACTTAATTATCCATCCATCCATAGTAATTCTGTCCGAAGGCAGGTCCTTCACTGCAATCATAGGATTTTCATGCTATGATTGCAGCTTTACTAGGGAATTGTAGGTGTGGTAGCTTCCCGTTGCTTTCCACACCGGTGAAGGATGATGATGATAATGATAAGGACATTTGTCTTACAGGTGAGGAAAAACCCCGATAAAAACCTCACCCAGAAAAACTGCCCCGACCGGGGATCGAACCCGGGCCCGCTGCTACCCCGAGACCACAGCGGTGGACCATTTAATTATAATATATGCTAATTTTTAAAAATATATTATTTAATAATTCATAAAATAAATGTCTCATGAATAAAACTTAGCACATTTTTATGTATCATGCCGTGAATATTTGTACAAAAAATCAAGTCTCTGCTCAAAAAATGTACAAAATAGAAATTTCACCCATCACCGCCCTTAAATTCGAGTTACATGTTCTGCATTACGGTAAGGGAATACCATGTAAAGCAGTGGTTACAACCCTTGTGTGTTTGGGGTGACTAGTGATTTAAACATGAACCGGTCCGCATGTCACCAAGTCCACGACGAACCTTACATGTGGATGCAAAGTTGCTAGATTTTACATCAACAAAATGTCCGTATGATTGAGGTCTTAATTTCAAATCCCTGGATTTTTCGCAGTCGAAAGGATAAATATCAGGTTGGAATCATCTCTTCGTCCTTATATTAGACTAACTCACTAGCACTAATCGAACCCGTAGGTTCATGGCCTCGCGGACATAAGCTCTCTGTATATTCCAATTATCAAATTTATTTCTCACCAATACTTTAAGGCAGCTCAACCTCGTATAATTAACTCAGCCTTTTTTGTATCCGCATACAAACCAGGGGTTGTAAGGGGTAGTGACGTGTGTATAACCTCTCCTACCCAATTCTCATCCTCACCTTCTCGTGGTACAACCCGTTTTCACAAACGAGGCTCTGAGGACCGAGTCACGGCGGTATAACCGTTCCATCGGGTACTGAGTAAATGCAGTATCCTAATGTCTGTCCAGAGACTAAAAGGTAGCAGCCCTACCACTGGGGCCAGTAACCTGTCCTAAGGAACTTCAAAACTACTTTCAAGTCTCAACACGAAAAAATCCAGAAGGAAGAAGACCAGGACGTCCACTCAAAAGACTTTTGGATGGTGTTTCTCTTGAGGCCGAAACAGGTCAGCAAATGGCCTAAATTCGTGAATGTACTATGATGATGATGATGATACAAACCATTTATTTTAACATTGTTTACAACTTTTCTAGGGATATATATAGGTGCGGTAGCTTCCCGTTTCTTTCCACACCCCACTCTCTCTTTTGCATCTTAATCTTAAAAGATCTTAGGACTAAGACTGCAGCGAAATCCTTCAGCCAACATGTACATGACAAAACAATAGCTGCCATGAAAGCAATCTACAGCATCAAGACTATCCCTGCCGACAGCTGTGATTCTATTCGAAACCACGATTTCGCCGATTATAACTTATGGAATAGATCTGATATGGGAAAAAACTGACTCTCAGCGACCTTAGGAAGATAGAAAACGTGAAAGTCCGCTTCCTAAAAACAGCACTGAGAGCGGGAAAAACCGCACCCTCACGACTCTTCTATGAACTGAACTACATCAATGATCTACGACTGAGAATACCAAGAACTTTTAACAACAGAGAATGGCAGGTGCTGATTTCTACACCTCAGGAAAACCAGCCAAGAGCTGAGACATGTTGAAACAGACGGCTTTCATCATAAGGTGTGCAGAATCAAGAAATATCACGAACCTAGTGAGAAGTGTGTGTGGCGGACAGTGCGACCGAAATGCCCAAGAAACACGAAATCGCTGAATGACTGCAGCAAATACTAAAGAACAATCAATGCCCATTAGAGCGAACCTTCTTCTTCACTTCCTGGTTTAGGTAAGAGTTGCCTGTTCCGTCTTCACTAATAGATCTAAGACCATCTCTTCCGAGGACATCCGACATCTCTTCTTCCTCTTGGAAACTCGGACGGACTTAACCAAAGACGACCTCAGCGTAGAATTAAGGACAAACGATGTGGTATAAAGGATCGGATTAAAGTGGGAACTTGGAATGTCAGAGGACTAAACACAAAAGAAGAAGAACTAATCAGAGAACCTTTCTTATTATTATTATTAAAAGATCTTACGAAGGTCCCAGGAGGTGGGGAGAGTGGATTTGGCTAAGTTAGACCCTCCACCAAATTAGTGAAAATGGACAAGAGGCGTTTTGGAAATCTCCTCACATACATATCTGCTTTTGAAATCTTGATGAGTGGTAGTTGAACACAAACACGCATATTGATCAGAGTGTTCATATATAATTCCACACCCTGGGCTGGGGTTTCCCCTTCATACAACTCTTTGTGATAATTGCGTCCAGTCATTTGCATACACCAGGCTAACACCTTGTGAGTCCTGTACATTTTAGCAATTATTTACGCGTGTATACTGAATGTTTTTATATAGGATTTCACTTAATTTACAATTATGTGCTTTTTATCCATTATCGTCATCCTGTTATCGTGTCCTCCTTTCGGAAGGTCGATTCCAACTACGCCTCCAACCATCCCTATCTTCCCATGCTTTCCTTCTTCTTTCTTGTAGACTTTTCTTCACTTGGTTAATCCATCTTTCTCGTGGTCGTTTTTATTGTATGTAAGCTTCTTTTATAATCTTTCTAAATATTTATTTTTCTCCAATGCCACCAGGTTGTATTTTATGACATTTCTGACTTTGTCTCCTGGAATTCCCTGAATTATAGTGAATTATTTACTTACTTTTATTTAATATTTTAATTTTATTATATTCCATGTTTTGTTAGTGTTAGATCACATCACCATTGTCTTTTGTTTAGTCTGTATTTTAGCAATATCTTAAAATTAAAAAAAAAAGCTCCTGGCGCGACAGGCCTGCAAGGCCCTTAGCCAACCAGCCGGCTGCTGGCCTCACATCCACATGTGTCAATCACAGATGTAGATGATCAACAACCAGTGTAGGGGTGACATGTGGTTAGCATGTCGAGTCCCCCAGCCGTTATAGCTGGTTTCCTCAACCTGGAGCCGCTACTTATTGTAGCTACCCAATTACCTCACGATGCTGGGTGGGCACCGGTCCCATACTGGCCGAAATACCATGAGAACATTTCTTCCCCCATGGAGACTCGAACCAGCGCAAGTCCCGTAGCTCTGCGCCAAGGCTTCCTACCTTAACCGCTCGGCTACGGCGCGGGACTCTTAAAATTATAAGAAGTATGTAATTTTTGTATAATTTTACTATTCGCTGGTTGAGTGGAAGAGAACGCCTTATGGTCTTAACTCTGCCAGATAAAATAAAGCATTATTATTATTATTATTATTATTATTATTATTATTATTATGGGTTGAAGGAGAAACACTGTATTGTGGAATATTCCAAATAAAACATTATTATTATTAGTATTATTATTATTATTATTATTATTATTATTATTATTATTATTATTATATTATTTTACATTGGGGCACTTGGAAGGCAGAGTTACGTTACCCCGATGATATAAATTATGTTTAATTTTTTTTATTTCGTGTGAATTTATATCTGATCTTAAACAGTTCAATTGCTTGATAGCCAATAGCTTGGAGTTTTTTTAATAATAATAATGGTTTATTTTACCTGGTGAAGTTAAGGCCACTTCACCAGGGTTAAATTAACTGTGGTCTTGAGATATCGTGCTGACCTGTCGTGCAAAGTAGTTCTGAACTGACGGAGCAATAAAGTGAAGTAAAACAACAATTAACAACCTTAGTTCCCTCTCAGTTTTTGTTTATGAAATTGTGTTATGATGAGACGCAGCAGTATTCAGTTTTATCTATCATTGTTTCCGGGATACGAACCAAGGCCACACGCTCGGTAATGATGAAATAATTACAGTGACGGAAGGCCCCGGGTTCGTGGCATAGCGAGGTCGTCAAACCTCATGTGACCGCATGGGTCAGCGTCCGGCGCATCACGGCATCTTCACATCATCCGTCAAAATACTGCAGCAATCTACTGTTTTCACTGTAAATATTATTTTCCGCATAACTTTTCAGTTTAGACACATTACATACTGGCTCTAACGAACATGGATAACTAACTAACTAACCTACTTGCTCTATCGAACCCGTAGGTTCATGGCCGCGCGGACACATTCCTATCTTGAGCTAATGTTTTCCAATCATCCCCTGTATAAACTTCTTTTTTAAGTCCATGTTTCCCTTAACAGAGATTTAGGCGCTCTCCCCCTACAGGGAAGAATTTGAACCTTAATAATTTAGTTACACTTGTTTTCGTATACTGACATCTAGGAAACCAAGGTAGTACTAGGACGGAAAAATTCGGTAAAATTTGCTTAGAGGCCTTTTCATTCAGGCTTAAGGATCTTTTACGAGCTTGAAAATCTTCAGACTCGGAACCCACGGCTTAAAGTCCCTCCCGGAGGACTTGCTCCTTGGATTTTTCCGTCCTAAAAAAGTCCATCGACCCCGGCCGGGTTTGAACCCGCGACCCTCGGGACCAGAGGCAAGGAGCAATCTAATTCCCTCAAATCATGCTTAGTGTTATTCTCCCACCTCATTCTTGGTCTACAAACCGGGCATTTTCCCTCTGGTTTTCCTACAAGAAGCTTCCATGTACCTCTTTTATTTCCCATTCGTGTCACATGTCCTGCCCATCACAGAGTATAGAGTCCATCTAGCGCACTGTTGTGTAGCTTTCTCAATTCACCTGTTTGTTCATCTCTCTGTTGTTCAAACATTTTCCTAAGAACTTTATTCTCAAATACTCATAATCTTCTTTC
Organism: Diploptera punctata; assembly: GCA_030220185.1. Classification (NCBI taxonomy): domain Eukaryota; kingdom Metazoa; phylum Arthropoda; class Insecta; order Blattodea; family Blaberidae; genus Diploptera; species Diploptera punctata. The sequence continues at coordinate 953,382 of JASPKZ010007527.1, read as the reverse complement.
CTCTCTTAAAGTAAGAGTCCGAGTTATCGACGCTGGACAATGTTTTTATTTATTGTCACTGTAGGTAAAACTTCAATAATTTAAACAGCAGCACATTACCGCAAGCTTTCTCTAAATCAGCAAATAGTAGGTGCATTAAAGTCCAGCCACTCAATCCCGGCTCTGACGTTTAGGTTGTACGAGGGGTGGAAAGAGAAACTCGCCCTCTACTGCCAATAAGGGAATAGTTCAATTGTGGGTGGATGTCTGCCACAACTAATCACTGCTCTTGACGCCGCTATAGCGCGCTAGTAAGGTATGAAATTGCTGAGATCTTGTCAGCTGTATGTCTGCTAACCGCATACATAAAGCGGCCCATCCCACTGAATATCCATATCGGCAACACTGTCGTGAAAACGTCAGAGCCGGAGATCGCGTGGCCAGACTATAGTTATTGGAAGGTTAATTTTTTCTCAATTATTTGTTTTAAAAACTAAATGTGTGTTCAATGGTGGATCGGTATTTCCTGAAACCTGCCTGTTCTTTGTTTCACAAAATAGGGATATATATATCTCGGCCGCGGTGGACTAGAGATTATGCTCCTTGCCTATGGTCCCAAGGGTCGCGGGTTCAAACCCAGCCGGGGTCGATGGATTTTTAGGATTGAAAAATCCAAGGAGCAAGTCCTCCGGGGGAGACTTTAAGCCGTGGGTGCCGATTCTGAAGATTTTCAGGCTCATAAAAGATCCTTAAGCCTGAATGAAAAGGCATCTAAGTAAAATTTACCGAATTTTCCCGTCCTAGTACTACCTTGGTTTCCTAGATGTCAGTATGAGGCGGAACGCTGACCACGGACCACTCAAATGACATCTATACGAAAACAAGTGTAACTGAATTAGCATGGTTCAAATTCTTCCCTGTAGGGGGAAACATGGGGTTACAAGAAGAAGATTTGGTTTAACAACTAAATATATAAATGGTGGAACGGTCTTTCCTGAAACCTGCCTATTCTTTGTTTCACGAAAATAGGGATATATATATGAGACCACCGTTGTGTAGCGGGGCCGGATTCGATTCCACGTCTGGACAAGCTTCCTTGATGAAGGTTTTTTCCTGGGGTTTTCCTCAGCTGTAAGACAAATGTCAGGAAGCTTTGAGGCCCAAAAGCTTCCCAAACACCATCTGGCCATCAACATCATTATCATGGAAAGCAACGGGAAGCTACCACACCTATAATTCCTAGTAAATCTGCAAAGCATAGCATGATAATGTTATGATTGCAATGAAGACCTGCCCTCGGGCAAAATATTGTAAATAAATAAAAAATTAATACTTAGATTATTGTAGTAATAGGGCTTCATGAAGATCGCTAAACTGTAAGTTGTATTGGCTACTAGAAGCAGTCAGTGAGATTCACAACGTTGCTCCCACGTTTTCGTGATGTCCAGACTTTTTATATTAGTAGCTGTGACTCATTGAAGGTAATTATTATCTCTGGTAAACATGTTGAAACCTGCAGAGATTACATTACAATGTGAAGATAAAAATGCGTGTCAAGTTTTATGCTACGCATTTCTCATACAACGTTGTTATAAATTTCTTGGAAATACCGACATAGTTTTCCTCGCAATGCATTGCTCAACATCCACCGCTGAAAATAAATGTAGACGGGAGACGTTGAGTCTCCCAAATCTAACCTACATTACACTCGTATCTGTGTTTTATTTAATTCTTACTTTTGCGACAATTATCATAGTTTCCTTATTACTGGTGGTCAGCGTGTCCCGGGTTCGATTCCCGGTTAAACCATAGGAATCTTTTCTTAAAGGGAATTATTTCTGTGGTTGTCCACGGCCTGGAATTTAGGTTAAGTTTATGTAAAGAACTCGCTTGGCGCTTCATTATCATTTATCACCCACCATATCATCGGGGTAAAGTAACTCCGCCTTCTAGGCGCCCCAACTTCAGAAGTGAGTTAAAATTTAGCCAATGCTAGGAGAGAACACCAGAAATGTCGAAATGAAAACCTGGAACATTGGCAGAAAAGAAAATCTTAATATATATAAAATTCGTGTCACGTTGTTTGTCCGCGATGGAATCCTAAACTACTGAACCGATTTTAATAAAATTTTGCACACTGTGTGCTGTTTGATCCAACTTGAGACTTAGGGAAGTTTATAACTAAATTTATAGTCGCATTATTTTTTATTGCAAATTATTTGTTTATTATTTAACAAAGAGTTATAATTATATGTGAGTTCCATACGATTCTAACAGATGGCGGTATAAGGTAATTTGATAAGGTATTTGGTTTATTATTTAACAAAGAGAGATCCAGATGGCTGTGCTTTTTGTTGCAACCGCGAATTTCAATTGAATTACAAATATTGATTATTTCATAATTTAAGTGTGTTCAGTGTTTATTTTATTTTCAATATTATTAATTCCGTGTGTAAGTATTAGTTTTAAGTAATCTGACTGAAAGACAGCAACTTAATTTAAATTGTTAACGTATACCTTAGCCACAGCAACGCGTGGCCGGGACTTCTAGTATATATATATATAAGCTATGTAATTAGGCCGGTGTGCCGCACCGTAACCGAGTGGTTAAGGCAGGAAGCCTTGGCGCAGAGCTACGGAACTAGCGCTGGTTCGAGTCTCCATGGGGGAAGAAATTTTCTCATGGTATTTCGTCCAGTATGGGACCGGTGCCCACCCAGCATCGTGAGGCATTTGGGTAGCTACAATAAGTAGCAGTTTCAGCTATCACGGCTGGGGGACTCGACATGCTGACCACATGTCACCCCTATACTGGCTGGATGATCATCTACCTCTGTGATTGACACATGTGTATGTGAGACCAGCAGCCGGATGGTAGGCTAAGGCCTTCTGGGCCTGTCGCGCCATGGAAATAAAAATAAAATAATTAGGCCGGTTTTTATGCACGATATTATTATCTTATGAAATATGCACACGAATCTGTAAAAAAAACGAAGTATGTAATAAATAGGGTTTGGAAATTGAGGATAAATAGTTTTTTATTTTATGTCTGAAGACACATATTAACGATTATTGTAGACCAGAAATTGGTGGGATTTATTTCTCCTTTTTCGACTTTTTTTTTACTTATTGCTCTTTTTAGCCCTTTTTTTAGGTTTTAACGGCTTTTTTTGCAACTTTACCTTTTTCTGACTACATTTATACCATTTGTATATTTCAAGAATCCACAGAATCTGGTCTCAATAGCAACTTCTTTTAAAAACACTGTCTGGTTTTACTTTCCAAAGACTTCTCATATTCCAATCTTTTTTTTTCGCGAGAAATATTGACCTCTCACAAAATACGCTGTTACAGACCGCCTATTGTATTTCCGACTTCAAATTTAATAAGAAGTTACCACTATGTGAATCTTAGCTCGATTAGAGAGTGAAGGCACTCAGCTTGTCTTTATCCACTTGTTAACAACTGCCTCAACACTTCTTACGTCCTGTGGGATATCTTTAGCTCTTTTTAAAGGTATTTTATAGCTCAACATCTCATTAACGCAGGTCATCGAATGAACACACATGAAAATACTCTCATGATAATCCACCGAGAAAACATTCCAGTTAGGATAAATATATTTGAAGACCTCGAAATTATAAAGGAAACAAACAACACTCAGTTCTTAATGAGAACGCACCCCAGTCAAACCCATTATACGAGATCATCAAAAACAAGTCAGTTGCTGCTACAAACAGTTGGAGTATACATCACCGTACACAACAACAACGAGTAGCGGAAGCCCAACCTATTGATGATGGAAGTTAACTTTCGAAAGGCCTCCAATTAATATTCTTTACATATATCATTTTAACAAAGTTGAGGACGACGGCACCTACCAACAAGTACAATTTAATTTTTAACTTTCATCATATGACTTCACCTCAACGGAATTTGATATGAATTTTATTAGTATTGACATTCGTCCGCGGATCGAACCTAGATCTCATGTATACAAAGCAAGCACTCTTGTACCGAGCTAAATGCTCCGCGGTTTTTTTTTGTATAACTGACTTCAGTTAAATTTTTTTTTCTAGGTCTGTTGTATTTTTACACGCTTTATATTAAAAAAGACAGTTTTGTAACACATGAGAGTTCGCCGCGACTCCTAGGAAACTTCTCCGACATGCGTGTGGTGCGTGTAGTCTAGTGGCGTAGTTGCAGGCGAGACCTACATGTTCTCAATAAATTGGTATCATCCGAGCGTGTTTCTTCCCACATGACTCACCCATCATGTAGGTGCTTAGTCTTCATGGAGCCAACGCGCGAGCATAACCTCTCCATGTATCCCTATTCTGAGCTATTGTTTATTTACCTCCTCTTGTGTAATTTACCTCCTCAAATCATGGATATTGTTATTCTCCGATCTTATTCTTGGCTTATCTGTTCGGCGCTTTCCCCCTGGTTTTCCTCCATGCATCTTTTTACACGCTTTATATTAGCTTGACCTGTATCTGTCTATGTAACGGAATCTTTCAACACGATTTTCACCCACTTAAAAACATTGGATCGACTTGAAACTTTGTATACTTGTAAAGGACCCGTGACAATACAATAATTTCATAAATAATATATAATCGGTTGCGGACTTACGGACTTTTTAGTCCGTCTTTGTAAGAAATATTATATCCTCTGGTAGCTCAGTTGGTAGAGCGGTGGACTGTAGTGATATATAATTTCAGTAATCCATAGGTCGCTGGTTCAAATCCGGCCCGGAGGATTTTTTTAGAAGAGTATTACTTTTAGCTCATATTACAATAGTATCGAATTTAAAGATATTTACATTTTTATCTTATTCTGTAAAATATTAATGGCAATTTTGTAAACTTACCACATTGTAATTTATCCAAAACATATGAGAAGGTACGATTAACTGTAACTATTTATCTATATTAAAATATTCAGAAATATTATAACAATGTTAGATAATAATAATTAAAATATATTCGTGCCTAGACACTAAAAATATCGTAAGCAATTAAATTTTCATGGGATTCCGGTTTATGGCAATCAAACTAAAAATTTAAAAATATATATATAATAATTAAAAAAAACTAAAACAACGCGCTTTATTAGAAAACCGAGCTAAAAAATTAAAAATAATTTTAACTTCCGACATTGTCAACAAAAAAATCAACACATATAGAATAAAACTAGAGTTATCTACAAAAAAAAAATTACCATCAAAAGCGTTGGGTGCTTTTTATGTTTTTTTACGTTTTCTTCTTAGAGACTTTACTTTTACCAATATATGTTTATTATCAAATATATTAATTGATATAGGGCACCCCACGCTTTTGATGTTTTTTTTAGATAACTAGTTTTGTTGGAGATGATTTTTTTGTTGACCACTTTAATTTTATCCCAAGCGTGTTGGAAATTAAAATTATTTTTAATTTTTTACTTCGATTTTCTAATAATAAAGCGTGTTGTTTTAGTTTTTTTAAACTATTATTTATTGATTCACCATTCGTGCTGCGTGTCCTGTCCTACTCACAAGGGAACTGTCAACCATTACATGACGAAACCTACTTTGAAATTTCTCTCAGAGAAGCGCTGTGATGTATCAAGGTCGTGTACAAAAAAAAAACTTACTGTGCTCGGTTCCTCTGGTCCCGAGGGTCGCGGGTTCAAACCCAGCCGGGATCGATGGATTTTTTCAGGATAGAAAAATCCAAGGAGCAAGTCCTCCGGGAGGGACTGTAAGCCGTGGGTCCCGAGTCTGAAGATTTTCAGGCTCGTAAGAGATCCTTAAGCCTGAATGAAAAGGCCTCTAAGCAAAATTTACCGAATTTTCCCGTCCTAGTACTACCTTGGTTTCCTAGATGTCAGTATGAGACGGAACGCTGACCACGGACCACTCAAATGACATCTATACTAAAACAAGTGTAACTAAATTAGTATGGTTCAAATTCTTCCCTGTAGGGGTAGAGCGGCTAAATCTCTGTTAAGGGAAACATGGGCTTACAAAGATGAGTAGAGTATATTATTTTAGTATGTGTTTGTTTTTGTTGCAGTATCCCATGACAATCCTATACGACCCAGCGAGGAAGAAAGAACCTTCACCCCAGTACGTGACAGAACGGGAAACTTGTCTGAAATATTTTGAAAAATGGAGCGAACAGGATCAAGTGGAGTTCGTAGAACACTTGTTGTCCCGCATGTGTCACTACCAACACGGCCACATCAACTCGTACCTCAAGCCAATGCTCCAGAGGGACTTCATCTCACTTTTACCAAGTATGTATTCATCTTGTAGTGTAACTAACATAAAACACTCATGTACTCACAGGGTGTCCAACAGTATGTATTCATCAACAAGTGTAACTAACATATTAAAACAATAACATTTGTACCAGTTGTGGCAGTTGTTTTCAACAAATTAGATTTGTATAAAATATTTGACAATAAAAATGCATGACAAAAACGTAAGAATAGCATACAGAAGTAATAATAAACTAAACAACATTATATCATATAAAATGTCCACTGCTGTGGTCTCGAGGTAGCGTGCTGCCTTGTCACGCAGCGGGCCCGGGTTCGATCCCCGGTTGGGGCAGTTTTTCTGGGTGAGGTTTTTATCGGGGTTTTTCCTCACCTGTAAGACAAATGTCAGGAAAACTTTAAGGCCCAAACGGTCCCCGAAATCATATGGCCATCATCATCATCATTATCATCATCCTTCACCGGTGTGGAAAGCAACGGGAAGCTACCACACCTACACAATTCCCTAGTAAAGCTGCAAGCATAGCATGAAAAATGCTATGATTGCAGTGAAGGACCTGCCTTCGGGCAGAATTACTATGGATGGATCATATAAAATAAGAAGACTTGCAGCATATCAATGGTTGGCAATGAAAACCTCGTAACTCCATTTTGGTCAATTTTACAGGAGAAACAAATAACTGTTTTAATAATAACACAGATAAAATTATGGATAATGAGAGGGACCGTGTTCCAGTCAGCGCCCTCTTTTCATTAATGAAAAGGGAGGAGGATTAGTTCTATAATGCCAGTGTTATTTCAAATCAATTATGTGATGTAGTTTGTTTTATTTCAATTTGCTTAGTCAATATGAAGTCTTGATAATGGTAGCGTCGATCTGAAATGCATTGACTCTTTTAATTTTGTAAATTTGGTGATTTGGGTTTTTATTGACTTTGTGTAATACAAGTTTATCACCGAGAACATCATATTTATTAAATATATTAGCTTACCATGCATGCTGTTGAAGATTGTAGTCGAGTTCTGTGTTTATTTTCCTAGATACTCTCTGCTGTGGCTTGGTTGGGTTCGTCTTCTTCTTTTGCAATTCACATGTGGTTATAACTTGTAGGTGTTTCATCCCTGACTTCTTGTGATTTAATTGTAATATCCTTCAGGTTTGTGAAGACTAGATCAATGGCGCTTGCTCCGTTCGGGCACAGGTTGGTTATCTGATTCCTATCGTTCACGATGGTTAGCCCTTCTTGTTCTAGATATTCCATTACTTGTGTAGTTTTTAGGGATAGCTTGTCTGTCTGGCAATTTAGGTCCCCTGCTAGTATCAGTGGCTCTTTCGATGTTGTCTTTGCCAGTGCAGTTGAAATTTCTCCTATTATGTCGCTGGCAGTCATGTCCGGTTGGAAATATACACCCATGAGTGTACACAGCCTAGTAGCTACCAATAATATGTTGTCTGTCTGATGTACGATTGAGAAAGGCGCCAGCTTCGCCTTCAGCATGCATGTGATACCCCCGTATGGTCTCCGTCTTGCTCCCTGTTTCGCTAGTACGTTTACGGGTAGGCTCCCTTTGCTTCCCATGCTGTCATCATTGTTTCTGTCAGTATGCAAATATCGAATTGATCAAAAAAGTCTTCCGATATTATACTCATCGTACTTTTGAGACCTTCTATGTTCCATAGTAGGGTTTTAATGCTCACTGCTTCCTTGTTTCTGTTTGGGTTAAGTCTATTCCAGGTCTGCCCCTTCGTAGAACCTCCGTCTTGGTGCTCGAAATGGCAGCACCAGTATTCCCTTAGGCCAGTATGTGGCCTCTTCCACTTTCTCGAGATACTTATTGTAATATTAAAGTATTAATGTTTTATTAAGATAAATGTATATATTATTTGCAGAGAAAGGTCTGGACCATGTAGCGGAAAGTATTCTTTCATATTTGGACGCAGACTCACTGTGTGCTGCTGAACTAGTTTGCAAAGAATGGTACAGAGTTATCTCGGAAGGAATGCTGTGGAAGAAACTCATAGAAAGGAAAGTCAGAACAGACTCGTTGTGGAGAGGTCTTGCAGAACGACGAGGCTGGTAAGTGAATCACTTTCTGCCGGACACTAGTGCCCATCTCACCTCGAGCAATTATTTCCTATAACTTATTTATAATGACCAATGCCTAGAACAAGTACATAATTTCAACATATTTAGGTTGTAAAATATGTTATCAAAATGAAAAAGATGTGAACAAGAAAATCACCAAATTTACACAAATATTGGGAATAATGATAAATATTACATTAAAAACTAGATTGTAAAAGGGAAGATGCTAAGAGGAAGGAGAGCCTCTAATTGCTTTAACCTAACACTGCCACGAACGGGTATATCCGTTGGCAAAGAAAATGCTTGCTGTGCTATGGGTGTGTATATCCATTCTCAACTCCAAACGCCTGCTAGTTATATAATACGCATTGCATTGCTTTCAAACTAAGCAGGCATATACTGCCATCTCCTAGGAACCTAAATAAACTTTTTCCATATTTCTCCCTGCATTGAGCAAGGAGGGTTTTAAAGGCTGGAAATATCTCAGCAGTGAAAAGGTTAAATTCTAAGACTTAGAGGAACCGACCTGCACATCTTCCCACCTTCACGTGGTGCAGCTGTTAGTAACCATATAACTTATGTGGTGAACGGACGGGATGGGCTACTCAGCAATTGCACTGGTCAGCATGGTGATATTTTCCGCGTCTTGGATTCAAGTTCGGCCTCTGGCCACTGATGCCGACGTTTCGGCATGATCCCACATGCCATTATCAAGGAATGATAAGTTCGAGTCACATGTTTAGGTCTTATATAATTAAACATATAGACTTTCCGCTGTGGTCCGTTTCCGAAGACGTACACCCATCCCAGGTTTAGTTCTTATGTAGTTATACACCTTCAGTTTTCAGTGTGGTCCGTTTCAGAAGCTTTATGCCCATCCAAGCGTCGACCACACTCCATGTTGCCCAACCGTGGTTTTCTTCATATCTTCTTCGCTGTTCTGGGGATGACATGGTGGGCAGCGACAGCAGTTTTCCATGTAGATGGTAATCTTTGGGCATCATCTCGGGTGTTAATAGAATGTGGCCTTTTCCAAAGTGGACCATACTGAAAACTGAAGGTGTTTAACTACATAAGAACTAAACCTTGGATGGGTATACGTCTTCGGAAACGGACCACAGCAGAAACTCTATATGTTTAACTTTACACTGCTACGAATGGGTATATGCATTGGCAAAGAAAATGCTTGCTGTGCTATGGGTGTGTGTATCCATTCTCAACTCCAAACGCCTGCTAGTTATATAATACGTATCGCATTGCTTTCAAACTAAGCAGGCATATACTGCCATCTCTTAGGAACCTAAATAAACTTTTTCCATATTTCTCCCTGCATTGAGCAAGGAGGGTTTTAAAGGCTGGAAATATCTCAGCAGTGAAAAGGTTAATTATATAAGGCCTAAACCTGTGACTCGAACTTATCGTTCCTTGATAATGGCATGTGGGATCATGCCGAAATGTCGGAATTAGTGGCCAGAGGCCGAACTTGAATCCATGATGCGGAAAACCCAAGAAAACTTTCTTATTCATACTTATATCCACGAAAATCTGCAATATAACATATATATATGCACACATTATTTTGGGACTAAAATGCTGCAAAGGAGACAAAAAAGGTTTGAAAAAGTGCAAAAGTGCTTGCACTGAAAAAAAAAGGTGCAAAAAAGTGCTAGCATTGAAAAAAGGTGTAAACTAAAACACAATTAGGGGCATTTATTTAATGTTTTATTTGCAAGACAAGCTAATTTGAGCGTTGTAGTAACAAAAAAAAATTAAGGTGCAGCACCTAAAATTCCTATTTCTTCTTATTATCTTGACACAGTATGCAATTTGGAGAGTTGAAGATTCTAATTTTGTGTAGGTGTGCTGCCTTTTAACAGTCTGAATCTTGCCTGGGCTGTTCAGGTATTAAGTTTTTATTAAGGTAGAATATTTTTATCACTCACCTCATATTGTTCTTCTTATTTGATTATAAACTAGTTTCGGAACATAGTTTCTGTTCCATTCTCAGTATCGTCACGACCGTTGTTCTGTCGTCTTGAAGAGCTGTCCTTCTCTCCTTCCATTGGCTGACTGAAAAATCTTGAAACCAGGTCATTCTCACCGGGAAATTCAAAGTTCATTAATTTCTTCTTTTCGCTCTTTTGAATGTAGATCTTTTCCCAAACAGTAAGTTCTTTTGGTTTGGGAAAAGATCTACATTCAAAAGAGCGAAAAGAAGAAATTAATGAACTTTGAATTTCCCGGTGAGAATGACCTGGTTTCGAGATTTTTCAGTCAGCCAATGGAAGGAGAGGACAGCTCTTCAAGACAACGGTCGTGACAATACTGAGGATGGAACAGAAACTATGTTCCGAAACTAGTTTATAATCAAATAAGAAGAACAATATGAGGTGAGTGATAAAAATATTCTACCTTAATGAATATACCTCATAGTGAGAATTCCTAAAATAAGTAATTAAGTATTAATATTTAATTTTAGGAAGTTATATTTTGAGGTTATTTTAATTATATTATTTTTGGTCTGGACATCTTACCTCAATATTAATGTTGATTTGTTCTTGGACATGTTTCAAAACAATTCTCTGTTTTATCTTCAGCTTTCCCAGACTCTGGGAAAGCTGAAGATAAAACAGAGAATTGTTTTGAAACATGTCCAAGAACAAATCAACATTAATATTGAGGTAAGATGTCCAGACCAAAAATAATATAATTATAAGTAATTAAGTTTTTATTCTGCAAGATAGCCGCCCATGATTTCTCATTATTTTGTGTTTTAAAGTGCTCTATCAATTCTTTCTGGAAGTTTCTTTTAATGATAATTTTTGCAGAATGATGAGGCAGGTTTTGATTCATTTTCTGTAAAATTTTAGTATCTTTTTTGCTAAGAGATCCAGCATTTTGTTTCCATAAGTTATATCCTGCAATGAGAGGGTATCAATTGGAGTTGAATAATAACAGCAGATTCCAACCGACATCGAATTTTGACCATGCACAGCTGCCATGTGCCCTTCTTTTATCAAATGAATTGGAATATGCCAAAACTGTCATTTTCCACCTTTAAAATTTGTCCGTAGTGAAAACGAATACATTTATCTCGAAATGAACTTTGATTGGGATCAGCCGTTATTATTGTAAGTGCCTCAATTTTATTTTATTTGGTCAATAATCTTATTTATTTACAACACTTTACAAGAGATTGGAGAATTGTGTGTTGTTATATGAAGTGAAAGTTTGATAATTTGTTTTTGCAGGATACAATATTTATTTAAACCGAAGCCTGGAGAAAGTCATCCCAACCATTCATTCTACAGAACACTGTTTCCTAAAATAATTCAAGATATAGAAGTGAGTAAATTACTAATTTATCTATATCTAATTATTATATATATCTTAATATATAAAAAGTTCATGTCACGTTGTTTGTCTGCGATGGAATCCTAAACTACTGAACCGATTATAATAAAATTTTGCACACTGTGTGCAGTTTGATCCAACTTGAGACTTAGGGTAGTTTGTAACTAAATTTATAGTCGCATTATTTTTTATTGCAAATTATTTGTTTATTATTTAACAAAGAGTTATAATTATGTGCAAGTTCCATACGATTCTAACAGATGGTGTTGTAAGGTAATTTGGTAAGGTAATTGGTTTATTCATATTTAAAGAGAAAAATTATATGCTCAGACCGGGACTTGAACCCGGGACCCTTGGTTTTCTAGTCCAAGTGCTCTACCATTTGAGCTACCTGAGCAAGTACTGATCTAAACGCAAATCTTTCTCTATATACGTTGTAATTGGTTTATTATTTAACAAAGAGAGATCAAGGTGGCTGTGCTTTTTGTTGCAACCGCGAATTTCAATTGAATTACAAATCATATTTAAAGAGAAAAATTATACGCTCAGACCGGGACTTGAACCCGGGACCCTTGGTTTTCTAGTCCAAGTGCTCTACCATTTGAGCTACCTGAGCAAGTACCGATCTAAACGCAAATCTTTCTCTATATACGTTGAAATTCCCGCCCACCAAATGCTTTGAAGCCTTTGCTTCTATCTTTGCAAATGGCGGCTCCTATATTAAGAAGACATATTTGGGAATTATACATTACATTATAAATGCCAGTACGGCTATTTTCGATGTTTTTATTATTAATTTCATACATCTCAATGATGGATAAATCATATTTAAAGAGAAAAATTATACGTTCAGACCGGGACTTGAACCCGGGACCCTTGGTGATTAATATGATTTATCCATCATTGAGATGTATGAAATTAATAATAAAAACATCGAAAATAGCCGTACTGGCATTTATAATGTAATGTATAATTCCCAAATATGTCTTCTTAATATAGGAGCCGCCATTTGCAAAGATAGAAGCAAAGGCTTCAAAGCATTTGGTGGGCGGGAATTTCAACGTATATAGAGAAAGATTTGCGTTTAGATCGGTACTTGCTCAGGTAGCTCAAATGGTAGAGCACTTGGACTAGAAAACCAAGGGTCCTGGGTTCAAGTCCCGGTCTGAGCGTATAATTTTTCTCTTTAAATATGATTTATCCATCATTGAGATGTATGAAATTAATAATAAAAACATCGATGAATTACAAATATTGATTATTTCATAATTTAAGTGTGTTCAGTGTTTATTTTATTTTCAATATTATTAATTTTGTGCGTAAGTATTTGTTTTAAGTAATCTGGCTGAAAGACAGCAACTTAATTTAAATTTTTAACGTATACCTTAGCCACAGCAACGCGTGGCCGGGACTTCTAGTATGTATATATATATATATATATATATATATATATATATATATTATTATTATTATTATATTTATCATAATTTGTTAACATTTCTGAAGAAGGTACAGTGTACCAAAACAGCTGTCACTGAATTATATCTTAATAAATATGAAAATCAAATAAAACTGTTGGTTTTATTTTTATTTAATTAATAAATATGAATTTTCATCAAGTAAACATCAACTCAATTCATGATTACTTATTATATTTACTTTTTCATTACTTCCAATGAGAAATTTAACAACTCAAATGAACACAGAAATTGTATGATAAAAGTTCTTTACTATTCGAAAGAATGAAAATATGATGAATATGACCAATAAATTACTATAATATGCTCTGTCACATATAAATGGCCAAATGTGCAAAAATATGACTTAACAAAGTACTTTAATTCAATTGGTTTTTATATAAAAAGCATTTATGTACATTTAAAAACACATCACTCTTACCAAGAAATATGTACTGACTGTATCATAAAAATCCTAGCCTTAGTTATAATTGAGTAACTAATGATTTTGGTTGTGTGTTTCAGAGTATAGAGAACAACTGGAGAATGGGAAGACATGTACTGCAGGAGAATTAACTGCAGGTCGGAAAATTCTAAAGGAGTCTATTGTCTGCAGTACGACGACCAGAAAATTGTATCAGGCCTCCGAGACAATACAATTAAAATATGGGATCGCAATACTTTGCAGTGTACCAAGGTTTGTTACCTTTGTGATGTAAAAGGTAAAAGTTGTGACACAAATATTCAATTTCTTCTTTCTTTATAGGAAGAATTTTTAAGGATTTCGTATCATTTTCAGTTTTGTTACTTTCTTATCTCTAGCATTTGGTGAGAAAATATAATTTGAAATTTAGAAATGTCTCAAAAAACCTTTAATTACAGCAATTATTTAGTGTACGTTTATCAGATCAGTCGGCCATGGTGGAGTAGTGGTTATGCTCCATGCGTCAGGTTCCAAGGGATCATGGGTTCAAACTCGGGGTGGTTGATGTATTTTTTTAGGATGGAAAAATCCAAGGAGCAAGTCCTCCGGGAGGGACTTTAAGCCGTGGGTAAGTCTGAAGATTTTCAGGCTCGTAAAAGAACAAGCCTGAATAAAAGGCCTCTGTGCAAAATTTAACCAATCTTCATCCATCCAATTAATAACTTAATTACATTTAAATTAATATTGGGAAGTAAACATTATGAGGTTAATAGTGAGTGGAGAACATATTTTTAACGACTCACCTCATATAATTTCAAACTTCTTTGATACCAGCGGTTTCAGACAATATCTTGTCCCTCTTCAGTCATGGCTTGAGTGGAAACCATGACTGAAGAGGGACAAGATATTGTCTGAAACCACTGGTATCAAAGAAATTTGAAATTATATGAGGTGAGTCGTTAAAATATGTTCTCCACTCACTATTAATAACTTAGTTACCTATGAGATGTGTCATTGATGCGATGTGACATCTGTGGGTAAATAAGCGTAACTAAATTAAAATATTTTAAATAATAATATTTTTTTCTTTTTCTTATTCCTTTCATGTGATAGACCTAGTGGTCTTTTATGGTCTCAATCCAACGTTTGAAGGGTCTGCCCAAAGGCATCATCATTTACAGCAGTCCTTTTACATTTTCTTTGAGACTTTAAGATACAACAGGTTACTGGTCTGAAGTGAACAAGTCCAGTGGTGGGGTTGTCACCTTAGGCCTCTGGACAGGCGTGATTATGATACATGTAAATGCTGATTTACTCTGTCTGTATCTTGATGGAACGGTTATACTACCACTGTTTGTTTTAGGCAGGTTGCACCACGAGCAGGTCGGGTTGGGATTTAGAAAGGAGAGGTTATGTAGAATGCACTTCACTATTTTTTTGCAACCTTAATATATTATCTGTCTTCCTCAATTAGAATTGATTTTTGATATATATATTTTCTACTATTTTACACTCGTGTTTATATTCTTTTATTAGTTTTAATTTTAATTATCATTAACTTTATTGTGTTATTAGGTCTTACTTTTGGTATTGTTTAGTTTAACTAAATAATCATTGAATATTTATTATTGTGATTTATGTATTTGTATATAATGTATCATCAGCCGGTATTCAAAACCTTAAAATTCCATTAAATCTGGATTTTTGCATAAGGCATCGTCTGCATGCTGTTAAAGTCTTGAAACTCCAAGATGATTTTACTGCCATCTATTAATAGTTACAAAAACCATGCATTTCCTCAACTATTAACCCCAGACCCAAAAACTCCCATTTCCAACAGGGAGGAATAGCAAGGTTTTGTATGGTCCAATCTCAGAACCAAAAACTGGCATCTCCAGGGTAACACTTTTCAGAAATTAATTTAAAAATATAATAGATTTTGATAAATAAATTGCAATTTTATAATAGATTTTTACCTTAAAAAATCATAAAAATTGATGTTTCTTCTTAAATTACATTATGTAGGTAGGAAATAACACTATGAGGTTTATTTTAGTTATTTGAGTTGTATTTTGACTCACCTCATACTTCTTGATTTTTATGCACACTTAAGTTTCAACACTGCCTTTGTGATATTTTTGATGCAACACCACAATCACAACTCCTCCTCCTTCTTCTTCTCCTGCTCCTCCTCCTCCTCCCTCTCCCTCTCCTCCTTTTCCTTCTTCTTCTCCTCCTTTTTATTCTTCTTCTTCTTTCCTCCTCCTTCTTCTTCTCCTCCTCCCCCTTCTTCTTCTTCTTCTTCTCCTCCTCCTTCTTCTTCTCTCCTCCTTCTTCTTCTCCTTCTTCTTCTTCTTCTTCTTCTCCTCCTCCTTCTTCTTCTTCTCCTTCTTATTCTTCTCCCTCTCCTTCTTATCCTTCTTCTTGTCCTTCTCCTCCTTCTTCTCCTCCTTTTTATTCTTCTCCTCCTCCTTCTCCCTCTCCTTCTCCCTCTCCTTCTCCTCCTTCTGGTTCTCCTGCTCGTTCTTCTCCTTCCCTCCTTCTGGTTCTCCTGCTCGTTCTTCTTCTCCTTCCCTCCTCCTTCTCCTTCTTCTCCTCCTCCTCCTTCTTCTTCTCCTCCTTCTTCTTCTTCTCCCTCTCCTCATCCTCCTCCTTCTCCTTTTTCTCCTCCTCCTTTTTCTCCTCTTTCTTCTCCTTCTTTCCTCCTTCCCCTTCTTCTTCTCCTTCTTTCCTCCTTCCCCTTCTTCTTCTCCTTCTTATTCTTCTCCTTCTCCCTCTCCTACTTGTCCTTCTCCTTTTTCTCCTCTTTCTTCTTCTCCTTCTTTCCTCCTTCCCTTCTTCTCCCTCTCCTTCTCATCCTCCTTCTTCTCCCTCTCCTCCTTTTTCTCCTCTTTCTTCTTCTCCTTCTTCCCCTTCTTCTCCTCCTTCTTATTCTTCTCCTCCTTCTTATTCTTCTCCTCCTCCTTATTCCTATTCTTATTATTATTATTATTCTTATCCTCCTCCTCTTGAAATGTTTACAATTATGGGAGTTACAAGGTTTTGATTGCCAATCGACTGGATGAGTGGAAGAGATCTCATAGTAAGAGAAGTAGATAAGACAGTGAGATAATGTTTGTATAATTATTTTCAGGTGCTGACAGGTCACACGGGATCAGTGTTGTGTCTGCAGTACGACGACAAAGTTATCATCAGTGGCTCAAGTGACTCAACGGTGAGAGTTTGGGACGTCGGGTCGGGAGAAATGGTCAACACATTAATACATCATTGTGAGGCTGTGCTCCATCTCCGGTTCAACAACGGCATGATGGTTACATGCTCCAAGGTGGGTATCAATATCTTTCTAACATCACCAAGAATTAGACAATTGCACGTTCCGACTTCATAATGCATCAGCACAACATTTTCTAGGTCTTCCGACATCACGTCTTCCTCTTGCAAACATTGGATATCTCTCCTTACTCATTCCATTCATATGATCAATCCACTTTTGTCTACAATTCGTGACTTTATCCAATAAAGGCTGCACTTTTAATTCTTCTCTTATATCCTCATTTCCAATTCTATCAAGTTTTGTACATCCTTTAACTTGTCTGAGGAACTTCATCTCTGCTGTCTGTATTCTTCTTTACGTATTTTCATTGGAGCCCAAGTTTCACATCATACAATATTGTGGGAATTGCCATAGCTTTATACATTTTAATTAATTTATTTTTTTTCTTTTTCCCCAATATTTTCAAAATTAATTATTTTCTCTTTATTCTTGTGGATGTACATTTTCTCCCAAATTGTGAGTTCCTTAGATTTATATGTTTCAGTTATTTGGCTTTTGTTTTGATTCTATGTTTTTGTTACCAGGCAGGTGCAGCTATTGCAGACTTTTCTATTTCTCCATTTTTAACATTTCTAAGGTGGTCTTTCAATCTTATATTCAAGTTAATTTTTGTTTTTCCTATATACATTTTTTCGCAATTTTTATAATCAATTTAATAAATTCCTGATTTGTTTCCTTCATCAATCTTTTCATTTTTTGTTGTTTGTAATTAATCTATTCAGGCTGTAATCGTTTTTTGTGCTAATTTAATGTTATATTTGCTGAAAAGGTTTGGAACTTATTAAATGCAAAAGGATGTTATGTAAATTTCCTGAATTTTGTACAGTTTATTTATCTGTCTGAAGAGTACTTTCATTTATCACTTTTTGTTGCTTCTTCTTCCTTCCAAGTATTAGGCCAAGGACTGTTACGATCCTATAGAAAATTTTCCCTCCAGCGTTTCATAGGACGGCCCAGAGATCCTCGTCCTCTTGGTATATAATTATAAACAGCTTTGGGGATCCGATTTGAACTCATTCTTTCAAGATGGTGTTTCCAATTTAGTTGGTACTGTTTAATATATTCCAAAAATTGGCGTAGTCTTCAATTCTTTTAAGATATCGGTGTTCCTTTTCCGATCCCATCTGCTGTAACCCGCTGTTCTGCACATGAATCTCATTTCACAAGACGTTATTCTGCTTTCATGTCGTCTTTTTAGTGTCCATGCTTCACTACCATAGGTCAACACTGGTCTAGCCAAAGTGTTATATAAACGTAATCTGGTGTTTTTTTGTACAAGGGATGGTTTCATAACTTGATTAAAAATTCCCAAACTTTTATTATAACTAGTAATTTTTTCAGGGATATCCTTTTCATCCCAGATAGAGAGATAATATCCAAGATATTTAAATTGATTAGATCTCTCTAAAATTTTATTCTGGAGACAGATTTTACTTTGTATGGGGTCCTTCCCATGAAATGCCATAATTTCAGTTTTGTTAATTGATATTTTCCATATTAAATTTGGCACCTATTTTTTTATAAATTATGTGTTTTGCACTCTTTTAACTTTACTATCTAACCTCTCTTGGTTAACTGTTGTTTTTTCGACCCCGACACTATTAGGATATCCGAGGGCTAGGGAGTCTTTCCTTTCTTCCTTTTCTTCTTTCCTTTATTTTCTTTTCTTCTCCAGGAAAGCCTGACCAGAGTCTATAAGATGGCAGCCCCATCACTGGTCTTGCCTTCCTTTGGCCACAACCAATCGAAGGGACTATTATTATGTTTTCAAGTCTTATATGAGAATTTCCCGGAAGGATCACTTTTTGTGTTTTGAATCTATTTATTTTCTTATGAATCATCTTTTCCTCAAAACCATTCTCTTTTGCTGTCTTTAATGTGTTTTTTCTCTGCTCATGGGAACGTTCACAAGTCTCTAATAGTTTAGGACACTTATTTTTTTTTTCAAAATATTATTGATCTTTGCGTATTTCATTGAAAAAGAGTGTTCCCTAAGTGATTTTGAAATGTTTCAGGACCGATCGATAGCAGTGTGGGATATGACATCACAAACAGAAATCACGCTGCGTAGAGTTCTGGTTGGTCATCGAGCAGCAGTGAATGTGGTAGACTTCGATGAGAAGTACATAGTTTCTGCGTCTGGTGATAGAACCATCAAAGTCTGGAACACTTCGACGTGTGAATTTGTGAGAACGCTTAACGGACACAAAAGAGGGATTGCATGTCTGCAGTATAGAGATCGACTTGTTGTTAGTGGGAGCTCCGACAATACTATCAGGTTATTTCTATATTTTCAGCTCCCTAGATAATAATATTATTTTATATTACATAGCAGTCGAGTTTACAAGGTAAGTGTGTGCAATTATTTTTATATTTGTTGTAAATTCAATCACCTAGGAACAAGAACGAGATGCACATAGGCTCATTTCTGGAAATGCATGCTATTTTGCATTACAGGGACTCTTGTTGTCCCAACGTCTCTCAAAAAGCTGAAAAATATATAATGTATGGTTAAAAACTATAATATAGTTACCTTGTAGGTCCATCTCCTCAACTTAAGTTCTTTTAAAACTCTGTAGGCCTTTCGGGACTAGTCCCATCATCAGCAGAATGCATTAGGTCCGTTCTTGTTGACCCTTGTTGAAGCACTGACTTGGTTGTGAGAATTTTGTACAGAGGATTGTGTGGATTAGGTGTGTATTCATTGAGAATCAGGTTGTTGTTGATTTCTCTTAGGATTGCGATTTCCTCCAGTATATTTATTCTCGTTGGAATGTTTTCTCTATGTACTATTGTGAGGGTGTTATCGATGTTATGCATATGGTGTCCAGCTTGAATTACATGTTTTGCGTAAAAATATATATTTTTCATTTTGGAATATATCCACAATACAGTTGTTTTCAGTAACCTCAAGAAATTTGTCTTTTTTCAGTTGTATCGGTCCTGAACATCCTCATCTGTAAGCCCCAGTTCACTCTCACACCGTACATACAACCTTCTTTACGTCTTCTCTTTCTCCTTTTCTTATCTATTCTCCACTCTAAGATCTTCTTAAGGATTCTATCAGATATCATCTTGAGATGTCCATACCATCTTAATCGTCTCTCTTCATTTGTGTGTAATACATTTCTTTCAACGTTTCTAACTTTTGTAATCTGGACTTCCTCGATGTTCTTGTCCAGTTATCCATCTCTGTTGCTAATAACTTGTTAGTTTGGCACCTTTTAATTGTCCACGTCCAGAGATATGGATCAGAATTCATATAACATAATACTTTCTAGAATGGTGTTATAAATATATTTCTTTGTAGTAAAGGATGTTTTTACTTTTGAAAATTTATATATATATATATATTCTCCCAGTTATATGGATGCGAATTATGAACTCTTACTTTAAGGGAGGAGAAAACGTTATGAGTAGGGCTTGGAAGTTGAAGACCTCGAAAAGACTTAAAGATATCCTAAAAGCAACATAAGAACTGGAAAAAAGGATGTTAAAAGGCAAATCAAATTAAATAATTTTTAATTTCAACTGCATCTGGGACCCAAAGTTAGGCAGAAGATTGTTACATATTTTGAATCCCATATTGTCAATATTGGAATTAATATTTCATTCCTTTTTCGAGTAATGTCACTTGGTCAATTCAATCAATTAGTGGTGTAAATTCATCAAAATATTTTGATTGAATCCGTCATATCAGTAAATTTGTAATGCAGCATTTATATCTTGATTGATTGTTCAAAAGTTTAAGAAATGTACAATGCTATGTGGTACATTCAATAAATAATGCACATATTTTTAGTTCTCAACTGCCTTTCATTAGAAATTGATGAAACTTTACAGAATGGATTTTCAATACTTCCTTTATAGCATCACAAAATTTTATTGATTTCCGACAGATGGCTATGATGTACTTTAGTTTTAAAATGGCAGCTACACATAAAACAGAGAGCTATGATTGAAAATCAAAAGATCTGATACTCTTGTTTTAAAAAAATCTTCTTCTTCATCCAGCCAAGTCTTAGGCCTAGAGGCCTATTACGATCTCACTGATGAATTTTGTATCCAGCATTTCCTTGGATGGCCCAGAGATACCTTCCCTGTTGGATGATAACAAAGCATGACCTTGGGAACTCTATCTGAACTCAATCATCCAGTTGTTCTGGTATCTATATATGCATTCGATGACCAGTTCTAAACGCAATTCCTTCAAGATATCATCATTGCATTTGTGATCCCATTTGGTACATCCTGCTGTATATCTCATGAATCTCATTTCACTAGAAGTTATCCTGCTCTCTTCTCCTTTCCTCAAAGTCCATGCCTCACTGCCGTAGCAAAGTGCAGGTCTTGCTAAGGTTTTCTATAACCGTACTCTGGTATCTCTCTGGACTAGCGAAGGTTTCATTACCGATTTTATTATTCCTACAGTTTTATTAAATTAAATAAATAATTTTATTTGCTATGTCTACTTCATCCAATGTCTACTCCATATTCAATCTAGTAAATTCCTGATTTTTCTTCTTCAATTTTAAAATTTAAAATAAAATTCTTTACAATTCACCTCATGTCCTGTCTTCTATTTAGAGCAGTTTCATAACCTTAGTGGTTACATCTTCAGTAGTTACTTGACTGATGTTCTGTTGTCCAGGAACACTGCTTCTTACTCCATCTGTTGATGAACCTGCCAAATCAATTTTCCAGAAATATCAAAATTCATTAATTTTTCTTTTTTAGATTTTTGAATGTTTATTTTTTCCCAAACTGTGAGCTCCTTAGGTTTTTCTATTTGTTTCATTAAACTAGCTTTTCTTTCAATTTGATGTTTTTCTGACCAAGCATGAGCGGCTACTGCTGATTTTTCCAGTTGCTCATTTTTGACATTCCTAAGGTGTTCTTTCACTCTGGTTTTCAAATGTCTTATTGTTTTTCCTGTGTAAATTTTATCACAATCTCCGCATTTAATCTAGTAAATTCCTGATTTTTCTTCTTCAATTTTGTAATTTTATATGTTTATATTTTTATTTCTTTATTTATATTTTCCTATAATAGTTCAAATCTTGCTTTACCTTGTTCTGCCGCTGATATTCTGCTGACACAACAATACTCTTATCCACTGCTTGATCCACTTACACATTTTGTAAGCATCTGTGATTGTTTGAAATGGTCTCCTGCTTTGCAGAAACAAATTCAATCACAGATATCTGTTTTGTATGTGTTTCAAGAGTAGCTGACATTTTAAAACTAAAGTACATCAAAGCAATCTGTCAGAAAACAATTAAACTTTTTGATGTTATAAAGAAAGGATTGAAGATATGTTCTGTAAAGTTTCATTCATTTCCAATGAAAGATAGTCGAGAACTAAAATTATGTGTACAATTTATTGAACGACGTAGTATATGGAAAATACTAGCTGTTTTAAGTTCTGAAAAGAATATATTTAGCTTTGCTTAAACAATTTGTGAAGTGTGCATTTAAAAACATTTTCAGATTGTGGGATATAGAGTGCGGGGCGTGTTTACGTGTTCTTGAAGGTCATGAAGAGTTAGTGAGATGCATTCGCTTTGATAGTAAAAGGATAGTCAGTGGCGCATACGATGGGTAAGTTCTGTTCATCATTATCATGAGTCAAAGATGGAAGAGAAACTTTTAACATAGAAAATATTTGGAAATAAGAACGATCAATTTTATTTCATAATGGAGTATGACAAAACAAAGAAAGATTGTTTACCAATTATTAGAAATAATTAAATTATTTTCAGTCTGATCATCTTACCTCAATATTAATGTTGATTTGTTCTTGGACATGTTTCAAACCAGAATTGTTTTGAAACATGTTCAGGAACAAATCAACATTAATATTGAGGTAAGAAGATCAGACTGAAAATAATTTAATTAAAATAACCTCAAAATATCACTTCCTAAAATTAAATATTAATTAGAAATAATTTTAAATACTTTTAAAAAAATGCCTGCTATACACCTTAGAATTAATATAAAATTATGGAATATTCACCTGAAAGGTCCGTCTCCTCAACTTAATTAATCATTTAACTGTAGCGCTTTCGGGACTTGTCCCATCATCGGCAGGATTCAAAACTGGTGTTTCACTGAAGATCTGGTAGAGGGGGTTGCATGTATTGGGTTTGTTTTCGTTTATCAGGCTGTCGTTGTGAGCTGCTTTCATGATTTCCATCTCTTCGAGTACGTTTATCTTCGCTGGATTATTGCACAGAGAAAATAATCCAGCGAAGATAAACGTACTCGAAGAGATGGAAATCATGAAAGCAGCTCACAACAACGACAGCCTGATAAACGAAAACAAACACAATACATGCAACCCCCTCTACCAGATCTTCAGTGAAACATGAGTTTTGATTCCTGCCAATGATGGGACAAGTCCCGAAAGCACTACAGTTAAATAATTAATTAAGTTGAGGAGACGGACCTTTCAGGTGAATATTCCATAATTTTATATTAATTTTGAATAATACCTCAACGGAACACATCATGAATCTTATAAAAGTTGATTATACACCTTAGGACAAAAAAAAAGTTGTACACTTTAGGACAAAAACAAAAATTCTACACCTTAGGGCAAACAAAACGGAAGTCTCTTGAAATGAGATTTTGCTTAAGTACACACTCCTTTTCAGTGTTTTGATTATTCTTTTTACATTACTTTCTTCTGTGAAGTTGGATCCACCATAGAGCAAGAACGCTAATGGCTTCGTTGCCAAGGCCCAGCATTTGAAAACAACACATTACTTTCTTAGTTAGTAAACCACATATTTTTTAATGTGCAACTGAATTTAAATGGAACTGTTAGATTCTTATTTTAGTTTAAATAGAAATTATAATAAATTTTGAATGTAAGGTTTATCACGGGTGCATTAATTAAGTTTTGAATTTTGCAGGAAAATAAAAGTGTGGGATCTTCTAGCAGCACTCGATCCAAGAGCACCAGCGAGTACATTGTGTTTACGAACTCTAGTGGTGAGTGTACAGCTGAATGTGTGTTAGAAGTTATTATTTCTAAAATAAAACTATGTCCAATTCTGGAAAGTGTTAATTTAAAAATACAATATTACCCTCTTTTACACTTTTCAAGGAACCAGAGGGAAAGTGATGTAAATTATAGGAAACGAGGAGGAGATAAAAAATCGAATGAATGAGTCATTTCTTATCTTACCTCATAGTTTATGTTTTCTTAAACACTGGAACTGCAGTTTTCAAGTGGAACATCCCTGCCATTTTCAACTGATGTGACTACCGGATTTTCGTTGGAATCTTCATCTATAACATTTCCATCTGGTGTTGATTTGATGATTTTAATAAATGAGTTGGAGAAAATGTTTTAACATCTCACCTCACAAAGTTGCTTGCCTTCGCGATACCGGTTTCAAAAGTATAGTATTACTTCCATCTTCAGTCAAATTCCAACTGTTCAAATTTTGTCATTAACATCATCTACTGAACTGACATCTGTGTAGATTTATAAACTTGGAGATTAAGGGTCGAATTTATAAACGCATTAGACCGTAAAAGGCGTTCTCTGCTGAGAAAGTTTTATCCTAATACATTTTGCTTACTCAGAAATCTATTCATGCGATAATAATTGTAAGCTACCTGACGAGGTACCTTAAGATCATAGCTCAAGATAGAAACTTATCGTGAAAATCCCGAAGGGAACCGATGTAGTTTGAAACCTTTGCAGCTTTATCCAAGATGTCGGACCTTGAAGACTTCGATCATGTTTTCAGTATACGCGGAGAAGAGGAATTTGATAGAGTTTACCAAAGAATTCAACTGGAAGAACAGGAGAATCGGCGTAATATTGCGCGACGCAGATGTCGTTGTATACGGTATTATTTGCAGGACGCAAGCGTAAATGCGTTCCTCTATAGCAGACGATAATAACGGAAGTGGTTTTATCGCTGAGAATTCTGGGTAATTCGTTGCCAATATTACGAAAACGTCAACTTTCATGCATGACCAGTAAGTCGGCCGTTAATTCGATCTCAGCAATTGGTCACGGTGAGTCAGTTCACCAGTGATTGGAAGTAATTTGAGTAGAGACTAATGTATTTGCATACGGCCCTAAATGTATGTACATTGAGAAGAATAAATATAAAGCAATGAATTTCGATATCCCTGACAAGAATAATTAATTCTGCAGACATTTGAAGAGTTAAGAGGCCAAAGAGCACGCAGAATCTCCTGAGGATGGCTACCGCAGTAGTAGACAAAACATTGAGTGTTAATAAAACCAGACCACGGCCATTTAGCCCGAAAGACATAAAATAGATAATTAATTGTTTAGTATGACTATTATTGTAATTTTTTGTATTTATATGTAACATATGTTTGTCCTGGTGAGTGGAAGAGAAGACCACATGGCCTTAACTCCACCAGGCTAAAATAAATCTATTCTAATCTATTCTAAAAAATACTTTGAAAAGAAGTCGTGAGATGGCGTTGATAGCAATGGCTATCGGCTTTCGGATGAAAGGAGAATTAATTGTATAAGTAGAAAGAAATGTTACATTCTATCGCAAGTTCGAATGGCATAGCGGTTACTGCACTGACGTACAGAGTCAGAGGTCTGGGGTTCGATTCCTAGTTCAGATGTAATTTTTCTTTCTAAAATAAAACTATATCCAATTGTGGAACATGTTAATTTAAAATATAACCTCAAAAATCTATATTTATTTTCTTATGATTTATCTTTTTCCTCAAACCATTATTTTAATTTGAAACTACTCTACTTGTTAAGGTAGAATATTTTTTTTATCACTCACCTCATATTGTTCTTCTTATTTGATTATAAACTAGTTTCGGAACATAGTTTCTGTTCCATCCTCAGTATCGTCACGACCGTTGTTCTGTCGTCTTGAAGAGCTGTCCTTCTCTCCTTCCATTGGCTGACTGAAAAACCTCAAAACCAGGTCATTCTCAACGGGAAATTCAAATAATTACATGAATCGTGATTTTTTCTTACCTCATACATCTATGTTTCTTTAAACACAGCACTGCAGTATCGGCGACACTTTGTCGTCATCGTCAGCTGTTTTCACGACAGTACAGTCGTGAAAACAGCTGACGATGACGACAAAGTGTCGCCGATACTGCAGTGCTGTGTTTAAAGAAACATAGATGTATGAGGTAAGAAAAAATCACGATTCATGTAATTATTATTAATTGAACCTCATAATGTTAAAAATTCCCAAATTTAATAGGGAAATTCAAAGTTCATTAATTTCTTCTTTTCACTCTTTTGAATGTAGATGTTTTCCCAAACAGTAAGTTCTTTTGGTTTTTCTATTTGTTTTAATAATTTAGCTTCTTTCTCGATAAGATCTTTTTCAGACCATGCATGGGCAGCCACTGCAGATTTTTCTACTTCCCCTTTTTTGACATTCCTGAGATGTTCTTTCACTCTAGTTTTCAAATTTCTCTTAGTTTTTCCTATGTAGAATTTCTCACATTCTTCACATTTAATTTGATAAATCCCTGATTTGTTTTCTTCTTTAATTTCTCATTCTTATTAGGTCTAATCAGTCTACTGATGCTGTAGTCATTTTGGGTGCTAACCTTATGTTGAAATCTTTAAAAAATTTTTGAAACTTGTGGTGTTTTAATGGATGATATGTGAATTTTCTAAATTTTACATTATCTTATTTAACTTTTAGAAGAGTGCTTTGATTAATAAATTTTTGTCTTTTGAACTTGTTTATTTTTTTGAGTATCATTTTTGCTGCAAAACCATTTTTCGTGGCTACGTTGATTATGTGTTCTTTTTCTTTTTCATAAATTTCTTTGTTCATTGGTATGTTCACTAATCTGTGTGTCAAACTATTGAAAACTGCTTCTTTGTGAGCTATGTGATTGAAACCTGAAGCTTTTATGTAGTTATCTATATGTGTCTTCTTTCTGTAATTTCCAAATTCTATCTTATTTTCTTCATCCCTTTTTAAGTTGAGATCTAAAAATGGTATTTCTCCATTGATTTCCTTTTCCATAGTGAACTTTATAGTTTGACTTTGAATGTTCAATAATTTTAATTCATCATCTATCTGTTTATGATTAACTATTGCAATTATGTCATCCACATATCTACACCAGAACTCTACTTGTGTTTGCAGGAACATACAGGAAGAGTATTCCGTCTGCAGTTTGATGAGTTCCAGATAGTGAGCAGTTCACATGACGACACAATCCTGATCTGGGACTTCCTGAACTGCACTCCTCCTGATGGAACTCCACAGCAGCAGCAACAGCAGCTCAGCACTCGCTCTCCAACACGCACGTACACTTACGTCTCAAAGTAATTACGCACAGTGATGGCTCTTCCACACCCCCACAACCAGGGTCACCTCTCATTTTGATTACTTCATGATGAATGCTGTTTCTTGTGTAGTGTGCGTCTTCTTGTTAACTGGATTAAAAAAATAAATATATTGTACACGTTCATATTCTCAATGGTATTAATAAGCTGTTAGTTTGTGCTGATGATGTAGTGCTATTGGAGGACAACACGCACACACTACTGAGTAACACTAAGAAATTAGGACTGGAAGTAAATATCAATAAAACTAAATATATGGTCACACGTAGAAATACTTACTTACTTACTTACTTACTTACTCACTGGCACTATCGAACCCGAAGGTTCATGGCCGCGCGGACATAAGCTCTCCATACATCCCTATCCTGAGCTAATGCTTTCCAATCATTCCCTGTATAATCTACTTCCCTCAAATCATAGTTAATGTTGTTCTCCCACCTCATTCTTGGTCTACCAACTGGGCGCTTTCCCTCTGGCTTTCCTACAAGAAGCTTCCATGCACGTCTTTCATTCCCCATACGTGCAACATGTCCTGCCCATCGCAGTCTACGAGACTTAACTGTTCTTATTATATCTGGCTTCCTATAAAGACCATGTAGTTCATTGTTATGTAGTCTTCTCCATTCATCTGTCTGTTCATCTCTCTTTGGTCCAAAAATTTTCCTAAGAACTTTATTCTCAAATACTCGTAATCTCCTTTCCTCCCTTAAAGTAAGAGTCCATGTTTCGCACCCATATAATATAACTGGTAGAATAATAGTTTATATATTTTCAGCTTTACGTTTTTTGAAAGGAGTTGGGACATCAAAAGTCTCTGCAATGCATAATAGCAAGCATTTCCAGAATTGAGCCTATGTTTAATTTCTTTGTGCATCTCATTCCTATTTGTGATTATTGTTCCTAGGTATTTGAATTCAGCACTTCCTCAAAATTTCCCTCATTTGTCATTAGCTGTCCATTTCCATTATATACTGAATTTCTACGTGTGACCATATATTTAGTTTTACTGATATTTACTTCCAGTCCTAATTTCTTAGTGTTACTCAATAGTGTGTGCGTGTTGGCCTTTAGTATCTCCTCGCTATCGGCCAGTAGTACTACATCATCAGCATAAACTAACAGCTTATTAATACCATTGAGTTGTAAGCCTTCCTCATTCTCTAAAGATTTAATGGCATGCTCTAGTACAAAATTAAATAGTAGAGGAGATAGTGCATCTCCTTGCTTCAACCCATTCTGGATTTCAAATAGAAATACATTGTGTAATGGAAATGGACAGCTAATGATAAATGAGGGAAATTTTGAGGAAGTTGCTGAATTCAAATACCTAGGAACAATAATCACAAATAGGAATGAGATGCACAAAGAAATTAAACATAGGCTCAATTCTGGAAATGCATGCTATTATGCATTGCAGAGACTCTTGACGTCCCAACTCCTTTCAAAAAAACGTTAAACTGTAAATATATAAAACTATTATTCTACCAGTTATATTATATGGGTGCGAAACATGGACTCTTACTTTAAGGGAGGAAATGAGATTATGAGTTTTTGAGAAATAAGTTCTTACGAAAATTTTTGGACCAAAGAGAGATGAACAGACAGGTGAATGGAGAAGACTACATAACAATGAACTACATGTTCTTTATAGGAAGCCAGATATAATAACAACAGTTAAGTCTCATAGACTGCGATGGGCAGGACATGTTGCACGTATGGGGAATGAAAGACGTGCATGGAAGCTTCTTGTAGGAAAGCCAGAGAGAAAACGCCCAGTTGGTAGACCAAGAATGAGGTGGAAAAACATTAACTATGATTGGAGGGAAGTATATTATACAGGGAATGATTGGAAAGCATTAGCTCAGGGTAGGGATGTATGGAGAGCTTATGTCCGCGTGGCCATGAACCTACGTGTTCGATAGTGCCAGTGAGTAAGTAAGGGCATAAGGAGAAAAAAGTTGTTAGGAAAATTCTTGGTCCAAAGAGAGATGAACAGACGTGAATGAAGAAGACCTACAAAATATTTTAAGAGAAAAATTATACGCTCAGACTGGGGTTTGAACCCAGGACCTTTGGCTATCTATGCCAGTGCTCTACTAACTGAGCTACCTGAGCACTCTAATCTAAACAGAAATTTTTGTCTTATATAATTGTTAATTCTCGAGTGTCAAATACAATGAGCCTTTGCTCATTCACACAAATGATGGCTTCTTCTTTAAGAAGACATTTATTGGGAATTTAAACACTACTTTATAAAGCCAGCAGGACTTCTTTCAATGTTCTTATTATTAATTTAACACTTCTCACTGAAGGATAAATTATATTTGAAGAGAAAAATTGTGTGCTCAGACTGGGCTTTCTATGACAAGTAGCTCAGTTGGTAGAGCATTGATATAGAAAAACAACGGTCCTGGGTTCAAACTCCAGTCTGAGCATTTAATTTATCTCTTCAAATATAATTTATCCTTCAGTGAGAAGTGTTAACTTAATTTTTTTTTTCTAAAAACATAGAGAAAATATATGCTTAGACTGGTGTTTGAACCCAGGACATTCAGCTTTATATGCTAATGCTCTGAGACTACATAACATGGCTTATGGTCCCATGCTGTACCTGAGTGGTTAATGCAAATTTTCTTGGCGCAAAGCTATGGAACTTGCACTGGTTCAAGTCTCCATGGGGGAGAAATTTTCTCATAGATTTTTGGCTAATATGGGGCTGTGCCCACCCAGCATCATTAGAAATTTGGGTAGCTAAGAAGTAGCAGCTACAGATTGAACCGAGTGTGCCTTGAAGGCCTGTTACATCATGGATGAACAAAGAGTACACAATTTGACAGATTTAGTAAAGGTAATTTCCTTTATTTTCTTTTCTTCTCCAGAAAAGCCTGACCAGAGGCTATAAGATGGCAGCCCCATCACTGGTCTTGCCTTCCTTTGGCCAGCAACCAATCGAAGGGACTATTATTATGCTTTCAAGTCTTATACGAGAATTTCCCGGAAGGATCAAAACGCTGGAGGGAAAATTTTGTATAGGATCGTAACAGTTCTTGGCCTAATACTTGGAAGGAAGAAGAAGAAGAATAACATTGAAAACTGGACACACATCTATACAGATGAGAGTGGAGCAGGGACAATTCTCCTTTTATAAACACACTGGAAGAAATACTACAAATTTTGATGGTGACATTGAAGCCA
This sequence comes from Diploptera punctata, assembly GCA_030220185.1. Taxonomy (NCBI): domain Eukaryota; kingdom Metazoa; phylum Arthropoda; class Insecta; order Blattodea; family Blaberidae; genus Diploptera; species Diploptera punctata. The sequence goes on along the minus strand of JASPKZ010007527.1, from coordinate 922,937 downwards.
TTAATCTTTCACTTAATAAAATTTTTAATTGGCTACAACATTGCAAAAATACTGTCATTCTATCAGATTCCAAAGCCGCGATTCAGGCCGTAGCATTAACCATGTATCCAAAAATGGGAAGAATATTACGAATACAAAACATGATTCAGACTATATTTGAAAAGAAAAATATATGCCTAGACTGGGGTTTGAACCCAGAACCTTTGACTCTCTATGTCAATGCTCTATCCAAGTGAGCTACCTAGGCCTCCAATCTAAGCCCCAAATGCTACGAGCCGTTGCTACAATTTTTGCAAATGGTGGTTTCTTTATTAAGAAGGCTTTTTATTGGGAATTTAAACATTACTTATAAAGCCAGTAGTGCTTCTTTTAATGTTCATATTATTCGTTTTTGAACATCTTAATGATGAACAAATTATATTTGAAAAGAAAAATATACGCCTAGACTGGGGTTTGAACCCAGGACCTTTGACTCTCTATGTCAATGCTCTATCCAAGTGAGCTACCTAGGCCTCTAATCTAAGTGCGTATTTTTCTCTTATACATAGTTAATTCCCTAACCTCAAATGCTACGAGCCGTTGCTACGATTTTTGCAAATGGCGGCTCCTTTATCAAGAACCCACATGGAGTGACCGAGACTCGATCTCGAGACCTCAGCAGTGAGAGGCGAGCTTATGCCACGGAGCCATCGAATAAAATATACTAAAATTAAAAACCAAATGCAAAAATTAACTTGCAATGGAACTAAAACTAAACAAATGGATAATTCAGTTACCAACAAGGAAAAAGAATGATTCTTCTGGCATTTGAAACATTTAAAAGTGGTATTTATATGTAAAAAACAGATAAATGCATGATCATTAAAATAAAGAGAGAACAATCGAGATTTCCATAAATTCACAGAACAGCATTCACAAAATTGAAATGTATAATATGGAAATTTTTAACAAATAATTTTGACGAAAGAACATGTACCCTGGTTGTGAAATGTTTCTGTTAGTCACATTAAACACTTGATGGATATGTTTTCTTCTTGCTACATTACTTTCTTTAAAGCATGCTCAACTTGCATTATGCTTTCTATTTCATTTTTGTACATAATTACTTCTTGTTTAATATTTGAAGGAAGTAAAATTATGAGGTGTCTTTTAAAGAGTTAAGAATTTAGACTCACCTCATATTTTCTTAAATTATTATTTTAATTTAATATTGGGAAGTAAACATTATGAGGTTATATCATTAATAGTGAGTGGAGAACATATTTTTAACGACTCACCTCATATAATTTCAAATTTCTTTGATACTGGCAGACAAGATATTGCCTGAAACTGCCGGTACCAAAGAAATTTTAAATTATATGAGGTGAGTCGTTAAAAATATGTTCTCCACTCACTATTAATGAAATTAATTTAATTAAAATAACCTCAAAATATCACTTCCTAGAATTAAATATCATATTTTCTTATTTATCTTGCAGACTAGTTTCTTCACACTTTCGTGATATTGTCAATGCATCTTAATTTTCGATTTTGCAGTCGTCGATCCTGTTGGTTGATTTCCGCTTCCGCTGTTAGCTGACTGTTGAACTTCCAAATCAAATTCTTTTTCTCTTCCTCGAAGAATTAAAAAGTTCATAGTTTTCTCTTTATTCTTGTGGATGTAAATCTTGTGCCAAATTGTGAGTTCCTTAGATTTTTCTAATTGTTTCAGTAATTAAATTAAAGAGTATTTAAAGTAATTAAGTATTAAAGTAAAGAGTATTAAAAGTAAATTTCAGTAATTACAGAGAAAAAGAAAAATAGAGAGGAAACTCTGAATTTTGAAATTCATGGGGGGGGGGAGAAATTGGAAGTTCATCAGTCAGCCAATAGAGGAAGCAGAAATCAACCTACGGGATCAACTACTGCAAAAATGACAGTTAAGATGCATTGACAATATCACGAAGGTGTGAAGAAACTAGTCTGCAAGAAAAATAAGAAAGTATGGTGTGAATGTAAATTCCTAACTCATCATAATTAAAAGAAATCTCATTGTGTTACTTCCTTCAAAATGCAGTAAAACTTGATCAAATCGGAATCGCTTGGGACCAATTTTTTTTCCGCATTATAAAAAACTAAACGTATTATTAATCTTACATTATAGAATACCGTATATGTCTTTTTTACGTATCTTGGATTAATTGTAGTTCTGCTGCCATTGAAAAGCGTAGTATGTACGAGGGGCTTTGACGGTAATGCACGAAAAAACAGTCCTGTTTTGTCAGAGTTAAAAAGTCTCTTAGGCACATATCCTGATGCAGATTCGGTTTTTCTCACTAATTACACTTTTGTCCACATCCTTTGATTCCCCACAAATTTCATTCTACACTACATTGTGTCGTCTTTTAAAACTGTCCACAACCAACCTGAAGATGCCTTGAAATCGTTATTCGCTAGGGATTTAGCAACAGCTACAGCTTGACTTTGGAGCATCGGTCTGGAAATTTGGAGATTTTTTTATTGTGCACTTGTAAAACACTCCCACACTATTTCGTTGATATCTTTTTAAGTCTCATAAACTTGATTTTTTCCACATTTAAATTTAGTCGTTATTTTGCCCACTCAGAGTTTTTGTTTTTACTTTATCTTCAATAGCTTTCACTTTTTCGTTTAATGAATCTTTATTCTGTAAATTCAGAACGCTATCTGTGAAAGATCGGTCTCAGAACTTAAACTAATTTAAGATTTTACAATGCAATGGTTATTTGTAAGACAGGTATCTATTTCACATAACGTGTGTGAGGCGGAAATAAAGTTTCAGGTACAGATAGAATCTATACTTACCCGGCAGCAGGAATCCTTTCTTATTGTTTTTTAGCCTAATGGAAATTCAATGAAGTGGAAACTAATTTATTTCTCTGTCTTTCTGCTTTATAAATTTTTTTCATGAATTGTGTAGAAAGATCCTTCCGTTTCCGCGTTGGACAGATTCTGTTTTATGCAAAATAAATACAAGTAAAATTACTCTTTTTTTAATTTAACTTTTATAGGAATTAATCACTATGAGGTTTAATTTATGGTGAAATTAAATGTTTCTTACCTCTCTTCATATAGATCTTCTAAGTAGATCGCGATTTCGAGACCATAACGGTCTCATCTTCAGTACTTTTTTGGCGACTGGTGTTATGTCGATCGGAAGAAACTCTTCTTCTTCCCTCTGTTGGTGGACCGATGAACCTCTGGATTAATTTCACCAAAAATTACTCTTATTTCGCCAGGACCAAAACATTTGTTCACATTGGACAGATTTCCACATTATTGACGTTCCGGATTAAACAAGTTTTACTGTATTAAATTACTTGATGTTCTTTGTACATAGATTGACCTTCTCTTGTCTCTATGATTGCAGATTCACCTTATTTGTGATTAAAAATAATTAAATTAATATTTTTAATATCTTATGATTATTGACTTGTTTACAGTATTGTGCAGAATGTAATTGTGTGGTTGGAGCACAGCAGAGAATGTGATGGAAATTAAGAGTCTGCAATTCGAAGTAAATACAGCAATTTTTTTTTTTTTTTTACAATAGGAAGTAACATTAAGAGGTTTGGTAGTGACTGGAGAACATATTTTTAACGACTCGCCTCATACAGTTTCAAATTTCTTTGATCATGTTGTTTTTGTCGAACATATGTTTCAAGGCTTCTTAGCCCCATCGTCAGCGATTACAGAACTCAAAGAGTTGTGATCATCGTGTTGCATCAAAAATGTCACAAAGGCAGTGAAGAAACATAAGTCTGCATAAAAATCGAGAAGTATGAGGTGAGTCAAAATACGACTCAAATTAGCTAAAATAAACCTCATAGTGTTATTTCCTACCGACGTAATTTAATTATGAGGTTTTCCTTAATAAATAAGATACTCAGGAGCTGGATATTATATTTCGCAAACCAAGGAGAGTTCTTCCTGTTCTAGCTTGATAGCAATACACGCAGCTATTCCCTTATTGAACTGTTGTTAATAACTGATTGTTTCAATACTAGTAAAATTCATATCAAATTCCATTGAGGTGAAGTCATATGGTGAAAGTTAAAAATTAAATTGTACCTGTTGGTAGGTGCCGTCGTCCTCAACTTTGTTAAAGTAGTATATAAAATTAACTGGAGCGCTTTCGGAAGTTATCTTCCATCTTCTGCAGTCTCACGATAATCCACAGAGAAAACATTCCAGCTAGGATAAATATATTTGAAGACCTCGAAATTATAAAGGAAACAAACAACACCTCACTTCTTAATGAGAACGCACCCCAGCCAAACCCATAATACGAGATCGTCAAAAACAAGTCAGTTGCTGCTACAAACAATTGGAGTATACATCACCGTACGCACTGTAGAAGATGGAAGATAACTTCCGAAAGCGCTCCAGTTAATTTTATATACAATATTTTAACAAAGTTGCAGATGACGGCACCTACCAACAGGTACAATTTAATTTTTAACTTTCATAACATGATTGTTATTCCTACAAATATTAATTCTTGATTATAGAGATGAAATCATTTAATGAGGCCTGGGTGTGCATCTCTATTAATCTGTATCTTATAGCAGGATTTTAATATCATAATAAATATGAAAGTTAAAGTTAATAATTTTGTATTTTAAAATTGTTTTAATATTTAAATATAACTTAAATAAAGAAAAACATCTAAATAATTCATTGTTGGTTATTGTTGAATAAAAATGTCTTATTAACAATTAAAGAAATTGCATTACATAACAGTTTTTGTAATACTATGCTTTTAAAAATTGTTTTAAGTCATTGTTGTCAGAATTATAAATCCTTCTGTTATAACTGTAATAAGAACACCTGCATAATTTCATATTCTTAAATGAAAATAAACTAAACTCTGATTGGATGTTAAAACAATTAACTTTCTTATTTAGCAAATCAAATTAAACCTTATATTTAAAGAACTATTAACCAATAGAATTTAAAAATAACATCATGTGATGTAATAATGTTCTTTAAAATTATAAAAGAATTACACTATTCTGCATACAACTTTCCACAAATATAGAAGCAAGAAGAGATCTCCTGATAAAATGTAATATTTAATACAAAAAAGAATCATTGATTCAAGAAAAGAAAATAATTTAATTTTAATTGACAGTGAAGAATAATACCACCTACATTTACTTAATCTGCTGGGAAATTAAGAAGTGAATAAATTTGCAATTAATTTTACAAGAAACATTTTTTTTTAGTAATTTTGAAGTGTTTTCCTATCCAGTGTACCAACTACCGACCCTAAGAAGAGAATCCGGCTCTACCGAAAATTAAACCCAACCTGAACCAGTAATTCTTTTTGGGACACTAATCCTTCTTCAAAATGTTACTACAACATCGGGCATGAAGAGAATTACTACTTCAAAATGTCACCACAACGTGGGACAAAGCTATTTACAGCTGCAATCTTCATTGATTCCTTAGCAGCAATATACAGCAAACTCCCGATTATCCATGTCAATTGAGATATGCATGGAAAATTGAAAAACATGTATAATCCAATTAAGTTGATCTGAAATGTACTTATCCACTTTAACACTACTTAAATGCAACAAATATTCATTCTATTGTAAGCCCATGCTTTCCCTTTACAGAGATTTAGGCGCTCTCCCGTACAGGGAAGGATTTGAACCATACTAATTTAGTTACACTTGTTTTCGTATAGATGTCATTTTTGAGTGGTCCGTGGTCAGCGTTCCGCCTCATACTGACATCTAGGAAACCAAGGTAGTATTAGGATGGGAAAATTCGGTAAATTTTGCTTAGAGGCCTTTTCATTCAGGCTTAAGGAATTTTTACGAGCCTGAAAATCTTCAGACTCGGGACCCAGGGCTTAAAGTCCCTCCCGGAGGACTTGCTCCTTGGATTTTTCCATTCTGAAAAATCCATCGACCCCGGCCGGGTTTGAACCCGTGACTCTTGGGACCAGAGGCAAGGAGCATAACCACTAGTCCACCGTGGCCAATACAAATATTCATAAAATGTTATATTAAATGTATTTAGGTGTGAGTCGTAATTATCATTATTTTATTTTACTCGTAAATATGAAAAAAAAGTGGGACTATTTCCGGGTCATGACCACTCTGGTTACAACAGTTATTTAAAATGGCCACCATAACCAGCGACAACTACACTAGTAACCACCGATATCCACACTTATAACCAGCGATGACAAATAATCACCGATACCACACTACTAACCAGCGATGACAAATAATCACCGATACCACACTACTAACCAGCGATAAACACACTGCCACAGCATATCAGTGGTTTCGATCTGTAACAACAAACTTTCACTGACTCCACAACGGAAATTTCTGAAATTGTTTTGTATTCTCAGAATTGGTTGGTACCGTTAAATGTGTCGGGGGGGGGGGGGGGTTTGTGAGTTTAGGTTACTCTATTGTGCTAGTTTCTGAGCGCAGTTCACAGTAGCACTTTTAAAAATAAAGAATTTTTTCATAACAATGCAAAATACAGTATTTTTAAAAAATACAGGGAAAAAAAGTGTCATGCCTGGATAATCTGTAAACCGGATAATTGGGAGTTTGCTGTATAGTATCATTCAATAAGCCCCAATAACATATGCACATAGAATAATACCAATACAGAAAAATGGCTTGAGTTAAATAACCAGGGGAAATAGATTCTCAGCCATTGTGGCATATTTGGTAATGAAATGGCAGACAAAATTGCAAAAACTGCCACAAAATTATTTCCACAGCCTATAAAACTGGTATCCCTAAATAAAGCAATAGCATCTATAAATACACACTTCAGAAAATATTGGACAAGCAAGTGGTTAACATCTGAAAATGGAAAAACGCAGAAAAAAAATTATGAAGAAACCAAATATTTAAAACAACTGTACGGCAACACTCCACGACATGTGCAGACATTTGCATCAAGAGCAAGAATTAGTCACATATTTTATATAGATTCAACCTAAATGACTCACCTATGGCGCCCACTGTGCCAAGCTGAAGAGGAGGATTCAGAACATATTCTGTTGAACTGAACATCTTGGGTGAAACATTTCAATTCATCTTATCCACATCTAAGCTATGGACTATTGCAGAGCTTGTATATACTTATTTTAGGAATTCACGCTATGAGGTATATTTATTGAGGTAGAATTTTTTATCACTCACCTCATATTGTTCATCTTATTTGACTATAAACTAATTTCGGAACATAGTTTCTGTTCCATCCTCAGTATCGTCACAACCATTGTTCTGTCGTCTTGAAGAGCCGTCCTTTGCTCCTTCCATTGGCAGACTGAAAAACCTTGAAACCAGGTCATTCTTGCCAGGAATTTCAAAGTTCATCAATTTCTTCTTTTTGCTCTTATGAATGTAAATATATTCCCAAACAGTAAGTTCTTTTGGTTTTTCTATTTGTTTTAATAATTTAGCTACTTTCTTGATAAGATGATTTTTAGACCATGCATGGGCAGCCACTGCACATTTTTCTACTTCCCCTTTCTTTACATTCCTGAGATGTTCTTTGACTGTAGTTTTCAAATTTCTCTTAGTTTTTCCTATGTAGAATTTCTCACATTTAATCTGATAAATCCTTGATATGTTTTCTACTTTTATTTTCTCATTTGTATTAGGTCTAATCAATCTACCGATGCTAAATTATTAAAACAAATAGAAAAACCAAAAGAATTTACCGTTTGGGAAAAGATATACATTCAAAAGAGCAAAAAGAAGAAATTGATGAATTTTGAAATTCCCGGGGAGAATGACACGGTTTCGAGGTTTTTCAGTATGCCAATGGAAGGAGCGAAGGACGGCTCTTCGATACGACAGAACAACGGTCGTGATGATACTGAGGATGGAACAGAAACTAAGTTCTGAAACTAGTTTATAGTTAAAAAAGAAGAATAATATGAGGTGAGTGATAAAAAAATGTTACCTAAATGAATATACCTCATAGTGTGAATTCTTAAAATAAGTAAACATCAATTGTATTTAAATTAATATTGGGAAGTAAACATTATGAGGTTATATCATTAATAGTGAGTGGAGAACATATTTTTAACGACTCACCTCATACAATTTCAAATTTTTTTGATACCGGCAGTTTCAGACAATATCTTGTCCCTCGTCAGTCATGACTTCCACTGATGAAATTCTCTGGTTGTTGATTTCTCTAAGGACATCACCATAAGCACAAGAGGTGATGTCCTTAGAGAAATCAACAACCAGAGAATTTCATCAGTGGAAGCCATGACTGAAGAGGGACAAGTTATTGTCTGAAACCGCCGGTATCAAAGAAATTTGAAATTATATGAGGTGAGTCGTTAAAAATAGGTTCTCCACTCACTATTATAGATCTCAATTGTTTACAATGAATATTTAATTTTAGGAAGTTATATTTTGAGGTTATTTTAATTATATTATTTTTGGTCTGGACATCTTACCTCAATATTAATGTTGATTTGTTCTTGGACATGTTTCAAAACAATTCTGTTTTATCGTCAGCTTTCCCAGACTGGTTTTATTTATATTGCATTATGTTGCACCACCTGGATGCCGATGTCAGCTCCATCCTGTGGTTGGCCAAAGAACCTCCAAACAAGGTCACCCTCCATCGGAATATAAAAATTCATAACTCTGTTTCTGTTCTTCTGAATATAAATTTTTTCCCAAATAGTCAGCTCTTTTGTATTTTCTAACTGTTTTAATAATTTAGTGTCTGAATTTATATTATGTTTTTCAGACCAAACATGAGCAGCAACTGCAGATTTTTCAATTTCTCCATTTTTAATATTTCTTTGGTTCTAATTTTTAGGTTTCTTTTTGTTTTCCCTATATATATCTTTTCACAACCCATGCATTCAATTTGATATATTCCTGACTTTTTATTTCTATCAGTTTTTTCACTAAATTATTAAATCAGTTAGAAAATACAAAAGAGCTGACTATTTGGGAAAAAATTTATATTCAGAAGAACAGAAACAGAGTTATGAATTTTGATATTCCGATGGAGGGTGACCTTGTTTGGAGGTTCTTTGGCCAACCACAGGATGGAGCTGACATCGACATCCAGGTGGTGCAACATAAATAAAACCAGTCTGGGAAAGCTGACGATAAAACAGAATTGTTTTGAAACATGTCCAAGAACAAATCAACATTAATATTGAGGTAAGATGTCCAGACCAAAAATAATATAATTACAATGAAGGTTAAAAATATTGATTTACTAGCATGTTTTGACTGTATTATGATTTTGAATGTTAATTTTTTAATCTTTCTTATTGTAATGTTCTGCATGTGAATTACTAATCATTCACTATTTTTCATTTCCAATCTTTGGTATTAGGCATTTTTCTTGAATTAGTGTGTAATTCGGAAGTCCATCACTGAGATCTGAGCTTTTAATAATTTGTGTTATTGTGATTATTTGTCAAGTGTACATTTACTTGTGTGAAAGTGCTAATTCTCTTGGAATTCCACAATTTGTCACTTTGCTGCAGTAATCTAGCTTTATAGTTTTGATATAATTATATGGTACTCTATTTTTGTTGAGTTGTTTCTTGACTCACCTCATACTTCTTAACTCCCTCGCAGATCTAGATTTCGTCACTGTGTTTGTGACATTCTCAATGCTGTTCACAACTGACCTGCAGGAGAGGAGGTCATTGAACGTCAGTTGTGAACGTGAACAGCATTGAGAATGTCACAAATACAGTGACAAAATCTAGATCTGTAAGGGAGTTAAGAAGTATGAGGTGAGTTAAGAAACAATTCAACAAAATTAAAATAAACCTCATATTGTTAATATTTAATTTTAGGAAGTTATATTTTGAGGTTATTTTAATTATATTATTTTTGGTCTGGACATCTTACCTCAATATTAATGTTGATTTGTTCTTGGACATGTTTCAAAACAATTCTCTGTTTTATCTTCAGCTTTCCCAGACTATGTCTGACTATGACTGAGTCTGGGAAAGCTGAAGATAAAACAGAGAATTGTTTTGAAACATGTCCAAGAACAAATCAACATTAATATTGAGGTAAGATGTCCAGACCAAAAATAATATAACTCATATTGTTATTTCCTACCTACATAGCTTAATGGTACTCTATGATTATCTTGTAGAAGATTTCCAGGCTGTTGGCCGTGGTCTTAAAGCTTGTAGTTCCCCGACATTTCGCCAGAGACTGACTGCATCTGGCATCCTCAAGGATTGTCTTGAAACTGGCGATTTTGTACACTGCCTGTCCTATTTATATACAGTTCACCGCAACGTGTTCTCTGCCCATTCTGTTGTAAGTTATGTCTGCCCTCTGATAGGTTAGCAGTAGGGACTTCCACTGCATCAATGATGTTGCTGTCCAATGGTCTAGTAGACTGTTCTTGTAGGGGTTTGCATCTGGCATTTTTTAGGGCCGGTATCCATACTTCGTTGACTTTTATTGATTCTTACTTTATGTTGAAACTATTTTTATGTTTGAACACATTGCGGTTAACTGTATAAATAGGGTAGGCAGTTAACAAAATTGCCAGTCACAAGACAATCCTTAAGGATGCTGGACTCAGTTTGTGGCAAAACGTCAGGGAACTACAAGCCCCAAGACCACGGCCAACAGCCTGGAAATCTACTTCAAGATCATCATACTAACTCCGGCCGTGGAAGCCTAAATCAATATGTGTGGTGCTCTTTTTTTAATACTGAGAGTTGGAACTTTTTTAGTGGCAACACTGCTGTAGAGACGTCGCTGATAGCATACCTACCTACCTCAGAACATTTAAACTCTCTCCTCCACATCATGCACACATATACGAACTGCAGAGAGGAACAGAGCCTCGTGTTAGCTGGCGGTTTAATGTAGTGTTATATAAAGTATCATCTTGTTCTCAGTCTTCCTCAACTATTAACTATTATCATTTTTGAAGAGGCTTTTCAAAAGCAACATTGGATAATAGATAGGGACGGAGGGAATCGTGCACAATGTTGCTTACAAAAGGCCTTTTTAGAAATTATACAGCTAATAGTTGAGAAAGTCCTGCGCCATAGCTGAGTGGTTAAGGCAGGAAGCCTTGCCGCAGAGGTACAGGACATGCGCTGGTTCGAGTCTCCATGGGGGAAGACATTTTCTCATGGTATTTAGGCCCGTATGGGACCGGTGCCCACCAAGCATTGTGAGACATTTGTGTAGCTGCAATAAGTAGCGGCTCCAGGTTGAGAAAATCAGCTATAACGGCTGGGGGACTCGACATGCTGACCACATGTCACCCCTACACTGGCTGATGATCATCTATCTCTGTGATTGACACATGTGGATGTGAGGCCAGCAGCCAGCTGGTAGGCTAAGGGCCTTCTAGGCCTGTCGTGCCAGGAGTTTTTTTTATAGTTGAGAAAGCAAAGAGAGATGAACAGACAGGTGAACGGAGAAGACTACATAACAGTGAACTATACAGTCTTTATAGGAAACCAGATATAATAAGATGAGTTAAGTCTCATAGACTGCTATGGGCAGGACATGTGGCATGTATGGGGGAATGAAAGACGTGCTTGGAAGCTTCTTGTAGGAAAACCAGAGGGAAAACGCCCAGTTGGTAGACCAAGAATGAGGTGGGAGAATAACATTATTCATGATTTGAGGGAAGTAGATTATACAGGGAGTGATTGATATCTGCGCGACCATGAACCTATGGGTTCAATAGTGCCTGTGAGTTAGTTAGTTTAACATTTGAGAAAGATGGAGAACAAGGTGATAATTTATAATTAAAAGCTCTCTATAGTGAAAAACATCAACGAAGATTCAAAATGTGTTTGAAAAATTATAATGTAGTGTTGTCACAATGTTTTTGAAACAGGAACAAAAGAGTTGCATAAAGATTGAATGTGCCAGAGTTCGTACAGCGTAGCAAGGTCTTCAAGAGTCTTGCGTAGAATCTGCATTTACTTACAAAACAGTGGGTATTAAGTTATGTAGGTAGGTAATAACACTATGAGGTTTATTTTAATTTTGTTGAGTTGTTTCTTGACTCACCTCATACTTCTTAACTCCCTCGCAGATCTAGATTTCGTCACTGTATTTGTGACATTCTCAATGCTGTTTACGTTCACAACGTGACGAAATCTAGATCTGCGAGGTAGTTAAGAAGTATGAGGTGAGTCAAGAAACAACTCAACAAAATTAAGACAGTGGATAGCCAGAATGATGGCTTTTACCCACTGTGCCACTGTTCTGTAAGTCAACGCAGATACCTTGCAAGCCTCTTGAAGGCCTTAATGATACTGCCTCTGGCACATTCAATCTTTATCCAAGCCCATTGTTCCTTAGATGTTTTTACTATTAATTTAATACTTCTTACTGAAGGACAAATTATATTTGAAGAGAAAAATATACGCTCAGACTAGGGTTTGAACCCAGGACCTTTGGCTTTCTATGCCAATGCTCTACCAACTGAGCTACCTGAGCACTCCAATCTAAATGTAAATTTTCTCTTATACATTGTTAATTCCCAAGCGCCAAATGCCACAAACTTTTGCTTGATCATGCAAATGGCAGCTTCTTTTTTAAGAAGACTTTTATTGGGAATTTAAACATTACTTTATGAAGCCAGTAGGGCTTCTTTCAATGTTTTTAACCACTACGCTGCAAGCCAGAAGGTCGAGGGTTCAAGTCCCAGTGGGGTCAGGATTTTTAAACTGATCTAAACCTTCTGGCAGTGCTGTCACCCTGGTGTCAACTCAGCCTCTAACTGAAATGAGTACCAGACGCTTGTTCTGGGGTAAAGGCGGCCGTCATGCGGGGCTGACATCAAGTGCCGATTGTCCAGAAAAAGTGGGAGCCTTAACCTCCTACTATCTCAAGGGCCTCCTGAGACCTGTAGTGAGATCACTTTATTATTAATTTATGGGGGCATGCTATAGCGTAGTGGTTAAGGCACAGCACTACAAGCCGGAAGGTCAAGGGTTCGAGTCCCAGTGGGGTCAGGATTTTTAAACTGACCCAAACCTTCTGGTGGTGCTATGGTCCTGGGGTCGACTCAGCCTCTAACAGAAATGAGTACCCGGTGCTTGTTCTGGGGGTAAAGCTGGCCGTCATGCAGGGCTGACAACCCAGCTGACATCAAGTGTCTAGACAAAGTGGGAACCTTCTCCTGCTACTCCAAGGGCCTCCTGAGGCCTGTAGTGGGATCACTTTTCACTTTTGTTATTAATTTAAAAGTTCTCACTGAATGGCAAATTATATTTGAAGAGAAAAATATATTAAATATATGTAGGAAATAACACTATGAGGTTCCTCTTAATTGTTATTTCATCCATCCATAGTTATTCTGCCCGAGGGCAGGTCCTTCATTGCAATCATAGCATTTTGATGCTATGCTTGCAGCTTTACTAGGGAATTGTAGGTGTGGTGGCTTCCCGTTGCTTTCCACACCGGTGAAGGATGATGATGATAATGGTAAGGATGATGATGATGGCCATATGATTTTTGGCGACTGTTTGGGCCTTAAAGTTTTCCTGACATTTGTCTTACAGGTGAGGAAAAACCCAGATAAAAACCTCCCCCAAAAAACTGCCCCGACCAGGAATCGAACCTGCATGACAAGGCAGCACGCTACCTCGAGACCATAGCGGAGGACTTAATTATTATAATGAGTGGAATATTTTGACTCACCTCATATTTCTTGGTTTTTATGCAGATCAGTTTTGTCGCTTTTGCACAACATTTTCGATGCATTCCAATTGAAAGGGAAAAAAATTTGATTTGGAAGTTCATCGTTCAGCCAGCAGAGGGAGTAGAAATCAACTTACAGGATGACAATCGCAAAACAACAGTTGGAATACATTGAAAATTATATTTGAAGAGAAAAATGTTCTCCCAGACCGAGATCGAACCTGGAACCTTTGGCTTTCTAGGTCAGTGCTCTACCATCTGAGGTATCGGGGCGAGTTCTGATCTAGACGCAAATTTTTATCTTATATACTTTGTAATTCTCAGCACCAATTGCTATAAGTCCTTTGCTTCTATCTTTGCAAATGGCAGCTTCTTCATTAAGAAGACATTTATCGGGAATTTAACACTTCTCACTGAAGGATAAATTATATTTGAAGAGAAAAATTTTCTCCCAGACCAAGATTCGAACCTGGGAAGTTTGGCTGAATTACAAAGTATATAAGAGAAAAATTTGCGTCTAGATCGGAACTCGCCCCGATAGCTCAGATGGTAGAACATTGGTCTAGAAAGCCAAAGGTCCCGGGTTCGAGTCTCGGTCTAGACAAAAATTTTTCTCTTCAAATATAATATATGCCTCAGTAAGAAGTGTTAAATTAATAATAAAAACATGCATTGAAAATGTTGCACAAAACAACGAAACCTGGTCTGCATAAAAATCAAGAAATGAGGTGAGACAAAATATCCAACTCATTAATAATTAGAAAAATATATGCTCAGACTGGGGTTTGAATCCAGGACCTTTGGCTTTCTATGCCAATGATCAAATATAATTTGTCCTTCAGTTACATACCACAGCCTTATGCACAGAATCTTGCAATACTATGACGACCAGCCGGCATTCTACAATTTTAACAACTAGGTTAGGTTGAGAAGATGGGATAGCACATTCATACAGGTAAATGGTGTGTTGTACAACTGATACTTACGTAAATTTGTTCTCATTTACAGCTTTTGAGTGACGCTCCTTCCAAGTTATTGCTGCATTGTGATAATGGGGTAAGCGATGACTCTTATTTCAGTAAAGTAACACTGTGACATAATTTAAAATTTATAACTCTGTTTTTGTTCTTCTGAATATACGAGGGTGAATCAAATATAAACCGGAATTATTGTTTACAATCTTATTGAATTAACAAAAGAATACAAAACCACCACCTCATTTTTCTACATAGTCTCCTCCATTTCCAACACACTTTTGCCATCGAGTTGGCAACTTTTTGATGCCGTCCTTGAAGAATGAGGGATGACGCGTAGTCAGCCAGTTGCGCACGAACTCCTCTACCGCTGCATTGTCACCAAACCGCCTTCCTCCCAGGTCTTCTTTCAGTGGCCCAAATAAATGGTAGTCACAGGGTGACAAATCTGGACTGTAAGGAGGATGTTCCAGAGGTGTCCAATGCATTTTTGTCAATTTTTTTGTTCCTGGCTGACGAGCCGAGGAACCCACCTGGCAGACAATTTTTGGAATTTGAGTTCATCACTGATGATGGCTTGAACACTTCCAAAGCGTATTCCAACGTGTGAAGCAATTTCAGAAATTGTTACGCGCCGATCCTCCTCAATAAGGTCCCGTACAGCACGAATGTTATCTGCAGTGATGCTTGTTCGTTGCCGTCTTTGGTGGGGCTCATTTTCCACTGAATCCTGGCCCGCTAAAATTTTTTTGTGCCAATCATACACCTGCATCTTCAAAAGGGTTGCTTCCCGAGCTGCGCATGGAGCCTTGTTAAAATTTCAGAAGGTTTAGTGCCTTCTTTCGCCAAAAACTTAATAATAATGCGTTGTGCAATAGACGTGTGTACCTCTTGCTCACTCATGGCATACTGAAGCAAGCGGCCTCTGTTCGGAGTGCGACACATCAAGATCCCTATTCCAGATACCCCCACTAACTTTCCCTCCAAATCGCAACCTTTGCAGTTCGCTACCAGATCCTCCAGATACAAATTCCTGTTTATATTTTATCCACCCTCGTAGATTTTTTTCCCAAATAGTCAGCTCTTTTGTATTTTCTAACTGTTTTAATAATTTAGTGTCCGAATTTATTTTATGTTTTTCAGACCAAACATGAGCAGCAACTGCAGATTTTTCTATTTCCCCATTTTTAAATATTTCCTATGTGTTGTTTGGTTCTAATTTTTAGGTTTCTTTTTGTTTTTGTTATATATATATCTTTTCACAACCTGTACATTCAATTTGTTATATTCCTGACTTTTTATTTTTATCAGTTTTTTCATTTTTGTTGGTTTTTATTAGTTTATTTAAACTGTAGTTATTTTTCGGTGCTAATTTAATATTAAACTTCTCAAGTATCTTATGGAAAATTATTGTGTACCCAAGGGTGATATGTGAACTTCCTATATTTTTTCATAGGTGGTTTTTCTTTTTCAAGAGTATTTCTGTTTCATCCAAGTTGAATGGTATGAATTGTTTTGCAGGTCGCCGGAAACTGAAATGGATGAAGAAGGGAGTTACTACGTTTGTGCAGCTGACCAGATGACGTGTAGTGTTTTATTTACTTGCTAATAGCTGCTTTGACATATCATTTTAATAAGTTTTCTCTTTCGTGATATGAACCGAAGATGCTGGGTGTTGACTTATTGCAACAAACTGTGAAATGAATATCAGTGTTTGGAACTTGAAACAATTTGTGAAGACATGATAATGCACATTTCCCCCTCTCTTTTTTTTTTTGTGTACATAATAAATTGAATGGTGTTCCTTTTTTTTTTAAAGACGTTAATCATGTCATATTAGTGTTTTAGTGTATATTTCATAGAAGAGAATTTAGTCGCAATTTCTGCTTTCTTTGTTATATAATTACTGCTGTGCAGTGTTGGATGTAAAAAATGCAACAATGATAAGATTGATCAGTACGAATCAAAACAGTCCTCTCCACGTAATTTGTCTAAAAAAGTAATTTGATTTGCATCCAATTAGCACTGTCACTAACAAAGAAACTGACAACTGTTGCAAGCCAAAACTACCTTAAAATTTCTTCAAGAAAAGTGTTGTGATGTACCAAGGCCATGTCCAAAAAATTGTCATTTTTAACTGCAAGGCCCGGAAATAGAAGCCAAAATGCAGCAATGGCAACCCACTGTACAGAGCAGATGAACTCCCTGCTTGAGTAAGAGCAGGGTGGAATGAGGTGTGATGCAGTGCAAACAGCAGGTAGTCAGGGTTATCCAGTCTACCAATTAATGAGTTGTATTGTTTCTCTCTAGTTTAAACAAGAGATTTGTATTCAATGAATGAATGAGTCATTTCTTATCTTATTTCATAGTTTATGTTTTTTGAAACACAGGAACTGCAGTTTTCAACCGACATTTTGACTACCGGATTTTTGTTGGAATCTCCATCCTTAGTCGGTTGAAAATGGGAGGGATGTCCTCTTGAAAACTGCAGTTCCCGTATTTAAGATAAGAAGTGACTCATTCATTCATTGAATTAAGAACTAATAATATTATTTCTCACATTTAACTACGAAGAGATTTGTGTGAGGGATTTTAGAGCCTTGTAGTTAAAAACACCACATAATTTTTTTGGACACACACTTAGCACTTATTACGTTTCTCTGGGAGAAATTTCATTATGGAATGGTTGACCGTTCCCTTACAAATAAAATTACTATGCATGTACAAGGGAAATTCAATAAATATTGCACACAATTTTAGTTCTCGATTACCTTTCGTTCGAAATAAATGAAACTTTACAGAATCTTTATAATGTCTAGAAGTTTCATCGTTTTCCGACAGATGTCTGTGATGTACTTTAGTTTTAAAATGGCAGCTGCTCAAGAAACACATACAAAACAGAGAGCTGTGATTGGAGATCAGGTGAATCTGATAGACTTGCTTTACTTTAATAGTGAGTGGAGAACATATTTTTAACGACTCACCTCATATAATTTCAAATTTCTTTGATCGGCGGTTTCAGACAATGTCTTGTCCCTGTTCAGTTATGGCTTCCACTAATGAAATTCTCTGATTGTTGATTTCTCTAAGGACATCACCTCTTGTGCTGCCATCTTTGGTTAGGATTATAAACTTTGAAATTAAATTTCCGGTGGATAAAAATTTAATTTCAAAGTTTATAATCCCAACCAAAGATGGCAGCACAAAAGGTGATGTCCTTAGAGAAATCAACAACCAGAGAATTTCATCAGTGGAAGCCATGACTGAAGAGGGACAAGATATTGTCTGAAACCGCCGGTATCAAAGAAATTTGAAATTATATGAGGTGAGTCATTAAAAATATGATATATTAATGATATAACTTCATAATGTTTACTTCCCAATATTAATTTAAATATTGCTTTACTTTGTTCTGCTGCTGACAGTTCTCCTATCCATGCTTGATCCCCATAGAATTTTGTAAGCACCTGTGAATGTTCTAAATGGTCTCCTATTCCGCAAAAACAAATTCAATCACAGCTCTCTGTTTTGTATGTGTTTCATGAGCAGCCACCATTTTAAAACTAAAGTACATCACAGTCATCTTTTGGAAAGCAATAAAACTTTGTGACTTTATAATGGAAGGATTGAAGATATGTTCCCTAAGTTTTATTAATAGTGAGTGGAGAACGTAAATTTTCAAGGAAAGGCAATCGAAAAGTAAAATTATGTGCATTATTTATTGAACAGCCGCAGTGCAGTAATATTACTTCATGTTATGTATTAATTAAAAATATATTTGATATTGTGCGCAGATAAATTCTAGTATTTTTTAATAAAACTTGTCATATCACGCAACAAGTAAGGTTTAAAGCTATAGTTTCTGTTATTTCCAACATAATACAGTAAAACTTGTTTAATCCAGAACGTGAATAATGCGGAAATCTGTCCAATGTGAAAAAATTTATTTGTTCCGGCAAAATAATTGTAATTTTACACGTATTTATTTTGTATAAAATGGATTCTGTCCAACATGGAAATGGAAGGATATTTTAATTTATGTTGTTGTTTTTGACTCACCTCATACTTCTTAACTCCCTCGCAGAACCGGGTTTCTTCACTGCATTTGTGACATTCTCAGTGCTGTATCACGTTCACAACAACAGAAGGATATTTCTGCACAATTCGTGAAAAAAATTTTAATATTATTCATTTTTAAACATCTTAATGATGGACAAATTATATTTCGCTTTATAAGTAATGTTTAAATTCCCAATAAAAAGTCTTCTTAATAAAGAAGCCGCCATTTGCAAAAATCGTAGCATTTGGGGTTAGGGAATTAACTATGTATAAGAGAAAAATACGTTATTAAGTTATGTAGATAGGAAATAACACTATGAGGTTTTTTAATATTGTTTATTTTTTATTTCACTCACCTCATACTTCATAACTCCTAGCATACCCAGGGTTTCGTCACAAAGGATGTGACGAAACCCTGGGTATGCTAGGAGTTATGAAGTATGAGGTGAGTGAAATAAAAAATAAACAATATGAAAAATACGTGTTTAGATTGGAGGCGTAGGTAGCTCAGATGGAAGAGCATTGACATAGAGAGTCAAAGGTCCTGGGTTCAAACCCCGGTCTAGGCGTATATTTTTCTTTTCAAATATAATTTGTTCATGAAAAAAGCCTATAGTGCGGAAAGACAGAGAAATAAATTAGTTTCCACTTCATTGAATTCCCGTTAGGCCAAAAAAAATACAATAAGAAATTATTCCTGCTGCCGGGTAAAGTAGAGATTCTACCTGTACCTGAAATTTTATTTCGGCCTCACTGCTTACACATTATGCGAAATACAGATAACCATTGCACTGTAAAATCTTAAATAAGTTCGGAGACTGATCTTTCATAGGTTAGCGTTCTGAATTTACGGAATAAAGATAGGTAACATTAAACCAAGGAGTGAAAGTGATTGAAGATAAATCCTCAAATTTCCAGATGATGTTGCAAGGCCAAGCTCTAGATGTTGCCATATCGTAGGGAATAACGATTTCAAGGCATCTTTAGGTTGGCTGGACTGTTATTATAATAGATGACACAATGCAGTGTGGAATGAAATTTGCGGGGAATCAAAGGATGTGGATGAAAGTGTAGTTAGTAAGCAGAAACCAAAACTGCATACTTTAATTTCACGATACGTGCCTAAAAAACATTTTTAATACTCACAAAATTGAACTTTTTTTTTTGCGCATTACCGTCGAAGTCGCTCATACATGCTATACTTTTCAACAGCGGTGGAACTACAATTAATCCAAGGTACATAAAAAGACGTACATGGTACTCTATATTCTGAGATTATTAATAAGTTTCAGTTTTTTTTATAATGCAGAATTTTGTCTAATGTGGAAAAAATATTGGTCCCATCCTATTCTGCTTTGAACACAAGTTTTACTGTATATAGAGAAAAATTTGCGTTTAGATCGGTACTTGCTCAGGTAGCTCAAAATGGTAGAGCACTTGGTCTAGAGAACCAAGGGTCCCGGGTTCAATCCCGGTCTGAGCGTATAATTTTTCTCTTCAAATAAGTTTTACTGTATTTGAAGAGAAAAATTGTACGCTGAGACTGGGGCTTAAAACCAATGACCTTTTCGCACTCTAGACGAATGCTCTACCCAGTGAGCTACCTGAGCAAGTTCCAATCTAAATGCAAATTCTTCTTTTATATAAGCTGTTAATTACCACGCACCAAATGCTATGATGCAAAGAAGTTGTCATTTGCAAGATAGAAGCAAAGGTTTAATAGCATTTGGTGTGTGGGAATTAACAGCGTATATAAGAGAAGAATTTGCATTTGCATTGGAACTTGCTCAGGTAGAGCATTTGCCCAGAGTGCAAAAGGTCCTGGGTTCAAGCCCCAGTACGAGAGTATAATTTTTTTTCTTCAAATATAATCGCGAGGTTTTACTTAATAATAAGTTTGGTTTGTGTAATTCTTACCTCATATTGTTGTTTCTGTTGTCATGTTTCAGGGCTTGTTTGCCTCATCTTCATTCATCCTGAAAAATAAATAAAGTTGACATTGAGGAGGACTTTTTTGAAATACACATCATTCCTTCATGATTGCATTTTTTTATTGTTTATGAAGAACTGGTCGTTATCAGGCCTCAATCAAGATCGTGTCCGGCCTATAATGTATGGACTGTTTGTGTCTGAAATTCGGTATGAATTTGTAATATTAATGCTACTCAGAAAGAGGGCCTATTTTTTTCACCTTATCATGCAGATTTTCTTAACCACAATCCAAAATTTACTTAATGAAAATTGTGATTTAGAATAATTTTTAAGTTGATTTAAATAAACCGTAACATCGATGGTAAAATAACAATTGGAAGTACTTATGAGGTTCTTCTTAATAAATAAGGTGAATCTGGTGCATCATAAAAGTTGACATGTTTCTAAACACTTATGTTTCATCGTCAACTTGTCTTGGCTGTTGAATTTCAAGTTGTTGGCCCTGGATGTCAACCATCAATATATAAAATAAGAAATGCGCACAATGTGCAAAGAAGATTGTTTTTAGTCACTGCAGAGTTTCAACAACGATTCTGATCTCATCCTACAGTTTAACACATGATATTTCTCGCACTGTTCGCCACATCTTGCACACATGCAGTCTGGGCCGGGCTCTGGTTGCTGCACAGCTTGTGGTGAAATCCATGCACAGCGAATCTGGTCACTGTGTGGCGCAATTCGTATCCTCCCTGGATCCATTCACAGTTTGTCATGGCGTCAGTAATGTAGAATTCATCTCATATTTTGCGTTTCTTCTCGTGGAGTTCTTGCAGGCGGTCCTGGTGTCACTGGTAGTAGGAACTTTAGCCTCAGCTCTTCTATGTAGAATGGTTCTCTGGAGAGTTCATATACAAGTAGTGAGGGCATGTATTTGGAGAGACAGAGCACCCTTTTTAGGTATGTCGCTTTTAGTTTCTCCAATTTTTCTAGGTTCAGTTTCTTTAAATGGACCTATATATTCTCTAACCCATATGTTGCAACGGGATCAACTTTAAGTTCAAAAAGTTGTAGGGCTGTTTCTAATGAGAGTTTGTCTATTGACTTAATTTGCTTATGGCTCTTACCGCAGCATTTACATGGTGTGTAAATATACTTCCTTGTAAAATTCATCGGAGAACATATTGTTTAAACAACTCACCTCATAGGATTCATGCTTCCATGATATCGCGATTTCAAACATAGTCATGTTCATCTTCAGCCATAACTCCGACTGATGAAATTCTTCGGCCGTCAACTATTCTATTGTCGCCATCTATGGTTGAATTTATGAACTTCGAAATCAATGTAATTTTGTTAGGGATATCAAAATTCATTGATTTCGAAGTTCATAAATTCAACCATAGATGGCAGCACTGAAGATGGCGGCAATAGAATAGTTGACGGCCGAAGAATTTCATCAGTCAGAGTTATGGCTGAAGATGAACATGACTATGTTTAAAATCGCGATATCATGGAAGCATGAATCCTATGAGGTGAGTTGTTTAAACAATATGTTCTCCGATAAATTTTAATGATTATATCTCATAATGTTTACTTCCCAACATTAATTTAATATACTTCCTTGTGTTTGGAAAGTGACTCCCAGATACGTGAAGCTAGTTACTGATTTAGTGTTTTTTCACCAATGTAGAAAATACCTCGTCTGCCCCCTTTTCTGAAGGTCATGGAGACTGCTTTCTCTTCATTTAGTGTCGGTTCATTTTCTTTTGCCCAACTATCAATGAATCGATATCCAGGGCTGACAATTTAAAAATCAACAGTCTGGAAAGCTGATGATGAAACAGAAGTGTTTTGAAACATGTTCTAGAACAACTTGATTTTTACGAGATAAGATGCAATAGACTCACCTTATTTATCATAATATCCATCATCCAAAAGTAACTACATAGTACTGAAATGGAGAAATAGTATTTTGTTCAACACTCTTAGCAAAGAGTTACCAGGGAAAAAAAAAGTTTTATTTGAAAATACAATAGTAAGTAACATTATGAGGTTCATCGGAGAACATATTGTTTAAACAACTCACCTCATAGGATTCATGCTTGAATCCTATGAGGGTGAGTTGTTTAAACAATATGTTCTCCGATGAATTTTAATGATTATACCTCATAATGTTTACTTCCCAACATTAATTTAATATAACATTATGAGGTTTTACTTAACAAATATGTTTGGTCTGTTTAATTCTTACCTCATATAGTTGTTTCTGTTCTGAGGAAGTTGACTCTGAAAAAAATCCATATATGAGCCAACACTTGACTATTACAAAGGTAAATAGTATAACTGTCACAGGATTGGTGATCGGGGCAAGAGGTACTATAGTTCTTCCATGGTGTGTACAGAGCACATGTAAACAGTTGCCTAGCTTGATGTGATTGCATTTGGGCCTTTCATTGGTTAAACACGTCAGCGCCTGCTTCATACCCTTACAGTGAGTCTGGTGAACCAATGAAAGGCCCGAGTGCAATGACATCAAGCTAGGCGACTGTTTACATGTGCTCCTTACACATTGTGTAAGAAGTTTATACCAGGATTCTTAGCTAAATTTTGGAATTTCTTAGATTTGGACAGAGTGCATCTTTCTAAAATTGCCATCGCTGCCAATAGAGGATCAATTTCAATTTTAAGAAACCATCTTTACAAAATATCTATTTTATAGTAAGTATACTTCATTAACAATTTGAAAAAATTTCAATGTATTTACAAAATGTATTTCATCAATTTCGAAAATTAATTGTCTGTATCACTTTGTCCTTGAGGCAATCCTCTAATGAGGAAAGTTGTATATAATAAAAAAAATGTATTTCGAGGCATGTTTGCCTCATCTTCAGTAGTCTACTGTTATAACAAATCTATTATGCTTTAGTTCATAGTTATTAGGCAACAAACCTATTTTGATGCTATATTTTAAATTAACACATTTCAGAATTGGATATAGTTTAATTTTAGAAACAAAAATTACTCAAAGTTAAAATTGGGAAACACATTATGAGGTTCTTAATTAATAAATTAATGAGTCATTTTAACATCTTACCTCATATTTCATGTTTTTTCAAACACGGTAACTATAGTTTTCAAATGATCTTGTCATTCATTTTCAACTGCCATTATGATAATGTCATAATGGCGGTTGAAAATGAATGACAAGATCATTTGAAAACTATAGTTACCGTGTTTGAAAAAACATGAAATATGAGGTAAGATGTTAAAATGACTCATTAATTTATTAACAAAAATTACGTTCAGACCGGGAGTCAAACCCCAGATCTCTAGATCTGTACTCCAGTGCATAATGGTTACAGCACTGGCATACAGAACCAGAGATCCAGAGTTTGAATCCCGGTTAGAACGTGGTTTTTGTTTCTAAAATTAAACAAAACCTATATTTTATATCGTAATAAAACAATCAAAACATAAAATATAGGTTTGACAAAATGTAAAATACACTTTAATGATGATATATAATAAAACAACAATGTTCATTGATTTCTCTCTCTCTCTTTTTTTTTTTCCTCTAAAGCCCACATTACTCTTTCTGTAAACATATCGTTTCCACAATAAATAAATGTCATTAAATATACAAGATATATTAAAGTACTCTGAATGTAGGTGTAATTCTTACCTCATATTGTTGTTTCTGTTAGACATATGAGAGTCTGTAAATACTGAAGATGAGACAAACATGCCTTGAAACACATGTCTAACAAAAGCAACTGTATGAGACAAGAATTAAACAGACCAAACTTATTATTAACTTAAACCTCATAATGTTACTTTCTATTGTATTTTCAAATACTCTGAACGTAGATAAAATATTGTAAACAACTTGTTACAAAATTAGGTTTGTAACTCGCTGCCCTTAGAACTTGAGCATCTCGTTACTAAACCTCTGCATTTGTAATTAGTCGTCTAAATAATTATTAACGGCCCAATAAATTAAGGAGTAAGTTGACCCCATATTAATAATAGAAATTTGATTTTTTTTGTTATCTTGTGTGATGATCATCTCCCGTATACATGATGCATTATTTAGGAAATGATATTATAAAGAGATTGAACTGGAAATAAACATACCTCAACTTAAGTAATGTAGGTAGGAAATAACACTATGAGGTTTATTTTAATTTTGTTTACTTGTTTCTTGACACACCTCATACTTTAATAGTGAGTGGAGAACATATTTTAATCGACTCACCTCATACATTTTCAAACTTCTTTGATACTGACGGTTTCAGACGGTCTGAAACTGTCGGTATCAAAGAAGTTTGAAAATGTATGAGGTGAGTCGATTAAAATATGTTCTCCACTCACTATTATCACCCGATATTAATTTAAATATCACCTCATACTTCTTTACTCCTGGCATATCTAGATTTCGTCACTGTATTTGTGACATTCTCAATGTTGTGAATGTGAACAGCATTGAGAATGTCACAAATACAGTGACGAAATCTAGATATGCCAGGGAGTAAAGAAGTATGAGGTGAGTCAAGAAACAACTAAACTAAAAAAAACCTTAACTTTTCTGGACATGACCGTCATCCCATTCAGAATCTAGTAGAGAATGGGGACAATGGTCTCTGAAACACGTGCAGGTGAGAAAATATGAGGTTTTGAACATTGTTTTATTAAATGAATGAATGAGTCACTTCTTATCTTATCTCGTATTTCATGTTTTTTTTCAAACATGGGAACTGCAGTTTTCAAGAGGAGTGCCTCTTATCTTCAGCCGCCATTATGACTACGGGATTTTCATTGGAATCTTCATCTATAACATTGCAATCTAGTGCTGATTTGATGAACTTTGAGATGAAGTCCAGTTCATTGGAAATTTAAAAATTTATGGATCTAAATTTGTTCTTCTGAATATATATATTTTCCCAAACTATCAATTGCAAAGGTTTTCCCAAATGTTTTAAAAGTTTAGCCTCTTTTTAAATTTTATGACTCTCCAGCAAACTATGTCCTGCAATAGCTGATTTTTTAATTTCACCATTTTGAATAGTGTAGAACAGTCAGATCAGTTTACTAGTGGAAGGCAGGTGCAGGGATTTCACTATAGCTACACTGCTGATGCACTCGCGGCGGGGAACAGACAGCGTAGGATCACAGTGATACAACCACACACATTTTCGTAACTATTTTACAAATTGTCGTACTTACGAACTTTATTGAAGCAGGTGTCGGAACCGTTCACATGTGATTCACTTTACACTTATGTTTTATAAGATATAAATTTTAAAATTGAAATAACTTATACACATGTCATTCAGTTCACAAGGAAAAGCGATCGAGCACCTTATCTACTTGAGGTACACTATCTGACTGTGGCCGTGAACTCGTAAACTGCTGAGTCAGGGCACATTTCAAGTCCCGTGTCTGCACGTATAAGCCTTCATTATCGCACAGCACAAACCCCGCATCTGCCTTCCACTACTAAACTGATCTCACTGTATATTATCCTCATCTGTTTTTTTTTTTTTTTCATAATCTGGAATGGATGCAGAGTATTGGGGGGGTCAACATTTTTGAGCTCATCTGCATTTCCCTCAATTTACACTTTTCCCTATTTTAAACCATTTTCCCCGTGGTTCCTTGAAAAGTGTAAAAGAGGAGTAATACTGTATTTCTAAAGTATTCTTTTGTGTGAGTGTCCAAAGTACTTTTTGGTTTTCCTTAGTATACATTATTACACTCTTTACAACTAATTTGATAAATTACAGATTTTTTTACTATCTGGGGTGTTCACTTTGTTATTGGTTATTAATAGATTACCAAGGTTAAATGTATTTATCAGTGCCAATGTAATATCAAATTTCTTGAAAAACTGTTGTACTTTTTTTTTTAATTGCGGATCAGCCCATGTAGGGCTATGCAAAGTACATAGAGGCATTTCCTTTGAGCCCAAATTTCTTTCATTCTTTTGCTGTTCCTGTTTTTATTATTAATTTCATACATCTCAATGATGGATAAATCATATTAGAAGAGAAAAATTATACGCTTAGACCGGGACTTGAACCCGGGACCCTTGGTTCTCTAGACCAAGTGCTCTACCATCTGAGCTACCTGAGTAGAGCACTTGGTCTAGAGAACCAAGGGTCCCGGGTTCAAGTCCCAGTTTGAGCATAAATTTTTCTCTTCTAATATGCTCTTCCTGTGTTTAAGGGGGGTGATGGGTGAAATTTCTATTTTCTACATTTTTTGAGCTGGAGACTTGATGTTTTGTACAAATATTCACTGTATGATACATAATGACGTGTATAAGTTTAATTCTTGTGAGACATTTATTTTATGAGTTATTAAATATTATATTTTTTAAAAATTGCATAAAAAATGGGTTCCATAATTTTTTAGAAAAATATCTGTTTTTTTTTTACAATACCCCTAAAATATTTAGAAAAACATCATGCATTAGAATTCTTATAATGTGAATATAGAGGGAGAAAAAAATAATATTGTACCTCATGCGTGGAATTACAAAAAAAAAAAGAATAATTGCATCCATTTTATTTTTTATTTGTTAAAATACTACGTCAATCATGAAACCCATGCACTACTTTGTTACCCATTGTGTTTAGGACATGTAGTAAAATTTTGAACCTTCTAGGACAAAGTTTCTGAATTCCATTCAATTTTGAATGTACAAAAATGCACTGAAAATAAAGTAAAGTAATTCCACTACGGGCCTCGGGAGGCCCTTGGGGTAGTAGGAGGTTAAGGCTCCCGCTTTTTATAGACAATCGGCACTTGATGTCAGCCCTACGTGACGGCCACCTTTACCCCCAGAACAAGTGACTGGTACTCATTTCCGTTAGAGGCTGAGTCGACCCCAGGGCCTTCGTGCCGCCAGAAGGTTTTGGCCAGTTTAAAAATTGTGACCCCACCGGGACTTGAACCCTCGACCTTCCGACTTGTAGCGCAGTGCCTTAACCGCTACGCTACAGCATGCCCCCAAAATTGTAGAAAAAACTTTAAAAGATTTGCATGCAGGTAATATTTAACTGTCGCAGCCTTTTAACTCTGGCGTAATTTAGGGTACTTAGAAGCGCCATAGGCCTCTGAAACTTTGCAAATATATACATTAGAATACAGGTTATTTTTTAGTACAAAAAACAAAAAAATGCCAATTTTGATCTCAAATGGTCATTTTTTCACCCATCACCCCCTTAAAAAACATGAAATTTGGGGTATGATAGGAAATGACTCATTCATAAATTAATGAGTCATTTTTACATCTTACCTCATATTTCATGTTTTATTAAACACGGTAACTATAGTTTTCAAATGATCTTGTCATTCATTTTCAACCGCCATTATGACTACCGGATATTTGTTGGAATCTCCCTCTATAACATTGCCATCTGGTGTTGATTTGATGAACTTCGAGATATCGTTGCCATCTGGTATTGATTTGATGAACTTCGAGATGAGGTCACGTTCATCCGGATTGTCGAAATTCATAGATTTAAATTTGTTCTTCTGAATAAATATTTTCTCCCAAACTGTCAAGTTTTTAGAACTTCTAAAACATTTGGAAAAACCTTTGGATTTGACAGTTTGGGAGAAAATATTTATTCAGAAGAACAAATTTAAATCTATGAATTTTGACATTCCGGATGAACGTGACCTCATCTCGAAGTTCATCAAATCAACACCAGATGGCAACATTATAGAGGGAGATTCCAACAAATATCTGGTAGTCATAATGGCGGTTGAAAATGAATGACAAGATCATTTGAAAACTATAGTTACCGTGTTTAATAAAACATGAAATATGAGGTAAGATGTAAAAATGACTCATTAATTTATTAATTAAGAACCTCATAATGTGTTTCCCATTTTTAACTTTGAATGACTCATTCATTAATTGAATTAAGAACCTCATAATGTTATTTCCCATACTTAACTATGAATTGGTTTATTATAAATCAATTACTTAAAGTAAATTAATATCAAAATTGCTTATTTGAAAGAAAACGTGAAATGAGAAGTTTTGTGAAAGAAATGGAAGATTTAACATTTTCCAATGCTGTTATTTTAACACAGTTCCAATAATGGATCATATTATAATATTTTAACGATATTGTGAAAAGAAAAAATTAATGTGGAAAGAATTGTTGGTGTTTGTGCCAGGTGTGGAATGGTGTAGTGGGCTGCACACTAGTCTGGAGAACTAGAGGTCCACGGTTCGATTCCTGGTTCACACATTAATTTTTCTTTGCACAATATCATTATAATATTAGAAATGGCAGAGTTGGTGTACTTCTATGTGCGGAGTGGATTGGGGCTGAAAACTTGTGGTTAAGAATTTCTCTAATTAATGTTAATTTATTGCTTTAATTATGTAATTCATTTGACAGTAGCCTGGACTTGTAGTATTTATTTTTCTCTTCATTCATGACACTTGCAAATAATATTTTGTGATAATATATTGCTTCATTGCATTGCACGTCAATTTCTAGAGGCATAAATGATATATTTCCGGTCCATTACAGCAGTAAAGATACATGCTGATAGTACGTGGATATACTTTGCTTAAACATAATGAGTAATTTAAATTAATATTGGGAAGTAAACATTATGAGGTTGTATCATTACTAGTGAGTGGAGAACATATTTTTAACGACTCAGCTCATATAATTTCAAATTTCTTTGATACCGGCAGTTTCAGACAATATCTTGTTCCTCTTCAGTCATGCACAAGATATTGTCTGAAACCGTCAGTAACAAAGAAATTTGAAATTAAATGAGGTGAGTCGTTAAAAATATGTTTTCCACTCACTATTAATAATGAGTAATTTCTCATAAATAAATTCTAAAAGCACATTTTACAATTTTTGTCAGAGTTTAATACAGTATTTCGATGTTATAAAACAAATTTTAACATTCAACAATCGTGGACATTTATTATTTTGAAAAAGAAAAATTAATCCCAGTCTGAGCTTATAATTCTTATCTTCAAATATAATTTGTCCTTCACGGATTAGGTCTTTGCCTGTTCTGATCTCTCATCTGTTCAACCCAGTGCTTGCTTGGTCTTCCCACCAATCTTCGTCCTACAGGATTATACATCAGTGCCATTTTTGGTATCCTATCCTCTGTCGGCCACGGTGGACTGGTGGTTATGCTCCTTGCCTCTGGTCCCAAGGGTCGCGGGTTCAAACCCGGCCGGGGTCGATGGATTTTTTAGGACGGAAAAATCCAAGGAGCAAGTCCTCTGGGAGGGACTTTAAGCCGTGGGTCCCGAGTCTGAAGATTTTCAGGCTCGTAAAAAATCCTTAAGCCTGAATGAAAAGGCCTCTAAGCAAAATTTACCAAATTTTTTTTTCAAAAAACATCAAAATGAAAATGTATAAAACTATTATTCTACCAGTTATATTATATGGATGCAAAACATGGACTCTTACTTTAAGGGAGGAAAGGAGATTATGAGTATTTGAGAATAAAGTACTTAGGAACATTTTTGGACCAAAGAGAGATGAACAGACAGGTGAATGGAGAAGACTGCATAACAGTGAATTACATGGTCTTTATAGGAAGCCAATTCGGTGGTCAAAAAAGAAAAACTCACGAAGCTGACCAGTTGTCCAGCTTTTGTAGAAGAGACCGGCCTTTCTGCTAAATATTGGAGTGCAAGAGAGCGAATGATTTCATTATCAAGTGCTCGACATTAGATACCAAGTAACCACATTTTCCAATCCTGGATAGAATCTGTTTTAAGAAACAAAAATCAATGTTTGAACCGGGATATGAACGCTGGATCTCTAGTTCTACATCGAGAGCACACTAGTACGTAGAACTAGAGGTCCAGGGTTCAAATCCCGGTTCAAACATTAATTTTTGCTTCTTAAATTAGATTCTATCCAGGATTGGGAAAATGTTAATTCAAATAAAATCATCGAACATATATATTAATGTAGGGAGTTTTACATTACGAGGTTTTCAATTATAAAAGTCACTTCTGAATCGTGATTCACGATTCAAAATTGATTTTTATAAACTTAATCTAATGAGGTGAATATGATAATGGTGGCCAGATGATGTTCAGGGACTGTTTGGGTCTTACACTTTCCTGACATTTGTCTTGCAGGTGAGGAAAAACCACACCCGAGAAACATGTCCCGACCAAGGATCGAACCCGAGCCCTCTGCATGACAAGGCAGCATGCTACCTTGAGACCACCAGCGGAGGACAAAATGACAAATATAATACTCCTGACTAAAAGTATCTTAATAAAATGTGTTTTATTAATAATTATTTGTGAGAAATTACTTTTTAATATAATAAAATTGTAGAACCTTTAGATTAACATTGGTTATAAATTTTATGTAAAGGATATGAATAAAATTTTGTCATTAAACCTATAGTAATGAAAATTAGAGTATTTGTAGCGAAACTATGTGCTAGATAAACTGAATTAAGCCAAGGCAGCATTATTAGTTACTATTATTATTATTATTAAAAATAACTTTTATGAATAATTTTGCCAGAAATTCTTAACATCTTCAGAAATTAATGGAGTTCATATTTGTTTGTTGTGAAGTTTTTTGAACAGATAATTTATTCAATGAATGAATGAGTCGCTTCTTATCTTACCTCATATTTTGTTTTTTTTTCTTCTTCTTCTTCTTCTTCCTTCCAAGTATTAGGCCAAGGCCTGTTATGATCCTATAGAAAATTTTCCGATCCTTCTGGGAAATTCTCGTATAAGACTTGAAAGCATAACAATAGTCTCTTCGATTGGTTGCTGGCCAAAGGAAGGCAAGACCAGTGATGGGGCTGCCATCTTATAGCCTCTGGTCAGGCTTTTCTGGAGAAGAAAAGAAAATAAAGGAAAGAGAAATGGAAGAAAGGAAAGACTCCCTAGCCCTCGGATGCCCTAATAACATCGGTGTCGAAAAAAACAAGAGTTAACCAAGAGAGGTTAGATAGTAAAGTTAAAAGAGTGCTTTGTTATTTTCTTTTTCTTCTTCCTTCCAAGTATTATGCCAAGGCCTGTTACGATCCTATAGAAAATTTTCCCTCCAGCGGCTTTGTTTTTTTAAACAAGGGAACTGCAGTTTTCAAGAGGAGTCCCCCTTATTTTCAGCCAACATTATGACTAATGGATTTTCATTGGAATCATCATCTGGTATTGATTTGATGAACTTCGAGATCAGGTTCCGTTCATCAGGAATTTTGAAATTCATGGATCTAAATTTCATCATCATTATCATGTACCATCACGGTTTAGACCATTTCTGATCTTTAATAGTGAGTGAAGAACATATTTTTAATGACTCACCTCATATAATTTAAAATTTCTTTGATACTGGCGGTTTCAGACAATATCTTGTCCCTCACCGCCGGTATCAAAGAAATTTGAAATTATATGAGGTGAGTCGTTAAAAATATGTTCTCCACTCACTATTAATGATATAACCTCATAATGTTTACTTCCCAATATTAATTTAAATATAACATTTCTGATCTGTTCTGGCTCCATCTTTTAAATGGTCGTCCACAACTTCTATGTCCTTGTGGATTGTAATTTAACATGTTATAAGGTATCCTCTCTTCACTCATTCCACTAACATGTTCAAACCATTCATTTATATGTTTGTTATCACACTAGTTATTTGTAATTCCTCGCGAATGTCTTCACTTCTCCATTTGTGCAAAAGGGTCCATTCTGTCTCATATCGTAGGAATTTCATCTCAGCTGCTTCCAGTCTTTTTATTCCGAGCTAAAACTTTACGAGTGTTTCTTTACGAACTTTCTTTGCTAATGTTCTTCTAATTGTACCGCAAATATGTTGAAACATATTAAGCTTTGTATTAATATCTCTTGTCCGATCATTGTCTAGGAAAACTCCTAAATAATTTGTTCTTCTAAATATATACCTTCTCCCAAACTGTCAATTCCAAGGTTTTTCCAAATGTTAATCTCTTTTCAGTTTTATGACTCTCCAACAAACTATGTGCTGCAATAGCTGATTTATCAATTTCACCATTTTTAATATTTCTAAATCGTTCCTTTGTGTGAGTGTCCAAGTTCCTTTTTTGTTTTTCCTATGTATACTTTATTGCAGTCTTTACAACTAATTTGATAAATTCTAGAATTTTTACTATCTGGGGTATTCACTTTCTTATTGGTTATTAATAGATATTTTTCTATGATATTTAACTACATACATTGCATGAAGATGTGGCAGCCATATTGATTTTAACAAGTATTCTATGCAACAACAAAGACATGTTCCAGTGCAGCCAACATAGAATATGTACTAATTAACTGTACATATATACTTCAGAATTTCATAACTTCAAATCGGATCCCCAAAGCTGTTTATAATTATATACCAAGAGGACGAAGATCACTGGGCCGTCCTATGAAACGCTGGAGGGAAAATTTTCTATAGGATCATAACAGGCCTTGGCCTAATACTTGGAAGGAAGAAGAAGAAGAATAATAATAATTTCATAACTTACTATTTATTTTTGTGTATTTTATTCTTTTACAGGTTAGAGTGCTTAAATTGCATTAGGTTAGCTTTTAGGTTGGTCTTTCACAGTTTAGAGAACTTAAGTTGAGTTACATTAACTTTTAGGTTTGTTAAATATCGTGTATATGTTGGCTGCATCCCGTAATTCCATAGTGTAAACTGCTTTGCGTTTGTTGGTGCATATGCATGATGTATGATTGGAACTTAGAAAAAAATTTTCACGTCATGTGTTGCAAAGTATTTCTGAAAATTTATTATATCTATAAAAATGTCAATAATATAGTAAGTACAAATTCTAAGTAAAATTTAAAATAAATTTGGTCAATTATGCACTATTTGCAAAATTGCATTGCTTCTATTTTACACTGTCATCTTGGAATATTTCCATGGTCATAACATCAGATGAATCTTACTGCATATCTATTCTTGAAAGCCCATGTTTTTGGATACTCCAAAAAAAAGCAGAGTATTGTATTTTTTAAAAAAATTAGCCATTTTATAGTTAAGCCAAATTAATTAAAAATGCCTGCAGCTAGTTAGAATATCAAGAATTGGGTGTAAGAGAGAGAGAGAAAAAAATACTTGCAATGAAATAAAAAAAGGGCTGCAATGCAATTAGAGCCATGTTTAAATGTGAATTTATTGAAATGGTATACATGTGTGTTTTTTTAACTATAAATCATTAGGGTTAGGGGATCATATTGCACATTTTTGTTAATATCTGCTTTTGTAAGTTTACTTTTTCTTATATATTGTATGCACAGTCTATAAGTAAACTCTGCTTAAAGGAGTTCATCTGTTTTATTGCTGAGTCTTGAATCTCAGAATAATTAAAATACTGTAATATATGTAAATTATGATGTTAAATGTATCTTATAGAGTGGTAATTAATTCTTTATTTATAATTATAATATTGTTAATTAAACATGTTCAAATCCCATGTTCGCTCAATAAAATTGCAAACTTGGCATAACGTGAATGTAGCCCCTTAATAAAATTAAAATTATCTTCTGAATAAATCAGTCCAATTTTGTATCATTAATGATGTCCTTATTGTATAATATAATTAAAAGAAGATAATTTTGTATTTTTATTTTGAGGTTACAACAATAAAAACGATTGAATATAATTATCTTTCTTTTGTTGACAAAAAAACATTTGAATCTTTCTTTTGTTGACAAAAAACATTTGAATATAATTATCTTTCTTTTGTTGGCAAAAAATGAACAAAAATGTGCATTCCTAAGAATGTGTTTAAGAAAATGAGTTTGTTTCTTTCCTTCTGTATTTTCTCGTGTCAACATAATTTTTTTTCTCAGTGTGTGAAAATGAGCTTGTTATTCCATTGTTTTTTAATTATTTTCTATCAATTGCAACTTGATCTCATTATAAAGATTTTACTGTTTAATATTTCCTTAAGGTAATGTTATAGATAGTTGTACATTATACATATGTTAGAAGTTCTATCTTGACTATTTTCTTTAGTGAAATACCATTGTATGTAGGAATTCCTTCAATTTCTTTGCCTCAGACTGGCATATCTTTTTTGTTTTGTTTAATTTTAAATGGTATATGTGTATCCAGTATGGAGCTTCTCTAAGCTTGCATATTCATTTTCATTGTGTAAATAAATAGTATTAAAACCAGTTTTTCTTTGAACTTGAAGTGTTTGTGAAGATGTAAATAATTTAAAAAATATTGCTTTCTCCATTGGATACCTTCAAGCTCCAAGCCATGACCTCTTAAAAAAGCCTGACCATTTTAAAAGTTACTAATGTCTTCTTTTTTGAAGTGGAGTTTTAGAAAATATGCCTATTTAATTTTTATCCAATTGTATGATATATTTAGATGACAATAAATGTTTTTGAGGGAAATGTGTTGTACCTTTTTTATTTTATTTTTTTCCAGGTTTCCTCTTTGATTAGTTCCATCCCAGTTGATTAGATTCAAGCATAAGTTATTGAGAGTTTGAATGGGTGAAGAACATCCATTGTGCTCTCAATGTGGGGAAAAAGTGGAATTTCTGTTGCCTCATATTTTTCATGAAATCAGAATCCCACAGTGATATAATGAATCATCTGCCTAAAACACTTTTTCCATACCTCTTCTGAGCTAAGTTCCAGTTGTAATGTAAGCAAAGCAGATGTATGACTGCATTTTCATTAGTTGAATGATGATTTTACCTTTGAGCACGTAAGAACCCTCTCTAACACTCAAAATAGAAAAAATAAAAATGTGTTAATAATAATGTCCATAGAGAAATCAACAACCAGAGAATTTCATCAGTGGGAGTCATGGCAGAAGAGGGACAAGATATTGTCTGAAACTGCCGGTATCAAAGAAATTTGAAATTGTATGAGGTGAGTCGTTAAAAATATGTTCTCCACTCACTGTTAATGATATAATCTCATGTTTACTTGCCAACATTAATTAAAATACATATTATTTAGCACATGTCTATGTAAGTTATATGCGAGAATCTTAAAACATACAATTACAATTTAATACATTAAATAAGCATTGTTTTAATCTTAAGTATGGGCAATGTAGAATATGTTGAAATTTCTATTTTAAAATGGCTGCTTCTATATAATTAATTATGAAACATTGCAAAGGAAAGTATTTGAAAAGTGGAGAGAAATTATTTTGAATGTTTTCAAACAGTTTAGGTAAAAATATCCTGCATTTGCCATTGAGGATGTGGTGAAAAATAATCAGAATTTACAGGTGAGTCAGCATGGAGCATAAAATCTCCTCATAATGGAATTGTAAATAAAGGGCATCTATGGACATCATGGAAAAAGTGTAAACGTGTGATTAGGTAGGCCCATATATAATTTTTTTTGTCATATATAAATAATAAATGGAAGTTTCTGATTATTGGTACCATCTTACCTTATATCAATGGTAAATAATGAAAACCTCATAACTCCATCAGTCATTGAAAACCACATAACTCCAGTAGCCAGCACAGAAATATGTGATGCGTAACCTGTTGAGAACACGGACTTCAAATTTATTAACAACTTGACTTGTATTCTGTAGTAAAATATGTGGCAACTTTTGCTTATCAATTTTCATAATTATTTAAAACAGTTATTTATTTCTCCTGTAAAATTTACCAAAATGGAGTTACGAGGTTTTCATTGCCCACCATTGATATTCAGTCTTATTTCCTGTAAAATATGTAAAAATTTGTGGGAGTTTTGACCTGATCCAGAGGTTCATCGGTCCACTGATAGAAGTAAGAAGAAAACTTCCAAGAAACGACATAACACTGCTCGACCAGAGGCTACTGAAGATGGAGATAAGCTCCGAAACTGCAGTCTAGAAGAAAAAGGATATGAGGTGAGGTAATAAAAACATTAATTCTTAAATTAAACCTCATAGTGTTTTTTCCCTGTGAAAGTTAAATAAATCTGATTCTAGTTTAAATGGCTTTGGAAAAGAGATAAATAAATTGAAGAAATTCAATTTCACAATTTTTAATATTTCCAAAGTGATTATTTTGTACAAATTTCTAAATTCCTTTTTAGTTTTCCCTACATGTACTTTGTTCCCACTGTAATTTGATTAAAGAAAGGTAGTGTGTTAATTTTTAATAGCTAAATTGTGCACCGTATGCCTGCATTAAATTGCTAATCCCTCTGCAGTACATGTGTTGGAAGCAAGGCTTGTGGTACTGTTGTTAGTTATAGGGATATTAAGTTTGGTAGCCCCCTTGGTGATTTCTACAGGAGTAGTACCTCATCCCTCATACTACACAAACACTTAGGGTGGATTTCTCAACCGAAGTCTAAACCACGACCCTGGTTTTCCAATTTTTTATTGTTTCCATAACACCTACAAAATGACTGAAAATTCACAGAAATTATTATGAAATCGTAGACATTTGTTTTCATAATTAATAGCCATAGATTTTCAGTTTTTATCATTGTTATGGAAACAATAAAAAATTGGAAAATTACGGTCATGATTTAGACTTCGGTTGAGAAATTCACTCTTAAACATACTCATCCTACACTCCTTTCTGTAGCCTACACAAGACAAGCAAACATCATCTATGCAAAGTGGTCTGCTGAAATAGTGCATGAATTGAAAATAGACCACATTATCTGTCTAGCATAGAACCCGAATCCAGTGAGTGGCATTGGAAAGCATATATTTGTCTACTTTTATGATTAATGCTGGTGGGCCAAACATCTTTTCATATCAAGGAGTTTAGGTGTTTCAGTTTTCTAGTTCGTTACACAATAAAAATAACTACTTTAGGTGATATGGTTTAATCACACATGAAATCAATTTGTTAGACGAGTCTTCACATAATTCTTTATCTGCCTGCACTTTGAACAGCCCAAATGATCTCTAGCTGCCTTAATACAAAAAAATATATATATATATATTTCTTAGTCAAACAAGCTTGGACTACAATGGAGGGACAACTTTGAGAACAATATAGTAGTGTGTTAGTTTTCCATCCCTATTTAGATGTTGCTGAATAATACTTCCGATGAGCCATTTTTTTATTACCATTATTATGAAAGTGTAATTTAAATAAATACAATTATAGGCAGACTATATTTTTTTTTACTTACAGATATTTGACAGGGTATTTGTGGATATTTAATATAAAAAAAATATTTTTTTAATATTTCTGTTTCCACATGCACAATATGGAATGGAAACATAATTTAAATGAGAAAGTTATGAAAGGGAAGATCAAAATGGGATGTTGGGTTGTACCACCCTCAAAAGAAGGGGGGTGACTTGGCAAAAGCTTTAATTTTTAGAATTTCCGCCGCTATGTTTTCAGATGGCACCACCGTCGCCTGAAATGTTACTTGAAAATGGCGGATGAGCAGGTAAGTCTTGAAACAAAGAGAATAAATGCTATAATTTGCCTGAATTTTCGATAATGACATATTAATAATCATTAATTGTGCGTGTACCGATAATAAGAATAATGTGTAACGTTGTTTACTTATGTACTTATGTTTTTTATGCCAAAACATGTAAGTGCGACGCCAAGGAACGTCGCACACTCGTTTTTCACCGGAACGAATTGGAGTCAAATATACGTACCAAAACATTGAGTAATATTATGTTTTCTCTCTAATGACAGACTCTGTACACACATTGCCAATCTAGTTTGTATATATTAAGCGTTGTTTTATACCATTTAATTCAAAGTTTTCAATGCAATAATACTTTTAAGGAAGAATTTCTTCTTTCAGCATAATTGAATGGCATACATTGTGGGCATACTATAATGGCGTAACCGATGATTTTGTCATTGGTTTTTGTGAAAGTTGAAATACGAACGTCTAAATGGAAGTAATATCCTGAAATTTCATATTCCATATTAATATTTTGTAAACAGCTTGAAATTTGTAATGGTAATTATCATTTATAAGATTTATTTAAATAATGTTTACCAAACAAACAAAACTAATGATACTGAAATTTTGAATGTCTGTTATAGGAGGTGCGACAGTTGGAGTTGCTTTGTAAACAACTCTATGAGTCTCAGGATTCCAGTCATAGGGCTGAAGCTGAAAAAGCCCTAGTTGGTTTCCAAAATGCTCCA
Organism: Diploptera punctata; assembly: GCA_030220185.1. NCBI lineage: Eukaryota > Metazoa > Arthropoda > Insecta > Blattodea > Blaberidae > Diploptera > Diploptera punctata. The sequence goes on along the minus strand of JASPKZ010007527.1, from coordinate 884,143 downwards.
GATACTCTATCAAAATGTCAGCTTCTCTTGGATCGGGGAGACTCTTGTTATGCACAGCTTTTAGCTGCAACAACATTAACTAAACTTGTCTCTCGCAGTGCCCAAGGCCTCAGCCTGCAACAGAGAGTTGATATCCGTAAGTTAATATTTATATCAAAGACTTTTTTTGTAATACAGGTTTGAGTAAAAAATTGAATTTTTCTAAGTTCTACAGAATTGCATTGCACATGCACGAGTGATGGGAAAACATCTGTGACCAAGCTTTGCAATAAATTCCCAAAAAACATGTTTATAAGAAATGAATGTATATCAGCTTCCCTCTTTCTAACCTAACAAAATACATTACTTGCATATTATTTAATGTTGATCTTATCTAAGTTGTCCCATCAGAACCTAACAAAATGAAATTAATTTCTTAAAATATGTTTTGGAATTAATTTCATATGTTGGCCACACTTATTTCACAGATACGTGCTGCCATCTGGTGAAAGTTGTATTGAGTGCTCATGCATGCACACTGTGATTCTGTACAACCTGGAAAAAACCATTGAAAGACAATTACAACAATTTGCATACATAGATAAATATTTGATAATTGTAAATTATGTTTTATGAATCATTGCAAAATGTCTAAATTCTATGAAGTATTATTAAAAATGGAAAAAAGTATGTAGTACAACAGTGTCATAAGAATCCATCCATAGTAATTCTGCCTGATGGCAGGTCCTTCACTGCAATTATAGCATTTTCATGCTATGCTTCCAGCTTTACTAGGGATGTCATAAGAATGTTGTATGGAAAATCATAGAGCTTCATATTCTGAAGTTAACCAAAAAAGTTGTTATTGGGTCGCTCAAACACATTTTCCAAGTTCTACAGAAAGGTAGTGCACATGAGTAAAGTTTATGAAATTGTCACAAGATAGCAGCACATCTGTGAAACTGGCATGACCAACCTTTACAATTACTTCCCAAACTTTTTAAGAAATTAGAAATACACTAACTTGCCCATTTTAATGTAACTAAATATTTTTTTATTAAGGATTTTCTCTACATTACAGTAGTTATCCTTCAGCCCAAATGTATGCTAACCACCTATTCCAATTTAATCATTGTTTCGATGCAAATTTTGAAATTTCACATGTTTGTGATAAGGGTAAGAAGTTAGATCTTTTGGAGGCTGTAGAAATTAATAAATTGAAAAGTAGTAAAAAACTGTTAAATTCTCAACTTGATTTGAATGAATCCCCTTTGTTAAATTTAAAAATTTAAATAAATTATTGTTGTATTGTTGCTTAGATCAGTTGATATGTACTATAATAACACAATTCATAATTTGTTAACATGTCTGAAGAAGGTACACTGTACCGAAACAGCTGTCACTGAATTATATCCTAATAAATATGAAAATCAAATAAAACTACGTTTTATTTTTATTTAATTAACAAATGTATTTTGTTTGCCACAGATTTCTATCCTCAGCATCTTCTTCTTTAAGGTCTCTGCTGATCATGTTTCTTCTCACTTCATCCATCCACTGTTCCCTGGGCTTCCCCCTCCTCCTCCTGCCTTCAGCATTCCAATCCAGCATCATTCTTGGGATTCTATTATTCTCCATCCTCTTCAGATGCCCATACCATTTCAATATTTGTTTTTCTATTGCTTCTATAATAATATGTTTAACATTCCATTATTTGTTCATATTATTCATTTTTAAACATCTTAATGATGGACAAATTATATTTGAAAAGAAAAATATATGCCTAGACTGGGGTTTGAACCCAGGACATTTGACTCTCTATGTCAATGCTCTATCCAAGGGGGGCCTAGGTAACTCACTTGGATAGAGCATTGACATAGAGAGTCAAAGGTCCTGTGTTCAAACCTCATTCTAGGTGTATATTTTTCTTTTCAAATATAATTCCATTATTTCTCTAATTTTCCTATTCTCAATTTTCTCCTTTCTTGATTTTCTTGATGCCCTTTGCAAAAAATCCATCTGTGTTGTCAATATTTTTTTTGCTTGCTTTTCATCTCTTTGGGCCTATTAGCATTGCTTGATTTTTATGTAAGATGGGGAGCTAGCTGATTGCTACAACCCCCAATGTGGAGCACCAGGTCATTTGTTTTTGAAGTTTTCTTCCCCTAGTCTTTGATGAGCCAACGTCTACCTAAAAGGCAGCATAGACAGGGGCCCTTAATGGGTGCTATTAACTGGGCGAGCTGAACCCAGGTTGTTGTTTCTCCCCCTCATCCTTTTACAACCTGGCTTGGGACAGGCTTCGGCGGATTTAACTAAATAAATTACATACATATTAAGACTGTAATTGCTGACAATGGGGCTTAGAAGCCTTGAAACATATGTTCGACAAAAACAACCATAAGAGGTAAGAATGTACAGACAAAATGTCTTAATTATAAACAAACCTCTTAATTATAAAATCATTAGGAAATAACATTATGAGCTTTAATTTAATAATTGAGTTTGTATTTTTTAAACATTCTTACCTCATATGATAGTTTTGTCGGACATATGTTTCAAGGCTGTTGCCCCAGGCGTCAGCATTTTACAAACTGATTTTTTCTGGACCGACAAGATGAAGAAAAGAAAAAAATCAGTTTGTAAAACGCTGACGACGGGGCAACAGCCTTGAAACATATGTCCGACAAAACTATCATATGAGGTAAGAATGTTTAAAAAATACAAACTCAATTATTAAACCTCTTAATGTTACTTCCTATTGTATTTTAAAATACATATTATTCAATAAACTATAAACTAATTTGGTGTACACAAACTTACCTGGGCTTCCTAACCTAACAAAATAAAAAAAGGAGTAGTAAATATTCTTTGTGGAGGTTGGTTATAATAGTTTGACAGATAATGTGCTGCTATGCTTGGTGGCTTGATATACTAATATTTGATATTGGAATTGTTGAAAAGAACTCTGGACCATATTAAAACCAAGATAATTTGTTGATTTTTTTTTTCAGGTAATTATGTGTTAAATTATTTGGCAACTCGCCCAAAACTTCCAAATTTTGTAATTCAAGCTTTGGTAACTCTGTTTGCTCGAATAAGCAAACTTGGCTGGTTTGATAGCGACAAAGAAGAATTTGTATTTCGGAATGTTGTTGCTGACATTACAAAATTTTTGCAGGTAAGTCTTTAGTATAAGGTTTGTAGTATTTACATTATTGGATCCGACCAGCCCCGTGGTCTTGTGGTCTGATCTTCTGGCTACAGATCATGAGACCCCGGTCGACGATAAGAATGTTTCCTTAAAGGGAATTATTCCTCTGGCTGTCTTTAGACTGGAATTTGGGTCCCCTGATTCTTAATTTTCATCTAAAATATCATCGGCATAACGTAACCACGCCTTCCAGGTGTCACAACCTAAGAGGAGAGAATACCAGAAGACTATTGGGAAAAAAAAAAATTAATGCACCATAGTTAAATATGGGAAATAACATTATGAGGTTCTTAATTTGTAAATTAATGAGTCTTTTTTAACATCTTACCTCATATTTTATGTTTCTTCAAACATGGGAACTAGTTTTCGAGAGAAGGATCTCTCTCATTTTCAGCCGACATTATGACTACCAGATTTTCTTTGGAATCTCCATCAATAAGTTGCCATCTGGTGTTAATTTGATGAACTTTGAGCTAAGGTCATATTCATGGATCCATGAATTTTGAGATTCCTGATGAATGTGACCTCATCTCAAAGTTCATCCAATCAACACCAGATGGCAACGTTATTGATGGAGATTCCAACGAAAATCCGGTAATCATAATGTCGGTTGAAAATGCGAGAGAACCTTCTCTCAAAAACTAGTTCCCATGTTTGAAGAAACATAAAAATATGAGGTAAGATGTTAAAAAATGACTCATTAATTTAGGAATTAATACACCTGTTTGATTTAAAAATGGTGGTTGATTGGTGCCTAAAGTCTGAAGTCTTGTTCTCCAGTGCTTTGACAGTTCTGCAGTTTAATCAAAATTAATGTGGGAAGTAACACTAAGAGGTATTGATGTTATTATTATTAATTTAACACTTCTCACTGAAGGATAAATTATATTTGAACAGAAAAATGTCTTCTTAAATAAGAAGCCGCCATTTGCAAAGATAGAAACAAAGGTTTCAAAGCTTTTGGCGCAAGGGAATTACAATGTATATAAGAGAAAAATTTGTGTCTAGATCACAACTCGGCTCAGTAGAGCATTTGGCCCGGAAAGCCAAAGGTCCCTGGTTCGAGTCTCGGTCTAGGCGAAAATTTTTCTCTTCAAATATAGGCCTAACTATGAGGTATTTTCAATTTATAAATGAGTTTGAGAAAATGTTTTATATCTCACCTCATAAAGTTGCATGTTTTCATGATACCAGTAATACACAATTCAACTGAACAGTTGGAGTTTGACTGAAGATGAAGGTAAAATGACCTTTGAAACCGGTATCATGAAAATACAGAACTTGTATGATGTAAGTCATAATAACTAATTCATAATAATTAAAACAAACCTCACAGTGTTATTTCCTACAAATGTTTTTTTTAATGCCCCAGGTTGTCCTTTTTGGACATTTCTGGTGTCTCTCCTGGCATTGGCATAATTGTAACCCACTTCTAAGGTTGGGGCACCTGGAAGGTGGGGTTACATTGCCCCGATGATATGATGGATGATGATGATGATAATGGTGCGCCAGGAGAGTCCTTAATCCTAAAGCTTAATCTAAGATGAATATGAATGATGATTGCAATGGCAATATGATGTTCAGGGACCGTTTGGGCCTTAAAGTTTCCTGGCATTTGTCTTACAGGTGAGGAAAAACCTCACCCAGGAAACTGTCTCGACCGGGGATTGAACCCGGGCCTGCTGCATGACAAGGCAGCATGCTACCTTGAGACCACAGCAGTGGACTTTTCCTAAAATGAAGTAAAGTGATCCCACTACAGGCCTCAGGAGGCCCTTGAGGTAGTAGGATGTTAAGGCTCCCACTTTTCTAGACAATCAGCACTTGATGTGAGCCGGGTTGTCAGCCCTGCGTGACGGCCGCCTTTATCCCAGAACAAGCATCTAGTACTCATTTCAGAAGCTGGGTCGACCCCAGGGCCATGGTGCCGCCAGAAGGTTGACAGTTCACTTTTCAGTTTTGTAAGAAGCAAATTATTACACACTTTATATTAGCTTGACATCTATCTATCTATAACTGAATCTTTCAACGCGTTTTTCACCCACTTAAAATAATTGGATTGACTTGAAATTTTGTATACTTGTAAAGGACACGTGACAATACAATAATTTCATATTTATTTTCTGAAATCCTGGCCAGATTCATCAGAAAATCAAAAAAACGTGTCTTTGTATTTATGTAACTGAATCTTTGAACACGATTTTCACCCACTTAGAAACATAGGATAGATTTGAAACTTTGTATACTTGTAAAGGACCCGTGACAATATAATAATTTCATATTCATGTTCTAAAATCCTGGCCAGAATCATCAGAAAATCAAAAAAAATATCTTTGTATTTATTTTTTCTTCTAGTAAAATTGAGAAAAAATCACATTAACGTAACATTTGTATTTTCATATGATTTGTCTTTACTTTCCTGTATTCCTTATAATTTAATCATTTTACTCTAATTTTCTACCTCGTGTAAGCAGATAAGATTATGGACTAATTCATTTATGCCTTGTTTACAATTTTTTTTAATCAATTTTTTACACAAGGCTTTTAATTCTGTGATCGTCTTCAGTTTTTTAATACATTTAATATTATCAATTTAAATTTTGAACATTTTCCATTAATTCAAATAGAATAAATAAATTATACCTAATAGCTGCTCTGAGGCGCAAGGGGTTAGACGCTCGCCTCTCACCGCTGGGGTCTCGAATCGAATCTGTCACTCCATATGGGTTTCGTGGTGGGCGAAACGGAGCTTGAGCAGGTTTCTCTGTCAGGGTTTCTCCCGTTTTCCCCTGCCACAATTTCATTCCACCATTTCTCCGTACTCATCCATTTCATTCATCTCCCCCTATGATGGTTCATCAGGCGTGGTTGTCCGGCACCTTTGTCATTCACAGGCCTCGTCCCTACCCTGAGATGGACACAAGGTTATTATATGTACATAATTAAATTACTGATCATAACTTTAAAAAAATAATTTTCATTTATATATCCCAAATCTATTAATTAATCATTGATACATATAATTATTTTAGAATTTGGAATAAATAACTGTTTATGAGATTTTCTAAAGTTATACAAAATAAATTATTTATTACTCCCACAACATATTGGCCGTAAAACAATAGTTGGTTATTGTAAAGCAGATTGCCTTACATTTTATGAAGTTTGTCACACATACGGAAAGAAATTTTGTAAGTTAGTTTTTTTTTCTTGAGTTGTTTCTTGACTCACCTCATACTTCTTAACTCCCTCGTAGATCCAGATTTCTTCACTGTATTTGTGACATTCTCAATGCTGTATCACGTTCACAACTGACGTCCAATGGTCTCCTCCCTGAGTCTCCAGGAGAGGAGACCATTGGACGTCAGTTGTGAACGTAATACAGCATTGAGAATGTCACAAATACAGTGAAGAAATCTGGATCTATGAGGGAGTTAAGAAGTATGAGGTGAGTCAAGAAACAACTCAACAAAATTAAAATAAACCTCATAGTGTTATTTCCTACCTACATAACTTAATTGGTAAGTAATTTGTTTTAATAGCAAGTATTTAAAATAGAAAATTAGTACATACATTATTTTTATGAATGTATTGTAACACATTTCTAAAAATTGGTGGGGAAAATATATACTATCTTAAGATGTAAGATTGCCTTTGTTACCATTATAAATTTCATAAATTCCAAATGTATTTTGTCATCTGTTTGTTAAAAAATTACATTTTTGACGTAGGTAGTAAACAAATGTTTTTCAAGATGGGCCAAAATCGTCCAAGTAATAAAGTTTCTTAAGTTATGTAGATAGGAAATAACACTATGAGGTTTTTTAATATTGACGATTTTGATACAGCATTGAGAATGTCACAAATACAGTGAAGAAATCTGGATCTACGAGGGAGTTAAGAAGTATGAGGTGAGTCAAGAAACAACTCAAGAAAAAAAAAACTAACTTACAAAATTTCTTTCCGTATGTGTGACAAACTTCATAAAATGTAAGGCAATCTGCTTTACAATAACCAACTATTGTTTTACGGCCAATATGTTGTGGGAGTAATAAATAATTTATTTTGTATACACTTGGCCCGGAAAGCCAAGGGTCCCGGGTTCGAGTCCCGGTCTAGGCGAAAATTTTTCTCTTCAAATATTTTTTAATATTGTTTATTTTTTATTATTTCACTCACCTCATACTTCATAACTCCTCGCAAACCCAGGATTTCTTCACATCATTTGTGACATTCTCAATGCTGTGTCACGTTCACAACTGACGTCCAACACAGCATTGAGAATATCACAAATGATGTAAAGAAATCCTGGGTTTGCGAGGAGTTATGAAGTATGAGGTGAGTGAAATAATAAAAAATAAACAATAATAAAGTTTCTTATTTGACAGTATATGAACAAAGGCCTATTAATGTGTGATTTCTGAGTCATCAGCCCCTAGATTTATATTGGACCTCACTAAATTGTACTTATAATTTTGAAAATTTATAAGTTAGTAATTTCTGGAAGTATGTTGATTATTAGTTTTTTTTTTTTCATATTAAGCTTATTTGTATTTTTATATTATTGATTTTTGATTAGTTTGTTTTTTCAAACCCACATATTATTTTCATGTTGATGTATATATGCTCAACTGTCTAAAGTCTTTAGTTCTTTAAATCAATATGATCTGATTGAATTTATATATTAAATTTGGGAATTTTTAACATTATGAGGTTCAAATTCATAAGAATTAAATTAATCGTTATTATTTCATATCTCATACTTCTATATTTCTTTAAATACAGCACTGCAGTATCGGCAATTTCTTATCACCATCATCAGCTGTTTTCACGATTGTCAATTTTGACTTTTGTTGATAATTATCCAAACTGCCATCTGATGTTCTTTTAAAGAATTATTTTCTAAACTGCCATCTGGTGTTCATTTTAATGAATCATTTTCTAAACTGCCATCTGTTGTATTTTTGAAGAACTTTGTAATCAAGCTAGGAAAAACAAAAAGGAATTTAGAAACTCGTAAAAAAGAACACTTCAAAAATATAAAGAATGGAGAAATTGAAAAATCAGCTATAGCAGCACATAGTTTATTAGAGCATCATAGGATTGAAAAAGAAACAAAACTTTTGAAACATCTATCAAAACCTTTAGATTTAACAGTTTGGGAAAAAATATATATTCAAAAAAACCATACTAGAACTATGAACTTCGAAATTCCAGATGAACCTAGCTTGATTACAAAGTTCTTCAAAAATACAACAGATGGCGGTTTAGAAAATGATTAATTAAAATGAACACCAGATGGCAGTTTAGAAAATAATTCTTTAAAAGAACATCAGATGGCAGTTTGGATAATTATCAACAAAAGTCAAAATTGACAATCGTGAAAACAGCTGAGTGATAAGAAATTGCCGATACTGCAGTGCTGTATTTAAAGAAATATAGAAGTATGAGGTATGAAATAATCACGATTAATTTAATTCTTATGATCTGATTGACTAGGTCTATACCCTGTCCACTCTTTTAAGTGATCCTTGCCCAAACAAATCCATGTGACCTGCTCGCTTTTCATTGGTTATGGACACCGACGTACATTGTAGAAGCAATAAGTATGTGAAAAAGTAGTTCCCTTCATTGAATTAAAAATATGTCCTCTGAATATACTTGTTATTCTTCGTGAATGAAAATAATAATATTCAGAGCACACAAAATATTCTAAGATATACCTAATCATTAATTATAACTTAAAATAGTTTATTACATGTGGGTGATGCATTTGAGTCATGCTTCAGTCGATTGTCATGAAACAAAATGGCTTCTGTAGCTGTTGTCATCATCTTTCTGTCAAAAGTGACAGTAATTGTGGCGCGAATGGCGGAATGATATTGCTTCTACAACGTATGTCGGTGTCCGTAGCAATGAAAAGAAAGCAGGTCACATGGTTTTGTTTTGCAAGGATCACTTAAAGAGCGGACAGGGTATAAGGACGTAGGGACAAAGTCGAAGAAAAATATTGAAATAAAAATAAGTCTGTCTCATGACATAAGAATGTTCTTCACTTAAGTCTCTCTTAGACACATTTATTATTATTTTAATACTTCTCACTGGAGAACAAATTATATTTGAAAAGGAAAATATACGCTCAAGTTGGGGTTGAATCTAGGACCTTTGGCTATCTATGCCAATGCTCTACCAACTGAGCTACCTGAGGACTCCAATCTAAATGCAATTTTTTTCTTTTAAACATTGTTAATTCCCGAGTGCCAAATACTACAAACCTTTGTTTGATCATGTAAATGGCAGCTTCGTTTTTAAGAAGACATTTATTGGGAATTATACATTACTTTATAAAGCCAGTAGGGCTTCTTTCGATGTTTTTATTATTAATTTAATAACTTCTCACTGAAAGATAAATTATATTTGAGGAGAAAAATAAATGCTCAGACTGGGGTTTGAACCCAGGACCTTTGGCTTTTTATTCCAATGCTTAAATATAATTTGTCCTTCAGTGAGAAGTATTAATTTAATAATAAAAACATTGAAAGAAGCCCTACTGACTTTATAAAGTAGTGTTTAAATTCCCAATAAAAGTCTTCTTAAAAAAGAAGCCGTCATTTGTGTGACCGAGCAAAGGTTTGTGACATTTTGTGCTCAGGAATTGACAATATATAAGAGAAAAATTTACATTTAGATCAGGTTGCTCAGGTAGCTCAGTTGGTAGAGCATTGGCATAGAAAGCCATAGGTTTTTGGTTCAAATCCCAGTCTGAGCGTATATTTTTCTCTTGAAATATATATATTTAAGGTTAAATCATATTTGAAGAGAAAAATTATACGCTCAGACTGGGGCTTGAACCCAGGACCTTTGGCTTTGGCCAATACTCTACCAACTGAGTTACCTGAGCAAGTTCCAATCTAAATGCAAATTTTTCTCTTATATACACCAAAGGTCCTGGGTTTAAATCAGTGTCTAAGCGTATAATTTTTCTCTTCAAATATAATTTATCCATCATTGAGATGTATGAAATGAATAATAAAAACATACATTTAAGTTATTTTAGTTTTAATGTACAGATGGCTTGTCTAAAAGAAATTGTTTTGTTTTACTATTGTTTCTTGGTGATAGAAACAAATTATGTTTAATAATTTGTATTTTAGTTATTTTAAAGGTGCAGATTATCCAATATTTAAAATTGCAAATAGAGTGTGTGTGTGTGTGTGACTCATTTGTTTGACTGATTTTAATGAAACATTGAATGTGTGGTGAGATGTGGAACATTTCTGTATGAATGTAAATATACTTAAATGGTAAACTTTTATTAAATAGCACATGATTGAATTTGGCAAATTTTGAATCTACGTACAGGGAATACACTGTAAGTTGTAACTACACAAGTGTTGTTTTCACTCTCTGGTATGAAGTCTGCATTAGTCACACGTGGCGCATGTGGGCTTGTTTGCTTTAAATGTATAAAAAGTATTACATATAATCATACCTTATAACTAGACGTGGAACACGATTAAGTTATGTAGATAGGAAATAACACTATGAGGTTTTTTAATATTGTTTATTTTTTATTATTTCACTCACCTCATACTTCATAATTCATAGCAGACCCGGGGTTTCTTCACATCATTTGTGACATTCTCAATGCTGTGTCACGTTCACAACTGACGTCCAATGGCCTTCTATCCTGCAGACTGACCTCCGCGCCATCTGGTGGCCGACCGAAGAATTTCCAAATCAGTCCTCTCTCCTTATCATCGGGTATTTCAAAATTCATAGTTGTGTTTTTATTCTTGCATATGTAATTTTTTTTCCAAATTGTGAGTTCCTTCAGTTTTTCCAATTGTTTAAGTAATTTTGTTTTGGTTTCAATTCTGTGTTTTTCTGACCAGGCATGTGCAGCTATTGCAGATTTTTCGGTTTCTCCATTTTTAACATTTCTGAGGTGTTCTTTTAATCTTGTATTTAGATTCCTTTTTGTTTTTCCTATGTATATCTTTTCACAATCTTTACAATTAATTTGATAAATTCCCGATTTTTTGCAGTCTTCAATCTTTTCATTTTTGTTGGTTTTTATTAAATTGCCTAAGCTGTAATCATTTTTCGGTTCTAATTTAACCGAAAAATCTGCAATAGCTGCACATGCCTGGTCAGAAAAACATAGAATAGAAACCAAAACAAAATTACTTAAACAATTGGAAAAACCTAAATGAAAGGTTTATCATACAAATCCTCACGCATTGGAGGAACTGTGAGAAAAAAATTACAAATTAACTCGGAAACATCCCTCAGTCACATAACCCAGATACAATGCCTGTATCACCTAGTAAGGACGCACTTTCAACATAGATTATATGTACTTACTTATTTTAGGAATTCTCACTATGAGGTATATTCATTAAGGTAGAATATGTTTATCACTCACCTCATATTGTTCTTCTTATTTGATTATAAACTAGTTTCGGAACATAGTTTCTGTTCCATCCTCAGTATCATCACGACCGTTGTTCTGTCGCCTTGAAGAGTTGTCCTTCTCTCCTTCCATTGGCTGACTGAAAAACCTCGAAACCAGGTCATTCTCACCGGGAATTTCAAAGTTCATTAATTTCTTCTTTTCGCTCTTTTGAATGTAGATCTTTTCCCAAACAGTAAGTTCTTTTGGTTTTTCTATTTGTTTTAATAATTTTGCTTCTTTCTCGATAAGATGTTTTTCAGACCATGCATGGGCAGCTACTGCAGATTTTTAATTAATTGATTATATGTAATACTTTTTATTTACTCCTATAATAATATTTGCCTAATTATCGTTCTGTTTTTAGGGAAGTAAGTTGAATTTACCAGAGATGCCTTGATATCCATTGCCAACGAAATGTATTTGCTCAACTTACTTCTCTAGGGAAGAAAAGTAATTGACTTAATTAATAATGTAAAAATGTTACTTACTTAAAATTTTGTTGAGTAATACAATACAATTTTATTGTATCACACTTATTTGTCACATAACGATTGAACAGTTGTTACAATTATTAACATTAGCCACAAAATTTGATTGATTTTCATTAGTGTTTTTCTTACATTTAAATTAATATCGGGAAGTAAACATTATGAGGTTATGTCATTAATAGTGAGTGGAGAACATATTTTTAACGACTTACCTCATATATTTACAAACTTCTTTGATACCGACGGTTTCAGACAATATCATGTCCTTCATCAGTCATGGCGTCTCATCATGATACCGTCGGTATCAAAGAAGTTTGAAAATGTATGTGGTGAGTCGATTAAAATATGTTCTCCACTCACTATTAGTGTTTTTCTTATTTATTTCAATTTGTTTATCTACTTTATGTAACTCATCTTTCATAACTTCCATTGAACTACCACATATACTTTATGTAACTCATCTTTCATAACTTCCATTGAACTACCACATATACTTTTTATTGTTCATTTTGCTGGTAATAGAAAATGAACCGCAGCATTCACCGCTTCCTCTGCATCACAATTAATCATTAAGTTATGTAGGTAGGAAATAACACTATGAGGTTTATTTTAATTTTGTTGAGTTGTTTCTTGACTCACCTCATACTTCTTAACTCCCTCGCATATCTAGATTTTGTCACTGTATTTGTGACATTCTCAATGATGTTCACGTTCACAACTGACGTCCAATGGTCTCCTCTCCTGCAGACTGACCTCTGCGCCATCTGATGGCTGACCGACAAACTTCCAAATCAATCCCCTCTCCTTTTTTGAAATACCTGGTGATAAAGAGAGGGGATTGATTTGGAAGTTTGTTGGTCAGCCATCAGATGGTGCGGAGGTCAGTCTGCAGGAGAGGAGACCATTCGATGTCAGTTGTGAACATGATACAGCATTGAGAATGTCACAAATACAGTGACGAAGTCTAGATATGCGAGGGAGTTAAGAAGTATGAGGTGAGTCAAGAAACAACTAAACAATTAATCGCATCTGTAATTAATATGCTGTCTGAAACTGTTATTTAAAATGGCTGCCACTAATTCAGCCAACAATAAACAATTGCAGTTGTTTTATCAAATTCCCTTGCTATGAAACAATTGAACTCTTCAAAGCAAGATATAAATTCATATAAAATATAAAAATTAAACATTAGTACAGGAGCGAACAAAATTATACACACAATTCGGGAAGTAAGTACATTACAGTCTCACACTTATTTGCTAGTCCTCGCTGAACACGTCCTCGTCTAGTAATGTACTACTTACTTCCCTTGTTGCGTACGTAACTATTTCAAATCACTTATATAAATTGTGAATTCCCTCATAATGTAAATTCCCACCGAATAATTTTTATTTAAAAAAATCCAGATTTAAGCTCTTATAATGTTATCTTCACAGTTTCCAAATTTCAAATATTCTATGTTTTATTATTCACTTCATACACCTCAATGATGGATAACTCATATTTGAAGAGAAAAATTATATGCTCAGACTGGGGCTTGAACCCAGGACCTTTGGCTTTCTAGGCCAATATTCTACCGACTGAGCTACGTGAGCAAGTTCCAATTTAAACACACACATATATCTTCTTCTTCTTCCTTCCAAGTATTAGGCCAAGGCCTGTTACGATCCTATAGAAAATTTTCCCTCCAGCGTTTCATAGGACGGCCCAGTGATCTTCGTCCTCTTGGTATATAATTATAAACAGCTTTGGGGATCCGATTTGAACTCATTCTTTCAAGATGGTGTTTCCAATTTAGTTGGTACTGTTTAATATATATTGGAAAATTGGCGTAGTCTTCAATTCTTTTAAGATATCGGTGTTCCTTTTCCGATCCCATCTGGTGTAACCCGCTGTTCTGCGCATGAATCTCATTTCACAAGCCGTTATTATGCTTTCATGTTGTTTTCTTAGTGTCCATGCTTCACTACCATAGGTCAACACTGGTCTAGCCAAAGTGTTATATAAACGTAATCTGGTGTTTTTTTGTACAAGGGATGGTTTCATAACTTGATTAATAATTCCTAAACTTTTATTATAACTAGTAACTTTTTCAGGGATATCCTTTTCATCCCAGATAGAGAGATAATATCCAAGATATTTAAATTGATTAGATCTCTCTAAAATCACATATATATGTATGTATGTATGTATATATATATATATATATATTTTGTGTATATAAGAGAAAAATTTGCATTTAGATTGGAACTTGCTCAGGTAGCTCAGTTGGTAGAGTATTGGCCTAGAAAGCCAAAGGTCCTGGTTCAAGCCCCAGTCTGGGCATATAAGCATATAATTTTTCTAATTAAAATATTTTGTCTGTTCATTCTTGCCTCTTACAGTTGTTTTTGTCGAACATATGTTTCAAGGCTTCCTAGGCCCATCGTCAGCAATATGTTTGATAAACACAACTATAGGAGGTAAGAATGAACAGACAAAATGTTTTAATTAGTCAACAAACCTCTTAATGTTATTTCCTATTGTATTTTTAAATATTTTAAAATATAATTTTTCTCTTCAAATATTCAGTTTACATTCTTTTATATTATTTTAACCCAAGAATTTTCAGACAGTTTTCATAATTTAAAAGTACAGATTTATATGAAAGATAACTCTGCTTCTTGTATTTATTAGGAAAAAATGGCTCAAGTTTAGAATACTTCGATCTATGATTTTCCGTACCACATTCTTGTAATACTGTTGCTCTATGCACTTTTTCCGTCTTCACCAACGTTTAGTACTATTTTAAACGTTTTGCAACAATATTTATAACATTTTTCTACAATTATGAAATATTTATTTATGTATGCAAATTGTTGCATATATCTCAAATAATGTTTTCAAAGTCGTACAGTATTGTACTGCTTATACACAAACATTTAAAGAAACTTCTGCTAGATGGCGCAGATATCTGTGAGATTGGAATGGCCAACATTCCAAAATATTATATTTGAGTTGGAAATTTTGACTTACCTCATATTTCTTGGTTTTTATGCAGACCAGGTTTCGTTGGTTTTGCGCGACATTGTCAATGCATTCCAACTATTGTTTTGTGGTTGTCCATCCTGTAAATTGATTTCTGCTCCCTCTTCTGGCTGACCGATCAACTTCCAAATGAAATTTTTTTCCTTTTCTCCGGGAATTTCAAAATTCATTGTTTTCTTTTTATTCTTGAAGATGTAAATTTTCTCTCAAATTGTGAGTTCCTTAGATTTTTCTAACTGTTTTAGTAATTTGGCTTTAATTTCAATTCTGTGTTTTTCTGACCAAGCATGTGCATCGACAATGTCACGCAAAATCGACGAAACCTTGTCTGCATAAAAATCAAGAAATATGAAGTGAGTCAAAAATAAACAACTCATGATAATTAAAAGAAACCTCATAGTGTTATTTCCTACAAATATTAAATAAAATTCAAAAAATATATTTTAAGAAATGATGTTCACTCACTTCATTTTGTTAGGTTTTGATGTGACAATTATATTATGTTTAGTCTGATCATCTTACCTCAATATTAATGTTGATTTGTTCTTGGACATGTTTCAAAACAATTCTGTTTTATCATCAGCTTGTCCAGACAATAAAACAGAATTGTTTTGAAACATGTCCAAGAACAAATCAACATTAATATTGAGGTAAGATGATCAGACTAAAAATAATATAATTAAAATAACCTCAAAATATCACTTTCTAAACTTAAAATATTCGATGTGACAAGTTAGCGTACATCAGATTAATTTGCACTTCATTAAATAATATGCATATAATTAATTTTGTTAGGTTAGGAATGGGTTATGTGGTGTAAATCCATTTCACATAAACATGTTTGGGAATTTGTTCTAAAGATTGGTTACACATATGTCTGCCATGTAGTGGAAGTTTCTTTAACTGTTTGTGCACATGCACTGTGATTATGTAGAACTTAGCAAAAATTCATTGGTCGAAGTAATCTAAACTTCTTCCAAAAAAGCTTACTCATCCTACAATGCTTTTTATCAACTACTTAGAAATTACAATATTGATTAAAATGGTTTTTTAATACTTTAATGCAGAACTGTTTTAAATATTTCTATAGTTGATAAAATATGTAATTACATTTTTAATTTCAATAAATTATAGCTCACTGTAAAGATGGGTTTTTACCTGTTATTCTTCCTGTTAAAATACCATTTTCTAATCCACGTTTATTGGTTTTAATTTACCAGTCCATCTCCTTCATTCTCATGTTTAATTGTAAATCTGTTCCTTGAATTGTATTCCTCTTGTTCATTGTGTTCAAATAGTCAATATTTTTTTCCAGATTACTGCTGATAACTGGATGCTTGTGTGTTTGGAAATAAAATATTTACTTTACGTAATTTCTAGGAGCATTGCTTTTATATAAACATAGATAAATCTCATTTCAATGTAAAGAAAAATTTAATGTGACTATATTCAGAATTTTGAAAAGTTCTATACCAGTTTTTGAGATGGAAGTAAGGTCTCCCAAAATATATTTTAGGTAAAAAAATATGTTGGAGATAAAGTATGTTTGTAAAAGATTTAAAGTTTTGTGGTGTGTAAGCCAGTCATTTATCTTACTAGGTATGTGTAAAACTTATGGTATATCTTATAAGAGAGGGTTCCTCTTGAGTTCCCAGCTAAAATCTAAATGTATCTCTCCTGTCTAAAGTAAAATATGTCAACAAAAATGCATATTTTCCTAAATCCTATCACTGTGGTAGAATATTTAATGTGTTGGTCATAAATAGATATATGTGTCGTTATTATTAATGTTGTGCATCTTTTTAATGTTGTTAGCCAGAGTCAATTTGACTGCATTCCGTAGAAAGAACCAAGCTGGAAAATAACTGAACTGAGAGAAGCACAATTAATGTTAAATTTCAATAAAAAGTGCACAAATAAAATTAAACATTTACTTTTGTTTAGTTGTTTCTTGACTCACCTCATACTTCTTAACTCCCTCGCAGATCTAGATTTTGTCACTGTATTTGTGACATTCTCAATGCTGGTCACGTTCAAAACTGACGTCCAATGGTCTCCTCTCCTGCAGACTGACCTTCGTGCCATCTGATGGCTGACCAACAAACTTCCAAATCAGTTCCCTCTCCTTATCACCAGATATTTCAAAATTCATAGTTGTGTTTTTATTCTTGCATATGTAAATTTTTTCCCAAATTGTGAGTTCCTTCGATTTTTCCTATGTATATCCTTTCACAATCTTTACAATTAATTTGATAAGTTCCTGATTTTTTGCAGTCTTCAATCTTTTCATTTTTGTTGGTTTTTATTAAATTACCTAAACTGTAATCATTTTTCGGTGCTAATTTAATGTTGAATTTGTTGAATATTTTTTGAAACTTGTCAAATACTAAAGGGTTGTATGTGAACTTTTTGAATTTTTTACCAATATCTTTATCTGTGTCAAGAGTCTAAGGAATCTAAATACAAGATTAAAGGAACACCTCAGAAATGTTAAAAATGGAGACAGAAAAATCTGCATCTGGTCAGAAAAACATAGAATAGAAACCAAAACAAAATTACGTAAACAATTGGAAAAACTGAAGGAACTCACAATTTGGGAAAAAAATGTGCATATGCAATAATAAAAACACAACTATGAGTTTTGAAATACCCGGTGATAAGGAGAGGGGATTGATTTGGAAGTTTGTCGGCCAGCCATTAGATGGCGCAGAGGTCAGTCTGCAGGAGAGGAGGCCGTTGGACGTCTGTTGTGAACGTGAACAGCATTGAGAATGTCACAAATACAGTGACAAAATCTAGATCTGCGAGGGAGTTAAGAAGTATGAGGTGAGTCAAGACACAACTCAACAAAATTAAAATAAACCTCGTAGTGTTATTTCCTACCTACATAACTTAACTCCACAGCATTAGCTACATACATACATATAATTCAAACTTTTTTAATTCTGAGATTTTACACATTTTTGTTGTTTGGTTCTTTCTGCAGAAAGAGAAATGTGTTAATTAGGGTCCATCAAATGGAAATACTATTAATTGTATGAGTTTTTTTTTAATGCAGTTTATATATCTCGAGTCGGCATATAAAGAGGTGTGGGTAAAGAGATATCCCCAAAATTGTGAAAAATGAGTTATGTATATTTAATTAATGTTGGGAAGTAAACATTATGAGGTACAATCATTAAAATTCATCGGAGAACATATTGTTTAAACAACTCACCTCATAGGATTCATGCTTCCATGATATCACGATTTCAAACATAGTCATGTTCATCGTCAGCCATAACTCCGACTGACGAAATTCTTCGGCCGTCAACTATTCTATTGTCGCCATCTTCAGTGCTGCCATCTATGGTTGAATTTATGCACTTCGAAATCAATGTAATTTCGTTAGGGATATCAAAATTCATTGATCTATTTTTGTTTTTCTGAATGTATATTTTTTCCCAAACTGTCAATTCCAAATATACATTCAGAAAAACAAAAATAGATCAATGAATTTTGATATCCCTAACGAAATTACATTGATTTCGAAATTCATAAATTCAACCATAGATGGCAGCACTGAAGATGACGACAATAGAATAGTTGACGGCCGAAGAATTTCGTCAGTCGGAGTTATAGCTGACGATGAACATGACTATGTTTGAAATCGCGATATCATGGAAGCATGAATCCTATGAGGTGAGTTGTTTAAACAATATGTTCTCCGATGAATTTTAATGAGTTATGTAGCTTGAATTTTTTTTTCTGTGTCATACAAAAGAAAATATTGATATTGCAGGACAGAGCAATACCTTATGGTGGCAATGTTGATTGGTATGTTTCATAATAAGTCGGCCACGGTAGACTAGTGGTTATCCTACTTACCTCTGGATCTGGGTTCAAACCCAGCCGGGATCAATGGATTCTTTTAGGACGGATAAATTCGAGGAGCAAGTCCTCCGGGAGAGACTTCATCGTGGGTCCTCAGTCTGAAGATTTTGAAGCTCATAAAAGATCCTTAAGCCTGAATAAAAAGGTCTCTAAGCAAAATTTACCAATCTCAACATCCTAGTAATACCTTAGTTGCCTGCTAGATGTCTTATTGAGTCAGTGTGTTGACCACTTGCCATTCATGACATCTATAAGCAAATAAGGTAACTAAATTAACTTGGTGCAGTGGCTCCTGACAAGGGAGAGCCTACGGCTCAACAATGGGCTATGCCATTGTAGATAGATACTTAGATAGTATAGGGGTGACATATGGTCAGCATGTCAGATCTCCCAGTGTTACAACTGGTTTTCTCAATTTGGAGCCACTATTTATTGAAGTTATAAACAGTCGATATAGGCTGAAATTTCATGAGAAAGTTCCTTCCCCCATAAGGTCTCGAAACACCTGATCTGTAGGAAGTCCTGATTTTGCAACAGGTTTTATAGGACATGCATTACCATGAGGGCAAATGTCGGCTTGAATCCTGCAGCAAGACATGACAGCTGCTTATAGCTGGTTTTCTCAATCTGGAAGCACTACGTATTGTAGCTATCCAAATTCTTTATAATGTTGGATGAATGCTGGTTCAAATTCTATGAGAAAATGTTTTCCCACCTGTGGAGTATTGTATATTTATAGAAAGTTCAGTTAAATTTCTATAAGTGGACGTGTTTTTTCTCTAATATTTAATGTTGTATTTTTTAAGCTTTTTCAGAACTAACTCACTGGCTGTATTGAACCCATAGGTTCATGACTGGGCAGACATAAGCTCTCCATACGTCCTTATCCTGAGCTGTTTTCCAATCATCCCCAGTATAATTTACTTCCCTCAAATCATGGTTAATGTTATCCTTCCATTTGATTCTTGGTCTACCAATTAGGTATTTCCCTATAAGAAGTTTCCATGCCTCTCTATCATTTCATTTCATGCCACATGTCCTGCCTATTACAGTCTACGTGACCTAACAAGCTGTGTCAAATGTAATCATGTATTTTCAACTGTTATTGAAGCTGATTTATTTCAATTTTGGAATCAGTTTAATCATAGATTTAAAAAATCTGATATATGTTTCAGCATTTATAACGAAAATGGATGGAAGCAGAAATTCAATTGGACATAGAGCCTTGAGAATTAATTCTGTTGTCATTTCATAAAGAATATAGTTATATAACACGTACAAGGGAACTGTCAAGCATTGCATGCCGATACCTACTTTGAAATATCTTCCAGAGAAGCATTGTTATGCACCAAGGCTGTGACCAAAAATCTGCCTTTTTAATTGCAAGGCACTAAAATCCAGTGCTATACCCCAGCCGCTGGATCTCCGGCTCTGAAGTTTAGGTTATACGAGGGGTACTGCCAATAAGGAAATGGTAGATGTGAGATTGAATGTCTGCCACAACCAGCCACTGCTCTTGATGCACCTATAGCGTGTTAGTAAAGTTTGAAATTACTGAGATGTTGTCAGCTTTATGTCTGCTAACCACATACATAATTCGGCCCCTCCCACTGAATATCCATATCGGCAACACTTGTGAAAACGTCAGGGCCAGAGAATCAGTGGCTGGACTATAAATCTCACATTTAAACTATAACAACACCTGAATTGGTAGATTGGATAACCTTCACTATCTGCCATCCGTGCTCACTTTACTCAGCTCTTACTCAAGTACAGTAGGTTGCAATTGCTGAATTCTAGCTTTGATTTCTCTGCCTTGCAGTTAAAAATGGCAGATTTTTTGCGCATGGCCTTGATATGCCAACACTTCTCTGGGAGAAATTTAAAGGTAGTGTGTAGTGGTTGATAATTTCTTATGATGTGACTATTCCATTTGTAAAAAAAAAAAGAGCTTAATTGTCCCTTTTGAGGTTGGTAATAGATAAAGAACTTCATTTCTGCTGTACAGTATGTAGTAATTCCTATATATGTCAAACTAAAAAAAAAAATTGTATTTAACGTGGAATTTAATTCTTGTCATTGTGTTAAAATCACGTCAGTTTACAGTACTGAAAACTGTTGAAAACAAATCTTATAAAAATGAGAGCTTATATTTTATTTTTATTTTGTGCTGTTTTGTTGTTTATTTTTGTTCAAGATATGAACTCAACGTGATTCCACGACTTCATGTTTTCTTTGAAGCTGCTATGAAACAAGCGGAGCTTGCATTGTAAAAGGCTTCATAGACAAGTTCACGTGTATTTTTATGATGAAGAACTTACATCATAAATTTATAGTAATTAATGGGTGATAAATACATTTAAATGTGCAATTCTCATTATTTTGAACATGTTTCTGAAATAAAATAGACATTTATCGATCTTAGATATTAAATTCACCAAATTTTATTTGAAGAGAAAAAAATATATTTAAATTAATATTGGGAAGTAAACATTATGAGGTTATATCATTAATGGTCAGTGGAGAACATAACGGGCTTCCAATATAAAACCGGACCGGCCTCACGGAGTTTCACCCGGCACGCAGTGCTGTCTCTTCCTCCTGCAATTCACCCTGCCTGCCACCCGTCCTTGAACTGTTTCTTACCTTATAGAAAATGCTGGAAATGTTGTCCTCCCGCACACATGCTATTGGATCACCTTGGTTTAGACAATGAACACATGTACACTTGTAAGGTTTGAGTTTTAACAATTTTGTTGCTGTATGTGCAGAAGATACTGAAATCCCAACTTGTTGTGCTAATTTCGGTAATGATTTTTGTGGTGAACGTTCCAAATTTTCACCAATTTTGTCTAATTTTTCTTCGATGAGAACCATACGCCTTCGCGTGTGTTTCTTATTTTGTACTGAACCAGTGGTCTCAAATTTAGTCACAAGATTGTGGATTGTCGATCTGGAATGAGGTAATTGTCCAGGGAAGTTCCGAATAAATTCCTCGCAAACGCGACGAGCTGATTCGTATTTATAATAACATTTACACACATAAATGCGCTGCTCTAATGTCAGCTGACGTCTCATCTTGTCGAACGATAGTAAACTGACTAGTTCAAGGACGAGCGGCTGGCAGAGTGAAATGCAGACGAGGAGAGAGCGCTGCCTGACGGGTGAAACCCCGTGAGGCCAGTCCGGGTTTATATTGGAAGACCGGTATTATTAACGACTCACCTCATCATTTCAAATTTCTTTGAAACCGCCAGTATCAAAGAAATTAAAAATTATATGAGGTGAGTCGTTAATAATATGTTCTCCACTCACTATTAATTTTAGAAAAAAATATATGTAGATGTTATATTTTAAATTAACATTTTCTTGAATTTGACATGTTTTCGTGCAGATAGAAAAATGAACATTCAGAATGTTAATTTTTCTTTTTAAATTAAAAAAATATGCCTGAAACAGGATTTGAACCAGAGACATCGGGTTGAAATCCCGATTCAGGCATGTATTTTTTTCTTCAAATAAACATTTATTTTTAGTATAATAGATCTCTTTTTTTAATTGTTTGTGAATGTATTTGAAAATTTGGATTCCAGCTATTTCAAATTTATTTTGAATGTTTTATGTTTTGAAAAAAATAACTTGTATAAACCATTAATAATGAATGAATGATCACTTCTTACCTTACCTTATAGTTTTTGTTTTTAAAACATGGGAACTGCAGTTTTCAAGGGGACATCCCTCTCATTTTCAACCAATATTATGACTACTGGTTTTTCTTTGGAAACTTCATCTATAACACTGAGCAACAAAAAATGGAACTTTTTTCGTCTCAGAAAGAAAAAAATGTGATTCTGATAGTATTTTTTCTCCTCAATTCATATATGATATTGGTTTTTCTCCATCACACACGGTTTTCGAGAGACAGGCATTTATAATTTCAAACACTTTAATATTTTCTACATTCGTAACTACACAATTTTCGAACATTCGGACTTACCTAGAAAATAAGAAATGACGATTTTCTGCTATATTTCGCCTGTGGAGCATCCCTCTTGATGGTCCAACAACAATCGGCCAGCATATTAGGATTCCATTTGCCTTGATACCTCTCTTCCATAGCTGAAATCTCCTGATGAAAGTGTTCCACATTTTATTTTACAATGTACAAATGGACGAAAAAAGTTTATTAAAAAATAATTAAATAAATCCATTAATTGAAATTGAAATAAAAAACTGTGGGTGATGGAGAAGTTCCGAATACATATTTGAAAACACGATAAAAAGCTGCATTAAGTACAACTATTGGTACTCATGAGACAAAAATCATGTTGAACAGTGTAATCTATCGGTTGAAAATGGAGGGATGTCCTCTTGAAAACTGCAGTTCCTGTGTTTAAAAAAAAAACATGAACCAAGAGCTAAGATAAGAAATGACTCATTTATTCGTTGAATTAAGAACCTCATAAAGTTATTTCCCGTACTTAACTGTGAACCCGTTAATAAGTTGTTATAAAACTTGTAAATTTAAAGTTTTTACTATTGTTAATCATTTGTATGTCAACATACACTATCTGTCTTCAGGTTTTTACAGCTGCTGCCGTCTTCCCGTGCCAAACCACCAAAGCCTACGTTCTTGAGCATCTTCAATGCTTAGCCCTCTTGCTTGCTTTACTATCCTCATGTTTTCCTTCCATGTTAACTTTGGTCTTCCTCTTTTATGTCATACACCATTCATAAATATAGGCCAATGTTGACCTGTTTCGGTCTCAACTAGACTGACTCTAAAAGTCGTTTTTGTGGACATCCAGGTCATTGTCTCCTCGTGGGCGATACTGAAGAAATGCATTGGAATCCTGGTTTGTGACATTTGGGATACATATTGCAGCCATCTGTCTCTGTAGGTGGATATCTTTTCTTTTAAAGGTTGCATATTTGTATAATAAATAACTATTATTTTCAGCTGAGAATGGTGACTTCTCTGAAAAAATCTAATGAAATTAAAAAGAAGACATGAAGAAAGGATTGTTGCTATTTAAGATATTTATATTTCTTGTATAATATCTTTTTTTTCTTTAAATCATAATTTAAAAAAAACTTATATAAACTGAATATGTTTGATAACTTGAATACTACATTGGTAATAAACTTAAAATGTTTTAGTACTCTTTATAGGGGATGTATTTTGATTGTTATGTTGTATATAATGTACATATGTTTGGATTGCAGATACTTGATATTTTAAATGTATATAATTTTTTGTAAAATGTTTGATTGAAGGGCTCGGTGGAGCATTGTATGATTGGAGTGCAGCTTCTGTCACAATTGACTTGTGAAATGAATCAAATCTCAGAGGCAGATGCAAACCGCTCGCTTACCAAGCATCGCAAGATAGCATCCTCTTTCCGAGACACTCAACTGTTTGAAATTTTCCGCCTTTCCTGCTCGTTGCTTGGTACAGCCAGAGAAAACTGCAAAAGTCTCAACTTTAATGATGAGGGACAGGTATGTTTTTATTATAAGAATTAAAACCACTTTATTAATTAATTTAAAAGTTGTGGTCAAACTTTTGTTACAGGAAATGTGTTATTTTGAGGTTATTTTAATTATATTAGTTTTGATCTGATCATCTTACCTCAATATTTAATTTTGATTTGTTCTTGGACATGTTTCAAAACAATTCTGTTTTATCGTCAGCTTGTCCAGACTGGTTTGATTTATGTTGCACACCCTGGACATCGATGTCAGCTCCATCCTGTGGTTGGCCGAAGAACCCCCAAACAAGGTCATGCTCCGTCGGTATTTCAAAATTCATAACTCTGTTTTTGTTCTTCTGAATATAGATTTTTTTCCCAAATAGTCAGCTCTTTTGTATTTTCTAACTGTTTTAATAATTTAGTGTCTGAATTTATATTATGTTTTTTTAGACCAAACATGAACAGCAACTGCAGATTTTTCTATTTACCCATTTTTAATAAATAAAAAAAATCAGGAATATATCAAATTGAATGCATGGGTTGTGAAAAGACATATGTATAGGAAAAACAAAAAGAAACCTAAAAATTAGAACCAAAGAACACACAAGAAATATTAAAAATGGGAAAATAGAAAAATCTGCAGTTGCTGCTCATGTTTGGTCTGAAAAACATAATATAAATTCAGACACTAAATTATTAAAACAGTTAGAAAATACAAAAGAGCTGACTATTTGGGAAACAATTTATATTCAGAAGAATGAAAACAGAGTTATGAATTTTGAAATACCGACGGAGCGTGACCTTTGTTTGGCCAACCACAGGATGGAGCTAACATCGACATCCAGGTTGTGCAACATAAATCAAACCAGTCTGGACAAGCTGACGATAAAACAGAATTGTTTTGAAACATGTTCAAGAACAAATGAACATTAATATTGAGGTAAGATGATCAGACTAAATATAATATACCTTTTGTTACAAATGTTGATATCTTGTTATTGTTTTACAGCACGGTTTGATGACACAGTTGTTGCGGTTAGCACATAACTGCCTCACTTTTGATTTCATTGGAACGTCGACAGATGAATCTTCAGACGACTTGTGCACAGTTCAAATCCCAACAAGCTGGAGACCTGCATTCCTTGACTTCTCAACCTTGAAGCTTTTTTTTGATCTCTATCATTCCCTACCTAGTAGCCTCTCGCCTTTGGTAAGTCAATCCACCTTCCTCTCTTACAGCATTTCATTTCAAAACAAGTGGCTAAGTGTGAATGTATTTTACAGATCTAATTTTTTTTAGTAATATAAGAGGGAAAAATAGGCTCTTCGAAATGAATGGAAAGGATTGTAAGTTCTTTAGATTTATATATTAAATTTGGGAATTTTTAACTTTATGAGGTTCAATTCATAAGAATTAAATGAATCGTGATTTCTTCTTACCTCATACTTCTATGTTTTTTAAACACAGCACTGCAGCATCAGCGACCTATTGTCAATTTGGATAATTACCAGCAAAAGAAAAAAATTGACAGTCGTGAAAACAGCTGACGATGGTGACAATGGGTCGCTGATACTGCAGTGCTGTGTTTAAAAAACATAGAAGTATGAGGTAAGAAGAAATCACGATCTTTATATTTATCTCTTTCAGTAATTTGGCCTTTTAGGTACAATTTTTTATCACACACCTCATTATTCTTCTTATTTAACTATAAACTAGTTTCGGAACATAGTTTCTGTTCCATCCTCAGTATCGTCACGACCGTTGTTCTGCCGGGAATTTCAAAGTTCATCAATTGCTGGGGAGAATGACGTGGTTTCGAGGTTTTTCAGTCAGCCAATGGAAGGAGCGAAGGATGGCTCTTCAAGACGACAGAACAACGGATGTGACGATACTGAGGATGGAACAGAAACTATGTTCCGAAACCAATTTATAGTTAAATAAGAAAAATAATATGAGGTGAGTGATAAAAAATTGTACCTAAATGAATATACCTCGTAGTGTGAATTCCTAAAATAAGTAATTTGGCCTTTGTTTTGATTTTGTGTTTTTCTGGACATGCATGTGTAGCTATTGCAGATTTTTCTATTTCTCCATTTTTAACATTTCTAAGGTATTCTTTCAATCTTGTATTCAAGTGCCTGTTTGTTTTTCGTATGCATATTTTTTCACAATCTTTACAATCAATTTGATAAATTCCTGATTTTGCCTTCATCAATCTTTTCATTTTGTTGCTTTTAAATAATCTATTCAGGCTATAATCATCTTTCGGTGCTAATTTAATGTTAAATTTTCTGAAAATTTTTAGGAAATTATTATATACCAAAGGATGGTACGTAAATTTCTTGAATTTTTTACTAACTTCTTTATCTGTCTGAAGGGTACTTTCATCTATCAATTTTTGTTTTTTGAATCTATTTATTTTTTAATGAATTATCGTTTCTTCAAAACTATTCTATTTTGCTGTCTTTAATATGTGTTTTTTTCCGTATTAAAATTTTCTCTGCTCATGGGGATGTTCACAAGTATATATGTTTCAATTATCATACCGATCCTTAAGAAAGAAGTTAAAAAGTGATTACAACTACAGTGGCATCTCATTACTTTCAACTTTGTACAAAATTCTAACAAATATATTAGTAAGGGACTTACTACCTATATTGATGACATTCTAGGAGATCACGATATGGTTTTAGAAGAAACAGTTCTAAAACAGATCACATTTTTAGTATAAGACAGATTTTAGAAAATAAATGGCAATATAATGGTACTGTACATCAACTATACATCAAAAAGCCTTACGATTCAATTAAGAGGGAGAAGTTATATAGTATCCTGCTGGAGATCTGACTCTTGTCGCCATCAGCAAATTTTAAAAGCCAGCCCAACAATGCATTACAATGTAATTGTAATATGGAGTTCACCGTAGGGTATTATAAAAATGTGGAGGACCACCGGCAGAAACTACGCCAGAAAATGAAATGGTAGCTAGTGAATTATAAATCACAGTCTATTTAGATTAAATAAAACAATAATAATACCTATATTAAATTAATGTTGGGAAGTAAACATGAGGTATATTATTAATAATTAAATGAATCGTGATTTTTTTCTTACCTCATACATCTATGTTTAAAGAAACATAGATGTATGAGGTAAGGAAAAAATCACGATTCATTTAATTATTATTAATTGAACCTCATAATGTTAAAAATTCCCAAATTTAATATATGAGGTATATTATATTTGAAGAAAAACATTTTTTCACCTAGACCGAGACTCGAACCCGGGACCTTTGGCTTGCCGGGCCAAATGCTCTACCAACTGAGCTACCGAGGCGAGTTGCGATCTAGATGCAAATTTTTCTCTTATATACGTTGTAATTCCCTCTCACCAAATGCTTTTGAAACCATTGTTTCTATCTTTGCAAATGGCGGGGGGCTTCTTGGTTAAGAAGACATTTATTGGGAATTTAACACTACTTTATAAAGCCAGTAGGGCTTCTAATGATGTTTTTATTATTAATTTAACATTTCTCAATGAAAGATAAATTATATTTGAAGAGAAAAATTTTTCTCTTCAAATATAATTTATCTTTCATTGAGAAATGTTAAATTAATAATAAAAACATAATTATGAGGTATAATCATTAAAATTCATCGGAGAACATATTGTTTAAACAACTCACCTCATAGGATTCATGCTTCCATGATATCACGATTTCAAACACAGCCATGTTCATCTTCAGCCATAACTCCGACTGACGAAATTCTTCGGCCGTCAACTATTCTATTGCCGCCATCTTCAGTGCTGCCATCTATGGTTGAATTTATGAACTTCGAAATCAATGTAATTTCGTTAGGTTTGGGAAAAAATATACATTCAGAAAAACAAAAATGGATCAATGAATTTTGATATCCCTAACGAAATTACATTGTTGACACTATATTATTAAAACAGTTAGAAAATACAAAAGAGCTGACTATTTGGGGGAAAATCTATATTCAGAAGAACAAAAACAGAGTTATGAATTTTGAAATACCAATGGAGGATAACCTTGTTTGGAGGTGCTTTGGCCAACCACAGGATGGAGCTGACATCGACATCCAGGTGGTGCAACATAATGCAACATAAATAAAACCAGTCTGGGAAAGCTGACGATAAAACAGAATTGTTTTGAAACATGTCCAAGAACAAATCAACATTAATATTGAGGTAAGATGTCCAGACCAAAAATAATATAATTAATGTTCAAGAACAAATCAATATTAATTTGAGGTAAGATGAACAGACTCAAAATAATTTAACTCATATTTGTAGCTTTTTTGAATATCCTGTGTTTTGATTCTTTAGGCAGCGGTTGGTGATCCTATAGGTTCATTTCTGCTCCCTCTGTTGGCTGACCTATGAATTCCAAATCAAATATTTTTCAAAAGTTCATTATTTTCTTTTTATTTTTGTGGATGTAAATTTTCTCCCAAATTGTGAGTTCCTTAGATTTATCTGTTTCAATAATTTGGCTTTTGTTCCTATTCTCTGTTTTTCTGACCATGCATGTGCAGCTATTGCAGATTTTTCTATTTGAATACAAGATTGGATAAACACCTTAGAAATTAAAAAAAAATGGTGAAATAAATTTATATAATTCTTGAATGAAAGACATGTAAAACTTTGTGCTATTTTGTTTGTTTGTAGGCATTATCATGTCTTGTACAGATAGCATCAGTCCGTCGTTCCTTATTTAGCAATACAGAGAGGGCCAAATTTCTCACCACCTTGTAAATGGTGTGAAACATATACTTCAAAATCCACAGGTTTGTTCCATTTTATTATTATACAGATTGTGTCACTACCCAACCAGTAGTAACGTCTCTCCAGTATTTGCTAATAAAACTATGTAGGGTTAATAACGTTTTCTGCTGAACAGTTCTTCAGATAAATTATATTTGAAGAGAAACATTTTTTTTTTTTTTTGCCTAGACCGAGGCTCGAATTCGGGACCTTTGGCTTGCCGGGCCAAATGCTCTACCAACTGAGCTACCGAGGCGAGTTGCGATCTAGACGCAAATTTTTCTCTTTATACGTTGTAATTCCCTCTCACCAAATGCTTTTGAAACCATTGCTTCTATCTTTGCAAATGGTGGCTTCTTAGTTAAGAAGACATTTATTGGGAATTTAACATTACTTTATAAAGCTAGTAAGGCTTCTAATGATGTTTTTATTATTAATTTAACATTTCTCAATTAAAGATAAATTATATTTGAAGAGAAAAATTTTCGCCTAGACCGAGACTCGAACTAGTGACCTTTGGCTTGCCGGAAGATTTTCATTTCACATGTACTAAACAAATAATAAGCACAAATGGAAATGAAAATCTTAAGAACTATTCAGGGGAAAACATTATTTGATAAAATACGCAACACAGAAATTAGAGACAAATGTCATATTCAAGACATAACCAAATTTATTATAGATAGATGAAAATATTGGAAGGGTCATATAGAAAGAATGGAAGGCAACCGACTTGCAAAAATAGCTAAAGAAGATAGACCAATGGACGGGAGAAGAACAAGAGGAAGACCAGCCAAGAGATGGATAGACAGTGAATGCACATACAATACGTCTTCCTCCGAGGAGTGATACAGGATGAAAGTCCTAAAAATTAAGTTTAAGAAGAAGAAGAAGGTTATCTTCCTTCCTGATGTCAAAACATTTAACAATGCAACTGTTAACCATTGCATCCCGAAACCTGCCTTGAAATTTCTCCAGAGAAGCGTTGTGATGTATCAAGGCCATGCCCAAAAAAATATCTGCCGCTTTTAACTGCAAGGCATAGAATCCAGCAACACCACATTAGGACCAGCAGCATCAACCATTATACTGGATGTTGTAGCGAAGAGGGACCTGCTGAAGATGGAACGGATGTTCTGAAAGGCCTACAGGCATAAAGATTACATATTTTATAAGTTGAGGACGACGGATCTTATCTAAGAAGGTATATTTTAACTTTATTTTATAACAAAAATAAAGTTATATTCCATAAACCAGCAAAATAAGACCATAACTTCTTTTGTTGAGGAATTTATTTAGTTGGATGACAGATTTTTTCTCAATTGCTATGTTATTGTATAACCTCTAACATGTGTTCTGCAATTTCTAGATGCCCTGGAATTTTTTCTCTCATTTGACCTGAGATATTGTGTGTTTAAATTTCAGGGATTAAGTGATCCAAGTAATTATCATGAATTTTGTCGTCTGTTGGCAAGACTGAAATCTAATTATCAGCTGGGTGAGCTAGTCATGGTTGAAAATTATCCAGAAGCTATTCAACTTATAGCAAAATTCACAGTGCAAAGTTTACAGGTAAGCAATATGATTATAAAATTCTACATTTTTTTAAGACCAGCCTCAAGGGCTAGTGTTATCGTTTTTGACTACATTTCATGAGGTCCCAGGTTCGATTCCCAGTCCAACCATGGCAATTTTGCCTTTAAGGGAATTATTCCTGTGGTTGCCCATGGTCTGGAATTTAGGTTAAGAACTCTCCTGGTGCTTCATTATCATTTATCACCCATCACATAATCGGGGTTATGTAACTCCACCTTCCAGGTTCACCAACCTAAGAAATGGATTACAATTCCGCCAATGCCAGGGGAAAAAACCAGAAATGTCATAAAAGACTATGTGGTGGCATTAGAGAGAGAAAAAAAAGTGCTCTTTACGTATATGTAATATATGTATTGTGATGGAATGTGCAATATTGTTTTCTACGATGTTTTTATTATTGATTTAACATTTCTCAATGAAAGATAAATTATATTTGAAGAGAAATTTTTTTTTTTCTAGGCGAAAATTTTTGTTTTCTACACTGCTGTTCATGTCTTGACTAACAGCTTCCACCATTTTGTTACATATAGATCACTATTCGCTTGAATACCATCTTTTAAAAATAAATAAAACATATGATGATCTTGAAGAAGATTTTCGGGCTGTAGGCCATGGTCGTGAGGCTTGTAGTTCCCCGACGTTTCGCCAGAGACTGCGTCTGGCATCCTCAAGGGTTGTCTTGAGACTGGCAATTCTGTCCGCTGTCTGTCTTATTTATACGTTCACCGCGATGTGTTCGTAAGTTGTATCTGCCTTCTGATTGGTCAGCGTTAGGGACTTCCATTGCTCCAATGAGATTGCTGTTTGATGGTCTAGTCGACTGTATGTTATATCTGTCTTCTGATTGGTCAGCGGTAGGGACTTCCATTGTTCCACTGAGATTGCTGTTTGATAGTCTAGTCAACTGTGCTTGTAGAGGTTTACATTTTGCGTTTTTTAGAACCGGTATCCATACTTTGTTGACTTTTAATGATTCTTCTTTTCTGTTGAAACTGTTTTTATGTTTGAATATTTTGATGGCTTCTCGTTGTAGACGGGTAAAAAAATGTAAACCTCTACAAGCACAGTCGACTAGACTATCAAACAGCAATCTCAGTGGAACAATGGAAGTCCCTACCGCTGACCAATCAGAAGACAGATATAACATATAGTCGACTAGACCATCAAACAGCAATCTCATTGGAGCAATGGAAGTCCCTAACGCTGACCAATCAGAAGGCAGATACAACTTACGAACACATCGCGGTGAACGTTTAAATAAGACAGACAGTGGACAGAATTACCAGTCTCAAGACAACCCTTGAGGATGCCAGGCGCAGTCTCTGGCAAAACGTCGGGGAACTACAAGCCTCACGACCACGGCCTACAGCCTGAAAATCTTCTTCAAGATCATCATAACAACTCCGGCCGTGAAAGTCTACGTGAATACAAATAAAACATAAATTAATGAGTGATTTTTACATCTTACCTCATATTTCATGTTTCTTTAAACATGGGAACTAGTTTTCAAGAGAAACATCTCTTTCATTTTGAACCGACATTATGACTACCGGCTTTTTGAGATTCCAACAAAAAGCCACTAGTCAGAATGTCGGTTGAAAATGAGAGAGATGGTTCTCTTGAAAACTAGTTCCCATGTTTAAAGAAACATGAAATAAGAGGTAAGACATAAAAATGACTCATTAATTTACGAAATAATAAATAAAACAAGTCTGGAAGAGATTAGGGATAGTTTTACATGCACCGTGCCATAATGTTATCCGATTTTAAATTTTTATTAGTTAGATCTCTTTACAGGGCAACTATTCATTTGATGAAGAACAAAGAACATGTCATTAAAATCAAAGAAACCCAGGTTTTGGCCAAACATCACTTTACTGCACTAGACTTTACAGAGAAGCTATTGAAATTTACAAATACAAAAATTCCATTATTAAGAAAAATAATTTTAATTCCCAACACGCTTGGGATAAAATTAAACTGGTCAACAAAATAATCAACTACAACACATCTAGAATAAAACTAGAGTTTATATATTAAATTTGGGAATTTTTAACATTATGAGGTTCAAATTCATAAGAATTAAATTAATCGTGATTATTTCATACCTCATACTTCTATATTTCTTTAAATACAGCACTGCAGTATCGGCAATTTCTTATCACCATCATCAGCTGTTTTCACGATTGTCAATTTTTACTTTTGTTGATAATTATCCAAACTGCCATCTGATGTTCTTTTAAAGAATTATTTTCTAAACTGCCATCTGGTGTTGTATTTTCAAAAATACAACAGATGGCAGTTTAGAAAATGATTCATTAAAATGAACACCAGATGGCAGTTTAGAAAATAATTCTTTAAAAGAACATCAGATGGCAGTTTGGATAATTATCAACAAAAGTAAAAATTGACAATCGTGAAAACAGCTGATGATGGTGATAAGAAATTGCCGATACTGCAGTGCTGTATCTAAAGAAATATAGAAGTATGAGGTATGAAATAATCACGATTAATTTAATTCTCATGAAAACTAGAGTTATCTAAAAAAAAATAATTTTACCATCAAAGCGTGGGGTCCTTTTTATTAATTAATATGTTTGATAATGAACAGATTTTGGTAAAAGTAGTCTCTAAGAAGAAAACGTAAAAACCATATAAAGCACTCCATGCTTGTGGTGGTGAAATTGTTTTTTTTTGTAGATAACTCTAGTTTTATTCTAGATGTGTTGGAGATGATTTTTTTGTTGACCACTTTAATTTTATCCCAAGCGTATTGGAAATTAAAATTATTTTTCATTTATTTTTTAGAAAAATGTTCGCCTAGACTGGGGTTTGAACCCAGGCCATTTTTGTATTTTGCCAGCAGCAGAATGATGTATGCATTTAATTGCAGATGTGGCAGTTTGCACCAAACAGTGTTCACTATCTTCTGAGTCTCTGGCAGAGGATGGTAGCGTCTGTACCTTACGTGAAGGCTACTGAGCCCCACTTGTTAGAAACTTACACTCCAGAGGTCTCCAACGCTTACATCACTTCCAGACTGGAATCCGTAGCTGTGGTTGTCAGGTATGTAGAGCTACAGG
The DNA here is from genome assembly GCA_030220185.1 of Diploptera punctata. Classification (NCBI taxonomy): domain Eukaryota; kingdom Metazoa; phylum Arthropoda; class Insecta; order Blattodea; family Blaberidae; genus Diploptera; species Diploptera punctata. Next base: position 850,162 of record JASPKZ010007527.1, on the reverse strand, counting down.
ACTTGATTCAGATATGTTTTTGATATCACTTAAGATTATATTATTTTAGTCTGTTCATCTTACTTCAATATTAATGTTGATTTGTTCTTGAACATGTTTCAATTATATCATAATCATCATCAGCATCTTGCCCAGACTGGTTAGATTTATGTTGCACATTGTTTATTTTTTCTTTCACTCGCCTCATACTTCATAACTCCTTGCAGACCCGGGTTTTGTCACATCATTTGTGACATTCTCAGTGCTGTGTCACGTTTACAACTGACTTCCAACGGTCTTGTATCCTGTAGACTGACCATTGGAAGTCAGTTGTGAACGTGACACAGCATTGAGAATGTCACAAATGATGTGACGAAACCTGGGTCTGCGAGGAGTTATGAAGTATGAGGTGAGGGAAAGAGAAAAAAAAACAATATTGAAAAACCTCATAGTGTTATTTCCTATCTACATAACTTAATAGCCCACCACTGTGGTCTCGAGGTAGTGTGCTGCCTTGTCACGCAGCAGGCCCGGTTGGGGCAGTTTTTCTGGGTGAGGTTTTTCTCAGGGTTTTTCCTCACCTGTAAGACAAATGTCAGGAAAACTTTAAGACCCAAACAGTCCCCGAAATCATATGGCCATCATCACCATCATCATCATTATCATCCTTCACCGGTGTGGAAAGCAACGGGAAGCTACCATACCTACATTTCCCTAGTAAAGCTGCAAGCGTAGCATGAAAATGCTATGATTGCAGTGAAGGACCTGCCTTCGGGCAGAATTACTATGGATGGATAACTTAATATGTTGCACACTCAGGATTTTGGAGTGTGACCTTGTTTGGAGGTTCTTTGGCCAACCACAGGATGGAGCTGACATCGACATCCAGGGTGTGCAACATAAATCTAACCAGTCTGGGCAAGATGCTGACGATGATTATAATATAATCAAAACATGTTCAAGAACAAATCAACACTAAATATTGAGGTAAGATGAACAGACTAAAAATAACCTCAAAATATCACTTCCTAAAATAAAATATTAATCACTTAAGATTGTCATCAAATTGAAAATGTAATTAATTCTAGGGAAGGTCTTGAGGACCCTCTTGATGACCTGGGTATGGTACAACAACAGTTGGAGCAGTTATCTGTGATTGGTCGTTGTGAATATCAGAAGACATGTACGTTGTTGGTTCAGTTGTTTGACCAAGCTGCACGTGCGTACCAAGAACTTATGGCTAACCCTAACTCTCAACAAATTGACATTACGATACAGGAAGGTAAGTTAGCTAACTGTAGGTGTTTAACTACATAACAACTAAACCTTGGATGGGTGTACGTCTTCAGAAATGGACCACAGCGAAAACTCTGTGTGTTTCATTATATAAGACCTAAACCTGTGACTCGAACTTATCATTCCTTGATAATGGCATGTGGAATCATGCCGAAACGTCGGAATCAGTGGCCAGAAACCAAACTTGAACCCATGATGCGCAAAACGCAAGAAAACTTTCTTATTCATATATATATATATATATATGTTGTCCACCGCTGTGGTCTCGAGGTAGTGTGCTGCCTTGTCATGCAGCATGCCCGGGTTTGATCCCTGGTCGGGGCAGTTTTCCTGGGTGAGATTTTTATCGGGGTTTTTCCTCACCTGTAAGACAAATATCAGGAAAACTTTAAAGCCCAAACGGTCCCCGAAATCATATGAAAATGCTATGATTGCAGTGGAGGACCTGCCTTCAAGCAGAATTACTATGGACGATATATATATTGCAGATTTTTGCAGATATAAGATTGAATTAAAAGTTTTCTTGGGTTTTCCGCGTCATGGATTCAAGTTTGGCCTCTGGCCACTGATTCCGACATGTATATATATATATATATATATATATATAGTGGAACGTCTGTAAGTCGAAATTCAAGGGAGATGCAAATAAATTTGAGTTACAGAGTGTTTAACTTACAAATAGTTTTGACTTAGAAAAGTTGCGTTTTCAACTTACAGAGGTTTAGATTCTATGCTACAGGACTTTAAGTTACAGAGGTAATTTAACATACGTAGGAAATAACAGTATGAGGTTTAAGTTATGTAGATAGGAAATAACACTATGAGGTTTTTTAATATTGTTTATTTTTTATTATTTCACTCACCTCATAATTCATAGCGACCCAGGGTTTCTTCACATCTTTTGTGACATTCTCAATGCTGTGTCACGTTCACAACTGACGTCCAACGGCCGTCTCTTTACATAAGAGAAAAATTTGCATCTAGATCGTAACTCGCCTCGGTAGCTCAGTTGGTAGAGCACTTGGCCTGGAAAGCCAAGGGTCCCGGGTTCGAGTCCCGGTCTAGGCGAAAATTTTTCTCTTCAAATATAATTTATCCTTCTATGAGAAGTGTTAAATTAATAATAAAAATCGTCAATAGAAGCCCTACTGGCTATAAAGTAGTGTTAAATTCCCAATAAATGTCTTCTTAACTAAGAAGCCGCCATTTACAAAGATAGAAGCTATGGTTTCAAGCATTTGGCACGAGGGAATTTCAACGTACATAAGAGAAAAATTTGCGTCTAGATCGTAACTCGCCTCGGTAGCTCAGTTGGTAGAGCACTTGGCCAGGAAAGCCAAGGGTCCCGGGTTCGAGTCCCGGTCTAGGCAAAAATTTTTCTCTTCAAATATATTTCAGTGTGTTGCTTTAATTTTGGACACTAGTGTACTTGTGTCATCATTTTACAGGTCGACTAACGTGGCTGGTGTATATAATTGGATCAGCTATAGGTGGTCGTGTGTCTTTTAATAGTAACGATGAGCATGATGCAATGGATGGAGAGCTTGTGTGTAGGTGAGTATTCAATCTATGTTATTTGGTGTTTGTGAACCAGGCCATGTTGTAAGTGTATCTCAACTCTCCTGAGTTCGTGATTTCAAATATCATTACCATCTTCAATTATTTTTCATGATGAATTTAGTTAAAGGAAGACACCAGACCTTGTTGTCCAAAGAAGTCTCCGCCATTCTCACACGCATCCAATTTCCTAACATACTTGCATGAATTAAGAAACAACGTAATATCAGATGTAGTTGATGTATTGTTTTTATTTTCCAGGGTGCTACAGCTAATGAATTTGACTGATTCCAGACTAGCTCAAGGAGGTTGTGAAAAACTTGAGCTAGCCATGCTCAGTTTTTTTGAGCAATTTAGGAAAATTTACGTTGGAGACCAGGTTAACTTTCCATTTTAATTTACTAAGTATAAGGAGAAATTTATATTAGTTTGGTTATATATTTGACGCAATTAATGGCAAGAGAAAAATATATGCCTGAACCGATATTCGAACCCTGGGCCTTAAGCTATGTGCTGATGCTTACGACTGAGCACATGGAGCTGAAGGTCTGGGGTTTTATTCCCAGTTCAGGTATAAGTTTTTCTCTTCATCGTTAATTGTAGTATCTTAGCTGTGTGTAACAATTTGAAAATATGTGCATGATGTAATTTTTTTGAGAACAAGAAAAAAAAAAGATCAGTTAATAGATCAGAGAATCATTGTGGATATTATATAAATTCCATAACAGTAGAGAGTTATTTCCAACTAGTCAATATTACATACATCCATCCATAGTAATTCTGCCCAAAGGCAGGTCCTTCACTGCAATCATACCATTTTCATGCTATGCTTGCAGCTTTACTAGGGAATTATAGGTGTGGTAGCTTCCTGTTGCTTTCCACACCGGTGAAGGATGATGATGATGATAATGATAAGGATGATGATGGTTATATGATTTCGGGGACCATTTGGGCCTTAAAGTTTTCTTGACATTTGTCTTACAGGTGAGAAAAAACCCTGATAAAAACCTCACCCAGAAAAACTGCCCTGGCCGGGTATCGAACCCGGAGCTGCTGCGTGACGAGGCAGCATGCTACCTCGAGACCACAGTGATGGACTATTACATACAAATAAACAAAAATTCTATTAGGAAATAGAAAATTGTTCCATTTATAAAAACACTAATTAATCATAAAATTTAATACAGTAAAAGCTCCTTATTCACGCAGGATATGTTCTGCAAATATGGAACGTTAATTTGTGTGGGTATAAAGAGGATACGTTCCAAAAGTTACAGAATAAAAAGAATATCAAAATAAAATCAATTAATGAGTTCAGTAATTTCTATTAATTATTACTGTCAGGTTTAGCCAAAGACTTAAAGAACTTAGTAATTTTTTCCTGTTTTGCCGCTTTTAAAAGATATTTCAATTAAGATTGATATTCAGCTGTGAATTCTGCGATAGAGTTCCTTATTTTATCTTTGGATTTCTTGATTCATTAACATTGAAACAGTGTGATATAGACGTAAACGACTTGCCAATGCGTATAAACAGTTAAGCTTTTCTATTTTTACTTTAAGCGGCAACACTATTTTTTTTCTCTTCGGCACTAATTTTTCTTTCCTTTTACTCGACATTATAAACTGGGAACAAAGCTCAAGAGACACGTGTTTTTCAATCAAAATTATTGCTACGAATGACAAGTTGAAACAATAATATACAGATCATAGCGATGGAGGCATTTATTAAAGTACATATCAGCACGTGAAATATGACAACTTTTAACAATGAACTTTAGGGTTAATGACAATAAGGTATGTTTTTTATTTAACTTTCACAGGGAAGGAACACTATGAGGTTTAATTTAAGAATTAAATTAATGTTTTTATTACCTCACGTCACATCCTTTTTCTTCTATACTGCAGTTTCGGAGCTTAACTCCATCGTCAGTATAGAAGAAAAAGAATATGAGGTGAGGTAATAAAAACATTAATTTAATTCTTAAGGTATGTTGTTTTGATATTTATTTTTCCATTTGGTTAGAATCACTATTTGTAAAAGCCGCCTTGTCACCTGCCTTCAGTAAACAAAAAACTGCTCATGGTTAATAAAGGACACTAATTCTAATATACCGACTGGATCTGCAAATAAAGGAATTTTTAGCCGCAAATATAGAAACTGTGTTACAATTTTTTAACCTGCAAATAAGGAGCTTTTACTGTACAATGTATAAAATTACTTTCCAAAATCATTATTAATTTTTATTGAAGAATTGCATACTTCCTCTGAATAAGGTTTTAGCCAATAGTCTTTAGTTTAACAAAAAAATTCTCATAGTAATATTGTTTACAAGTATATTTTTTTGCCTTTACTTGCTTCCTGCTAAATATTGAAGTGCCAGAAACAAATGACTTACTTCACTGTCAGCATTAGATACAAACAAACATGCAAAATTAATAAATGAGTTGGAGAAAATGTTTTAACATCTCACCTCACAAAGTTGCATGTCTTTACGTTACCGGTTTCAAAAGTGTAGTATTACTTCCATCTTTAGTCAAATTTCAACTGTCGAAATTTTGTCATTAACATCATCTTTTGAACTGCTATCTGGTGCAGATTTTATGAACTTGGAGATTAAATAATTGTCATCTCAAAAGATGATGTTAACAACGAAATTTCGACAGTTGGAATTTGACTGAAGATGGAAGTAATACTATACTTTTTAAACCGGTATCATGAAGACACACAACTTTGTGAGGTGAGATGTTAAAACATTTTCTCCAACTCATTTCTTCTTCCTTCCAAGTAATAGGCCAAGGTCTGTTACGATCCTATAGAAAATTTTCCCTCCAGCGTTTCATAGGACGGCCCAGTGATCTTCGTCCTCTTGGTATTCTTTTTATCCAACTCATTTATTAATGTAAATACCTCTTAGTGTTTCCTCCCACTGTAATTTTAATTAAACATGCAACATATTTTAAATGAGAGATTAAAAACAACTTTTATTAAAATAACGTGTAGCTAAGGAGATATTTGTGAATGTAACAATGCATAATGAAATATTTTGTTTTCAGGTACAAAAGAATTCAAAAGTTTATAGAAGGTTGTCTGAAGTCTTAGGTTTGAGTGACGAGTCAATGGTTCTCAGTGTTTTTATTAGGAAAATGTAAGTATTTATTCTATAATAGGTTATGTAGGTAGGAAATAACACTATGATTTCTTTAATTTATGTTGAGTTGTTTTTGACTCACCTCATACTCCTTAACTCCCTCGCAGACTCGAGTTTCGTCACTGCATTTAAATGATTGAGAATGTCACAAATGCAGTGAAGAAACTCGAGTCTGCGAGGGAGTTAAGAAGTATGAGGTGAGTCAAAAACGACTCAACTTAAAAATCATTATATTTAAATTAATATTGGGAAGTAAACATTATGAGGTTATATCATTAATAGTGAGTGGAGAACATATTTTTATTGACTCACCTCATATATTTTCAAATTTCTTTGATACCGGCGGTTTCAGACAATATCTTGTCCCTCTTCAGTCATGGCTTCCACTGTCTGAAGAGGGACAAGATATTGTCTGAAACCGCCGGTATCAAAGAAATTTGAAAATATATGAGGTGAGTCTTTAAAATATGTTCTCCACTCACTATTAATAAAAATCATTTATTCTATAATTAATTCAAGTTGCTTACATATTGCCATTTTTATATGGATTTTGGAAAATATAAGTTACAATTTTTCTTTACTCAAAATGTGATAACTATAATTTAAAATAAATTCTGTTAATAAATTAAATTTTAAATTATATCTCATACTGGTATTTCATATAATTGTTCTGTGTGATATCTATTTTATTCTTGGCATCAGAACATATTTATTTTGAACTTTTATAGGAATAAATCACTAACTCACTGGCACTATCGAACCCATAGGTTCATGGCCGCACGGACATAAGTTCTCCATATATCCCTATCCTGAGCTAATGTTTTCCAATCATTCCCTGTATAATCTACTTCCCTCAAATCATTGTTAATGTTATTCTTGCACCTCATTCTTGGTCTACCAACTGGGTGTTTTCCCTCTGGTTTTCCTACAAGAAGTTTCCATGCACGTCTTTCATTCCCCATTCATGCCACATGTCCTGCCCATTGCAGTCTACGACACTTAACTGTTCTCATTATATCTGGCTTCCTATAAAGACCATGTAGTTCACTGTTATGTAGTCTTCTCCATTCACCTGTCTGTTCATCTCTCTTTGGTACAAACATTTTCGTAAGAACTTTATTCTCAAATATTCGTAATCTCCCTTAAAGTAAGAGTCCATGTGTTGTACCCATATAATATAACTGGTAGAATAATAGTTTTATATATTTTCAGTTTAACGTTTTTTGAAAGGAGTTGGGAAGTCAAGAGTCTCTGTAATGCATAATATCACGCATTTCCAGAATTGAGCCTATGTTTAATTTCCTTGTGCATCTCATTCCTAATTGTGATTATTGTTCCTAGGCATTTGAATTTAGCCACTTCCTCAAAATTTCCCTCATTTGTCATTAGCTGTCTATTTCCATTATATAATGTATTTCTATGTGTGAACATATATTTGGAATAAATCACTATGAGGTTTAATTTAAGACTATTTATCTCATGCCCCAAATGACAGTCAATGACCAATCACATTTCAATGAATTTTGATTTACAACCAATCACAGTCTTTTTCACCTCAACTTTATCACTTTCATTTTATCAAGTGGGCTCCCAGATTGTATGTATAGTGCACGAATGTAACCCGATTCTGCTTGCGAGATATAATAGTAAAACATTTGTAGCAATTGATTATACCTCAAAAAAAAAAAAAAGAAACCACTGTTTGAACTTCCTTAAACATATTATTTCCCAGGAATTAACGTTGTAGAAAAATATAATTGACATATTTACAAGGACATCAGAAATTAATTAATAACCTGTAATGATGTTTCCTTTTTGTCCGCTAGGGTGCATTCTTACAATATTGCGATTCTATGGCAATAAATATAATCTGGTTGCAGTGATGATTTTATAGAATTAACATAAATTTTTCAGAACAATTTTGGATTAAAATTTATGTCTTGATTGCAGCATAACTAACTTAAAATACTGGGGGCGAAGTGAGCAGATAATTTCAAAAACGTTACAGCTGTTGAATGACCTGTCAGTTGGATACAGCTGTGTGCGCAAGTTGGTGAAACTCGAAGAGGTTCAGTTCATGCTCAACAATCATACAGTAAGTATTTCTCCTTTTAATGGATTTGTTTAAAAACAATAATTTATAAATTATAATTCCAGAATTTGTCTATAGTAACATCTAGAACAAAATACAAGCTTGAAAAGATAGTTCAAAACATGAGCGTCTCAATCCATCCATAGTAATTCTGCCCGAAGGCAGGTCCTTCACTACAATCATAGCATTTTCATGCTATGCTTGCAGCTTTACTAGGGAATTGTGTGGGTGTGGTAGCTTCCCGTTGCTTTCCACACCAGTGAAGGATGATGATGATGATAATGATAATGGTAAGGATGATAATGATAAGGATGATGGCCATATGATTTCAGGGACCGTTTGGGCCTTAAAGTTTTCCTGACATTTGTCTTACAGGTGAGGAAAAACCCCGATAAAAACCTCACCCAGAAAAACTGCCCCGACCGGGGATCGAACCCGGGCCCGCTGCGTGACAAGGCAGCACGCTACCTCGAGACTGCAGCGGTGGACAACGTCTGAATATAATTAATGAATTGCTGGAAATTGAACTTTTATAGGAATAAATCACTATGAGATTTATGATTAAATTAAAATATTTCATACCTCTCCTTGTATCCAGTCTTCTAAGTAGATCGTTGTTTCAAAGCCTTGGTCGTTTCATCTTCAGTACTTTATTGACGACTGATGTTATGTCGCTCAGAGGAACTACTTCTTCTTCCCTCTGTTGGTGGACCGATAAACCTCTGAATCACATCAGAATCCACGGGAATTTCGAAGTTCATAAGTTTTTCTTTGTTGTTTTTTTTAATGTGGATTTTTTCCCAAACCGTGAGTTTTTCTGTTTGTTTAATTAGACTGGGTTTTGATTCAATTAGATGTTTTTTGGACCGCTTCGTGTTGAAGCATTCTGCTGGAAACATTATCAAAATGGATTACTTTTTCCTATCATCTAATATATAAAAATGAATGTTTGATTGTTTGTACTTTATGTGTGGACATACCATTGATCTGATTGTGATGGGGCTTCATGCAAAATATTCACAAGATTCCCGAGATGAACATAGGCTATAAGAGAGTTGTGATACTCTACTCCTACACCCTTAAAAATCACCCTTTCTAGTGGAAACGTGAAAAAAAAACAGCAGCTCTTTGAACACTTAAATGGCTTATGCTGCCTAAACCATAATAAATATGCAAAATTGATGTACACAGAATTGAATATCTCAAAAAAGCTCTACAAAGAAGTCTGTGACAGCATATGTTTATCTCTTACGGATAACTCACAATAACCATTTTTGTCTTTCATTGATGCCTTGAAGATCGGGATAAGTACGTTGATTCCTGTGCAAGCATAGCAGTAAATGATGGGTATTCTTTTACGGATAACTCACAATAACAAATTTATAATTATTTTTCCCCTTACTTATTTAACTAAACATAAAAGCATGTTAATTTTCATTTATTTAGGTGTAGCAGCACATGGCGGGTATTATCTAGTAGGTAATAAAAACATGGCTCTATAGGTAGAAGGTTTCTCTTCTGTTCTGTTTTCCAGATTTTCCCTTTCTCTCTAGGATTCCAACATCAGTATTTAATGTGGGTCCACTGTTTGCACAGACATTTTACTGAAAAAAATTAAATTATAAATGAGGAGTACCTTATATTGAAAGGGGTGATATATGTCTTCTTTTAGAGTGAACATTTCCCGTTCCTGGGGAACAGTGTGGCCGTGACTGAGATGAGGTGTCGCTCCATGTTCTACACATCGCTGGGTCGACTTCTCATGGTGGATCTAGGAGAAGATGAAGATAGGTTCGATAGCTTCATGTTGCCTCTCACAGGTAAATAAAATATAAGATAAATTGTGTTGAAAGTAATTTTGCTTGTATGTTTTTATTATAAATTAAACATTTCTACTGGCTTTATAAGTAATTAATTATATTTAAAGAGACTATTTAACTCATGCCCCAAATGAGAGTCAATGACCAATCACGTTCCAATGATTTCTGTTTTACAACCAATCAGAGTCGTGTTTCACAAAATATTTATCAGTGTTATAATTACCATATTAAAGAAAGCTCCTCCTTACAATATTGCGTTCCTTTGGCAATAAATAGTATGATCTGGTTGCAGTGATAAACAAAAGAAGCAGTAGAAGCGTACCTATCGTTTCTCATTTGTTTTCAAACATCGCCGTTTACATTAAATATATAAATATTTTAAAATAACTATAGTTAAATAATTATTTGTGAGTAAACAGCTTAATTTTATTCGTTAAATAGTCCTAACAAATGCCACTCTTGATTTCCAAATTCTCTAGATAAATTCACTCCTCACTTCGTGAGTCGTGAATTTATCGATAATTTGGAAATCAAGAGTGGCATTACTTATGAAAAATTTTTTGCCTAGACCGAAAAATTTTTCTCTTTAAATATAATCAATCTTTCATTGAGAAATGTTAAATCAATAATAAAAACATCTTTATAAGTAATGTTTAAATTCCCAATAAAAGTCTTCTTAAATAAGAAGCTGTTATTCTTGTGTTGAACAACAGTTCACAACTTTTTGGCACTCTTGGGAATTAAAATGTATAAGAGAATAATGTTTTGTTTATTTTTTATTATTTCACTCACCTCATACTTCATAACTTCTAAGCCTTCTAAGAAGGCCGTTGGACGTCAGTTGTGAATGTGACACAGCATTGAGAATGTCACAAATGATGTGACGAAACATTGGGTTTACGAGGAGTTATGAAGTATGAGGTGAGTGAAATAATAAAAAATAAACAATATTAAAAAACCTCATAGTGTTATTTCCTATCTACATAACTTAATAAGAATAATGTTTGTTTAGTTTGGAGGCCTTGGATAGCTCGGTGGCAGAGTATTAGCATATATAGCTAAAGCTCCTGTGTTCAAACCCAAATCTATGTGTATATTTTTCTATGTTTTGATTATTAATTTCATACTTCTCATTGAAGGTCAAATTATATTTTCAATATTAGTAAAGTTCATATCAAATTCTGTTGAGGTGAAGTCATATGATGAAAGTTAAAAATTAAATTGTACCTTGTTTATTTTTTATTATTTCACTCACCTCATACTTCATAATTCATAGCAGACCCACGGTTTCTTCACATCATTTGTGACATTCTCAATGCTGTGTCACGTTCACAACTGACGTCCAACGGCCTTCTATCCTGCAGACTGACCTCTGCGCTATCTGGTGGCCGACCGAAGAATTTCCAAATCAGTCCTCTCTCCTTATAACCGGGTATTTCAAAATTCATAGTTGTATTTTCATTCTTTCATATGTAAATTTTTTCCCAAATTGTGAGTTCCTTCGGTTTTTCCAATTGCTTAAGTAATTTTGTTTTGGTTTCTATTCTATGTTTTTCTGACCAGGCATGTGCAGCTATTGCAGATTTTTCGGTTTCTCCATTTTTAACATTTCTGAGGTGTTCTTTTAATCTTGTATTTAGATTCCTTTTTGTTTTTCCTATGTATATCTTTTCACAATCTTTACAATTAATTTGATAAATTCCCGATTTTTTGCAGTCTTCAATCTTTTCATTTTTATTGGTTTTTATTAAATTGCCTAAACTGTAATCATTTTTCGGTGCTAATTTAATGTTGAATTTGTTGAAAATTTTTTTAATCTTGTCGAATACTAAAGAATGGTATGTGGACTTATTGAATTTTTTGCCTATATTTTTATCGTGACACAGCATTGAGAATGTCACAAATGATGTGAAGAAACCCTGGGTCTGCTATGAATTATGAAGTATGACGTGAGTAAAATAATAAAAAATTAACAATATTAAAAAACCTCATAGTGTTATTTCCTATCTACATAACTTAATAAATTGTACCTGTTGGTAGGTGCCGTCGTCCTCAACTTTGTTAAAATATTGTATATAAAATTAACTGCAGTTGTTGCTACAAACAGTTGCAGTAAACATCACCGTACACAACTCAACCTGCAGAAGATGGAAGATAACTTCCGAAAGCGCTCCAGTTAATTTTATATACAATATTTTAACAAAGTTGAGAACGACGGCACCTACCAACAGGTACAAATTAATTTTTAACTTTCATCAAATTATATTTGAAGAGAAAATTTATACACTCAGACCGGGGTTTGAACCCACGACCTTTGGATTTCTAGGCCAATGTTCTACCGCTCAGCTCAATGTATGTGGAAAAATTTGCATTTAGATTGGAGTGCTCAGATAGCTCAGCAGTAGAGTATTGGTCTACGAAACCAATGGTGTTGGGTTCAAACCCCGGTCTGAGCGTATCATTTTTCTCATCAAATAAAAGAAAAATAGTAACTTCGTTTGTTTATTTTTATTCTTAAGTAAATATCTATAAGTAGATAGTGATAATACTTACTTACTCTATGGCACTATCGAACCCATAGGTTCATGGCCGCGCTGACATAAGCTCTCCATACATCCCTATCCTGAGCTAATGCTTTGCAATCATCCCCTGTATAATCTACTTCCCTCAAATCATGGTTAATGTTATTCTCCCACCTCATTCTTGGTCTACCAACTGGGCGTTTTCCCTCTGGCTTTCCTACAAGAAGCTTCCATGCAAGTCTTTCATTCCCCATACGTGCAACATGTCCTGCCCATCGCAGACTACGAGACTTAACTGTTCTTATTATATCTGGTTTCCTATAAAGACCATGTAGTTCACTGTTAAATAGTCTTCTCCATTCACCTGTCTGTTCATCTTTCTTTGGTCCAAAAATTTTCCTAAGTACTTTATTCTCAAATACTTGTAATCTCCTTTCCTCCCTTAAAGTAAGAGTCCATGTTTTGTATCCATATAATATAACGGGTAGAATAATAGTTTTATATATTTTCAGTTTAACGTTTTTTTGAAAGAAGTTGGGACATCAAGAGTCTGCAATGCATAATAGCACGCATTTCCAAAATTGAGCCTATGTTCAATTTCCTTGTGCATCTCATTCCTATTTGTGATTATTGTTACTAGGTATTTGAATTCAGCCACTTCCTCAAAATTTCCCTCATTTGTCATTAGCTGTCCATTTCCATTATATAATGAATTTCTACGTGTGACCATATATTTAGTTTTATTGATATTTACTTCCAGTCCTAATTTCTTAGTGTTACTCAATAGTGTGTGCGTGTTGTCCTTTAGTATCTCCTCCAATAGTACTACCTCAAAAGCTTATTAATACCACACCAGATAGTGATAATAAAAACAGTGTGTTTAATATGTATGTTGTGTTTGTGTACAGCTGCATTTGAGTCAATTGGTACGATGCTGGCATCAGCTGAAACTCCAGTGTTTGCTGCAGAAGAAGCAAAGAAAGCTCTTATTGGACTCGCTCGTGATCTCAGAGGTCTAGCCTTTGCCTTCAACACAAAGACGTCTTATATGATGCTGTTTGATTGGATGTATCCTTTCTTAATTTTGTCAAAGAAAAACCATTTTCAAAGTTAAAAATGGGAAACACATTATGAGGTTCTTAATTAATAAATTAATGAGTCATTTTTACATCTTACCTCATATTTCATGTTTTATGAAACACGGTAACTATAGTTTTCAAATGATCTTGTCATTCATTTTCAACCGCCATTATGACTACCAGATATTCGTTGGAATCTCCATCTATAACGTTGCCATCTGGTGTTGATTTGATGAACTTCGAGATATCGTTGCCATCTGGTATTGATTTGATGAACCTCAAAATATCACTTCCTAAAATTAAATATTGTATTTAAATTCCTTTTTGTTTTCCCTATGTATATCTTTTGACAGTTAATTTGCGCTTGTTGTATATTAACAGTTCCTTAATTTGAAGTCAGATATCCTAACTATACACCAATACTGTTGCACGCAGTTGACCTGTGGTACCATGATCCACAAGTGACAACACCTGTGTTAAAGTTATTTGCAGAACTGGTGCAGAATAGATCACAGAGGTTACAGTTTGATGTTTCATCACCAAATGGCATTTTGTTGTTTAGAGAAGCAAGTAAAGTCATATGCAGCTATGGTAAGTTATTTTAATCTTGTTTCCTGCAAAAATTCTACTTTTCAATTTCAGTAGTTTCTGCTTCACAGGCTTATATTTTATTATTAATTTAACACTTCTCACTGACGGATAAATTATATTTGAAGAGAGAAATTTTTGTCTAGACTGAGACTCGAACCCAGGACCTTCGGCTTGCCGGGCCAAATGCTTTACCAACTGAGCTACCGAGGTGAGTTGCGATCTAGATGCAAATTTTTCTCTTATATACATTGTGATTCCCTCGTGCCAAAAACTTTGAAACCTTAGCTTCTATTAAGTTATTGAGATTTGGAAGTTCGTCGGTCGGCCACCAGATGGCGCGGATGTCAGTCTGCAGGATAGAAGGCCGTTGGACGTCAGTTGTGAACGTGACACAGCATTGAGAATGTCACAAATGATGTGAAGAAACCCTGGGTCTGCTATGAAGTATGAGGTGAGTGAAATAATAAAAAATAAACAATAACTTAGCTTCTATATTTGCAAATGGTGGCTTCTTAGTTAAGAAGACATTTATTGGGAATTTAACACTATGCAACTCGCCTTGGTAGCCCAGTTGGTAGAGCATTTGGCCCGGCAAGCCAAAGGTCCCGGGTTCGAGTCTCGGTGTAGGTGAAAATTTTTCTCTTCAAATATAATTTATCCTTCAGTGAGAAGTGTTAAATCAATAATAAAAACATCAATAGAAGCCCTACTGGCTTTATAAAGTAGTGTTAAATTCGCAATAAATGTCTTCTTAACTAAGAAGCCACCATTTGCAAAGATAGAAGCAAAGGTTTCAAAGCATTTGGCACGAGGGAATTACAATGTATATAAGAGAAAAATTTATGTCTAGATCGCAACTCGCCTCGGTAGCTCAGTTGGTAGAGCATTTGGCCCGGCAAGCCAAAGGTCCCGGGTTCGAGTCTCGGTGTAGGTGAAAATTTTTCTCTTCAAATATAATTTATCCTTCAGTGAGAAGTGTTAAATCAATAATAAAAACATCAATAGAAGCCCTACTGGCTTTATAAAGTAGTGTTAAATTCGCAATAAATGTCTTCTTAACTAAGAAGCCACCATTTGCAAAGATAGAAGCAAAGGTTTCAAAGCATTTGGCACGAGGGAATTACAATGTATATAAGAGAAAAATTTATGTCTAGATCGCAACTCGCCTCGGTAGCTCAGTTGGTAGAGCATTTGGCCCGGCAAGCCAAAGGTCCCGGGTTCGAGTCTCGGTGTAGGTGAAAATTTTTCTCTTCAAATATAATTTATCCTTCAGTGAGAAGTGTTAAATCAATAATAAAAACATCAATAGAAGCCCTACTGGCTTTATAAAGTAGTGTTAAATTCGCAATAAATGTCTTCTTAACTAAGAAGCCACCATTTGCAAAGATAGAAGCAAAGGTTTCAAAGCATTTGGCACGAGGGAATTACAATGTATATAAGAGAAAAATTTATGTCTAGATCGCAACTCGCCTCGGTAGCTCAGTTGGTAGAGCATTTGGCCCGGCAAGCCAAAGGTCCCGGGTTTCAGTCTCGGTCTAAGCAAAAAAAATTCTCTTCAAATATAATTTATCCTTCAGTGAGAAGTGTTAAAGCAATAATAAAAACATCAAATTATATAAAATTAAAATATGACAGTAATTGGAAGTGGTAGATTGTGTTTGTGTGTGGTGCATGTTTACAGTAGCATTGGGCTAGAATATGTTTCAGTACTTGCTGTACCTCTCGGCTTACAAACAGGTTCGCTATTCATATCGTATAAATAGCAAGACTGTAATTAATATTTAATTTTAGGAAGTTATATTTTGAGGTTATTTTAATTATATTATTTTTGGTCTGGACATCTTACCTCAATATTAATGTTGATTTATTCTTGGACATGTCTGGGAAAGCTGACGATAAAACAGAATTGTTTTGAAACATGTCCAAGAACAAATCAACATTAATATTGAGGTAAGATGTCCAGACCAAAAATAATATAATAGGAAGACTCGTTACCAAAAAAGAACACATTTTAAAATGTTGACGTATTTTAAGAATTAATGTTTTTATTACCTCACCTCATCCTTTTTCTTCTATACTGCAGTTTCGGAGCTTATCTCCATCTTCAGTAGCCTCTGGTCGACCAGTGTTATGTCGTTTCATGGCTGTTTTCTTCTTATTTCCTTGTGAAAGTTAAAGTTATATTTTAAATTAACATTTTCCAGAATTGGACATAGTTTTATTTTGGAAAGAAAAATTAACACTCGGACCGGGGTTCGAATCCCAGTTCGAGCGGTAATTTTTCTTTCTAAAATAAAAATATTTTAAAATATATATAATTAAAATTTCAGGAGTTTACATTATAATTTTTACCCATTTATCAAGAGAATTCCAGCAATAAAAGAACCTTAGCATGCAAAGAATAAAATGGGCCAAATATTCCTTTAAATGAGTGATTGAAATTCCTCTACTTCATTCTTGTATTAACGTGACTTCAAATTGTTTCATTTGTATAAACAAGTTAATGTTTCTGATGTTTCAGGTACACACATATTAAGTGTAGAAGTTCCCAAAGATCAGATTTACCCAATGAAGCTGAAAGGTATATCTATTTGTTTCTCAATGCTGAAGGCCGCTCTTTGTGGTAGCTACGTTAATTTTGGTGTGTTTCGGCTGTACGGTGATGAAGCTCTCGACAATGCTCTTAATACATTCGTAAAACTGCTGTTATCAATTCCACAGTCGGATCTTCTGGTAAGAAAATTATTATATTTATAAAACATACCTTACTTTGAGACTTGAAAGCAAATGTAAAATTTTTTTGAGACTGTTACAGGCCACACGGCCTAATACTTGCATGGATGATGATGATGACAGTAAAACATTTTGTTTAGTTGTTTCTTGACTCACCTCATACTTCTTAACTCGCATATCTAGATTTCGTCACTGTATTTGTGACATTCTCAATGCTGTTCACGTTCACAAATACAGTGACGAAATCTAGATATGCGAGGGAGTTAAGAAGTATGAGGTGAGTCAAGAAAAACTAAACAAAATTAAAATAAACCTCATAGTGTTATTTCCTACCTACATAACTTAATGATAAAACATACCTGTACAGAGCTACAGAACACATTGCTGGTATGAGTTTCCATGGAGGAAAAAAAAAATTTTGCCTTGAAATTTTGAAACTTTATGGGACTGCCATTGCTAGCATAATAAGGAATTTGGGTAGCTATGATAAGTAATGGCTTTATCATATTTAAAGAGAAAAATTATATGCTCAGACCGGGACTTGAACCCAGGACCCTTGGTTCTCTAGACCAACTGCTCTATCAACTGAGCTACTGGAGCAAGTACTGATCTAAATGCAAATCTTTCTCTATATACATTGTAATTCCTGCCCACCAAATGCTATGAAGCCTTTGCTTCTATCTTTGCAAATGGCGGCTTCTTTATTAAGAAGACATTTATTTGGGACTAGTGGTTATGCTTCTTGCCTCTGGTCCCGAGGGTCGTGGGTTCAAACCCAGCCAGGGTCGATGAAATTTTTTTAGGATGGAAAAATCCAAGGAGCAAGTCCGCCGGGAGGGACTTTAAGCCGTGGGTCCCGAGTCTGAAGATTTTGAGGCTCGTAAAAGATTCTTAAGCCTGAATGAAAAGGCCTCTAAGCAAAATTTAGCGAATTTTCCCATCCTAGTACTACCTTGGTTTCCTAGATGTCAGTATGAGGCGGAACGCTAACCACAGACCACTCAAATGACATCTATATGAAAACAAGTGTAACTAAATTAGTATGTTAAGGTAGAATATGTTTATCACTCACCTCATATTGTTCTTCTTATTTGATTATAAACTAGTTTTGGAACATAGTTTGTGTTCCATCCTCAGTATCATCATGACCGTTGTTCTGTCGTCTTGAAGAGTTGTCCTTCTCTCCTTCCATTGGCTGACTGAAAAACCTCGAAACCAGGTCATTCTCACCGGGAATTTAATGAACTTTGAAATTCCCGGTGAGAATGACCTGGTTTCGAGGTTTTTCAGTCAGCCAATGGAAGGAGAGAAGGACAACTCTTCAAGACGACAGAACAACGGTCATGATGTTACTGAGAATGGAACAGAAACTATGTTCCGAAACTAGTTTATAATCAAATAAGAAGAACAATATGAGGTGAGTGATAAACATATTCTACCTTAATGAATATACCTCATAGTGAGAATTCCTAAAATAAGTAAATTAGTATGGTTCAAATTCTTCCCTGTAGGGGAAACATGGGCTTACAAGATACATACATTATATTTGAGAACTCTGCTATAATTGTTGGTGAACTTGATATGCTGACCACTATTAACCCTATACTGTGACTGGATGATTGTCAAGCCGTGTGATTGACAGATCACACCTTTGGAAGAAGAGGGGCACAAGTGTAAAAATGTCATAAATTGAGTTAAGACCTCTATCTGTTAGAAAAAATGGTTACAAATTTTCTTCATAGTTAAATATAGGAAATAACATTATGAGGTTCTTAATTCGTAAATTAATGAATAATTTTTTTCATCTAACCTCATATTTTATGTTTCTTTAAACATGGGAACTAGTTTTCAAGAGAAAGATCTCTCTCATTTTCAACCGACATTATGACTACCGGATTTTCGTTGGAATCTCCATCAATAAAGTTGCCATCTGGTGTTGATTTGATGAACTTTGAGATGAGGTTACATTCATCAGGAATCTCGAAATTCACGGATCTAAATTTGTTCTTCTGAATATATATCTTCTCCCAAATTGTCAATTCTAAAGGTTTTCTCAAATATTGTTTATTTTTTATTATTTCACTCACCTCATACTTCATAAATCATAGCAGACCCTGGGTTTCTTCACGTAATTTGTGACATTGTCAATGCTGCGTCACGTTCACAACTGACGTCCAACGGCCTTCTCAAATGTTTTAAAAGTTGGGCATCTTTTTCAATTTTATGATTCTCCAATAAACTATGTGCTGCAATAGCCGATTTTTCAATTTCACCATTTTCAATATTTTTAAAGTGTTCCTTAGTGTGAGTGTCCAAATTTCTTTTTGTTTTTCCTATGTATACTCTATTGGAGTCCTTACAATTAATTTGATAAATTCCAGATTTTTTGCTATCTGGGGTGTTCAATTTCTTATTAGTTATTAATAGATTACCAAGGCTAAATTTATTTATCGGTGTCAATGTAATATTGAATTTCTTGAAAATTTTTTGAAATTTGTTATGTATTTCAGGATGATAAGTAATTTTCTTAAATTTGTTTTCCTTTCTTTGAATCAGATTGCAGGGTAGTGTATTCTTTTAATCTTTTTTGTCTGAATTTCTTTAATTTATTTACAATTATCTCTTTTCCAAAACCATTTAAATTGGCTACGTTCAAAATGTGATTATATTCTTTCTTAAAATCTAATCTTGAGTGGAAGCCATGACTGAAGAGGGACAAGATATTGTCTGAAACTGCCGGTATCAAAGAAATTTGAAATTATATGAGGTGAGTCGTTAAAAATATGTTCTCCACTCACTATTAATTAAATGTGTCATATTTAAGTATGTGCATATCTAACTCCTATTATTTAAAATAAATCTCATTGGGTGAATTTCTCAACCCGATGTCTAAACCACAACTGCAGTTTTCCGATTTTTTTGTTTCCACAACAACCATAAAACTGAAAATCTATGGCTGTTAATTACAAAAACAAATGTCTGAATCATGTCTATGGTTTGATAACAATTTCTGTGAATTTTCACTCATTTTTATAGGTTTTTAATAGTGTTCTGCTCTAGGGCAGGTCCTTCACTGCAATCATAGCATTTTCATGCTATGCTTTGCAACTTACAGGTGTAGTAGCGACAGATGATGCTTGGGGACCGTTTGGATCTCAAAGCTTCCGAACATTTATCTTACAGGTGAGAAAAAAACCTCACCCAGGAAACTTGTCCCGAAGGGAATCGTACCCGGCCCCACTGCGTGACAAGGCAGCATGCTACCTCGAGACCACAGCAGGTGGACTTGTAGTTGTTATGGAAACAATAAAAAATTATTAATTAAATAAAAATAAAACGTAGTTTTATTTGATTTTCATATTTATTATATAATTCAGTGACAGCTGTTTCGGTACACTGTACCTTCTTCAGACATGTTAACAAATTATGAATTGCATTCCAACTGATCTAAGCAACAATACAACAATATTTATTTAAATTTTTTAATTTAACAAAGGGGATTCATTCAAATCAAGTTGAGAATTTAACAGTTTTTTACTACTTTTTTTAAATTTATTAATTTCTACAGCCTCAAAAGATCTAACTTCTTACCCTTATCACAAATATATAAAATTTCAAAATTTGGATCGAAACAATGATTAAATTGGAATAGGTGGTTAGCATATTTTGAATATTCTAAATTTCTGTTATATTTCACATATTTTTACATATTTGTGATAAGGGTAAGAAGTTAGATCTTTTGGAGGCTGTAGAAGTTAATAAATTTAAAAGTAGTAAAAAACTGTTATATTCTCAACTTGATTTGAATGAATCCCGTTTGTTAAATTAAAAAATTTAAATAAATATTGTTGTATTGTTGCTTAGATCAGTTGGAACACAATTCATAACTTGTTAACATGTCTGAAGAAGGTACAGTGTACCAAAACAGCTGTCACTGAATTATATAATAAATATGAAAATCAAATAAAACTACGTTTTATTTTTATTTAATTAATAAATATGGATTTTCATCAAGTAAACACCAACTCAATTGATTAATAAAAAATTAGAAAACAGAGGTCATGGTTTAGAAATTCTGCCATAGTGTCACTTGCTTTAAATATTAAATAAAGAAATTTTGTAAATGTTCTGTTTGTTTTCAGGATTATCCAAAGTTATCGCAGACATATTACGTACTGTTGGAGTGCTTAGCACAAGACCACATGAGTTTCTTGTCGACTCTTGAACCCCGCGTGTTCCTGTACATTCTCTCCTCGATCTCCGAGGGACTCACAGCACTAGGTGTGAACCTCAATTTCTTCACAGGTACAGTCACAGACAAATCCTCATGACCCTGTGATGTTAATTATTCTTTCTGTATTATCCATTTTCCCATTCAAGCACTCATTTCTATTCTTTATTTTTGCCATTTTAGCATGGTTCATGGTTATTCGCTTTTTTTTTTTGTATATCCCATCCTGTTTGTACCAAAATAAAGAACAGAAGAAGCGAGACAATTGGAACATGTGATAAACAAAAGCATGGTAATAAACTTTGTAGTTGAGAATATGTGAGGTCTAGATGGACATGTCTGTGACTGTACTTTTATTTGCATTGCTTTAGATTTCCACTCGTAGAGAGCATCATTCACTTATACATCGCAAGCGCACAGGTTTGCTTTTTATAACTCTTATGGTGTTGAGGGGAAAAAGCTATTTATTTTCTTTTTTCCTAGAAAGCTAAGCTTTGGCAGTTACAGATTTTCTGATTTCTCTATTATCTTTGATTCCACAGAATTCATTAGCGTAACATTTCTCTGGGTACATATTAAGTTATACTGTAATCTGGTGTGCCAGTTATAAAATTGTTATTTCAGGTGATACAACAGTAAAAGAAAATAAACTATAATTTATTATTCAATTCGGCTCCGTAGTTGAGGGAAAACCCCCTTTTTTTTTATTTTATGTCTGAACACGAGGCCCAACATAATATATATATACATTTTGGGTCATTGTAGGCCAGAAAATTGTGGTTTTTATTTCTCCTTTTTCAAAGTTTTTTGGCTTATTTGTCCTTTTTTAACTTATTTTTTAAGTCTTAGTGGCTTTTTTTGCAACTTTACCCTCATTTGGTCAATCACTGTGGTCTCGAGGTAGCGTGCTGCCTTGTCACGCAGCGGGCCCGGGTTCGATCCCTGGTCAGGGCAGTTTTTCTGGGTGAGGTTTTTATCGGGTTTTTTCTTCGCCTGTAAGACAAATGTCAGCAAAACTTTAAGGCCTAAACGGTCCCCAAAATCATATGGCCATCATCATCGTCATCCTTCACCGGTGTCGAAAACAACAGGAAGCTACCAAACCTACAATTCCCTAGTAAAGCTGCAAGCATAGCATGAAAATGCTATGATTGCAGTGAAGGACCTGCCTTCGGGCAGAATTACTATGGATGGATGGACCCTCTTTTGACTACACTCATATCATTTGTATAATTCAAGAATCCGCAGAGTCTAGTCTCAATTGCAACTTCTTTTAAAAAAACACTACTAGTTTTACTTTCTAAATACTTTCCATATTCCAAACTCTTTTGTTCTGCAAAAAAACTATTGAGTCCTCACAAAATACCCTGTTATTTTTAACCACCAGCCTACTGACTGCCTGAACTATTGTATTTTGACTTTAAATTTTCTAAGAAGTTGCCACTTTGTGATAATTACCTCAAGCAGAGGGTGAAGACAGCAAACTTGTCTTAGGGCCACATGCAAATACATTAGTCTCAGCTGAGTTTTCCGTGAGAATGTGCAAAGTTCGAATTAGCAAGTCGTTGACTGGTCATGCATGAAAGTAGTTTTTTTTTTTTAATATTGGCAAGAAATTGCCCAGAATTCTCAACGATAAAACCACTTTCATTATTTTTGTCTGCTAGAGGAATGCATTTATGCTTGCATCCTGCAAATAAAACCGTATACGACGACGTCTGCATCATGTGATATTACGCCGATTCTCTTGTTCTTCCAGTTGAATTCTTTGGTAGACTCTATCAAATTCCTCTTCTCCGCATATACCGAAAACATGATCGAAGTCTTCAAGGTCTGACATCTTGGATAAGTTTCAAACTACATCGGTTACCATCGGGTTGCTCATGATTCATTCTCTGCAAAGTCACCTCGCCAGGTAGCTTAGGAATTTCAACAATTATTATTGCATGAACAGATTTTTGAGTACGCAAAAAGTCTTTGGATGCAACTTTCTCAGCAGAGTACAAGCTGAGAACGACTTTTACGGTCTAATGCATTCATAGATACGACCCTTAGAAACATCATTACTTTTTATGTCCTTTTTCCAGTTTTTAGGATTCTGTTATGTCTTTATAAAGGTTTTTTATAGACATTTTATAGGACCTCAACTTCGGAGCCTTAATTATTAATAAATTACAATAGGAAATAACATTATGGGGTTTCTCTTAAGAAATAAGGTGAATCTGGTACGTCTTACCTCATTTGTGTTTCATTTGACATATTTTGATATTTTGTCCATACCATCGTCAGCTTTTTCAGACTGTTAAATTTTATGTGACTCCCACTCCATCTTTTGGTTGATTGAAGAACTTGTAAATCAAATCTTTTTCCCCTGGAATTTCAAAATTTTTATTCTTCTGGATGAAGATCTCCGAAACTGTGAACCCTTTAGGTTTTCTGTTTTAATAATTTAATGTTTACATTCATTTTTATGTTTTTCTGACCAGACGTGGGCAGCTGCTGCAGATTTTTCTATTTCTCTATTTTTACATTTCTGTTGTGTTTTTTTTTCATTCTAATGGTCAAGTTTTTTAGTTATAGTTTATTATTATATTTGAAGAGAAGAATTATAAATTCAGACTGGGATTTGAACCCAGGACCTTTGGCTTTCTAGGCCAGTGCTCTTCCCCTGAGCATGTCAATCTAAACGCAAATTTTTTTCTTATACATCGTTAATTCCCGATCGCTGAATGCTATGAGAATTCAGCAATATAGACTTTATTGGAAAGAACATATCCAAAGAATGGATCTAACTATCCCATGGGTTAGATAAATATCTTATTTATTCACTCAAAGGTTGAAGAAATGTAGGAAGATCTAGAAAACACTGGCATGAGATTGCTATGGTCCGGCACTTGAAAAGCAAAATATGATTTAAAGTATGACTGGCAATTGAAATTACTGTAAATAACAATGAAAATTGCACTAGATTTCTAAAAAAAATATGTCACTAGATGAAAGACATTTGAATTACATTTTTTTTTTTCACATGTAACAATGGTCTGGTGATGATTTTATCCAGTTTTCAAGAAAGTTGTTGAAAGGTGGTAATCATGAATAATGTTCTACAAGATAAAATGGCAGAATTGTGTTATTTGTACTTCTTGGCGTAGATATTAGTTAGACAAATAGCAGTAAGTGGGATGATGTTGCTCTTTTAGTTTGTAACTTTATGCCTCGTATATATATTATGCTCTACTTCTTTTAATCTTGTTAAAATTTATTTCAGTTGTCTGTTACCTTCTTAAAGATAAAATCATACCGATGGTAGGCAATGAATACCTCATAACTCTAGTAGCCAGCACAGAAATATGTGATGCATATTGTTTATTTTTTATTTCACTCGCCTCATACTTCATAACTCCTAGCAAGCATACCCAGGATTTCGTCACATACTTCATAACTCCTAGCAAGCATACCCAGGATTTCGTCATATCCTTTGTGACGAAATCCTGGGTATGCTTGCTAGGAGTTATGAAGTATGAGGTGAGTGAAATAAAAAATAAACAATATTAAAAAACCTCATAGAGTTAGTTCCTATCTACATAACTTAATGTGATGCATAACCTGTTGAGAACACAGACTTCAAATTTATTAATAACATGACTTGTATTCTATAGTAAAATATGTGGCAACTATTGCTGTTTCAATTTTCATAATTATTTAAAACAATTATTTGTTTCTCCTGTAAAATTTACCAAAATGGAGTTACGAGGTTTTCATTGCCCACGTCAATATGTGATAACTAGGCCCGGATGTTGGGGAAATTTTTTTTTTATTTTTTGTCTGAAAACAAGCACCAACGTAATATAAATACATTTTTGGTCATTATTGGCCAGATAATTGTGGATTTTATTTGTCCTTTTTCAACTTTTTTGGTTTATTGGTCCTTTTTTTTCAGGTCTTATCGGCTTTTCTTGCAACTTTACCTTCTTTTGACTACATGTATACCAATGTTTTCAATATTAGTTTAATACATCTCAATGATGGATAAATCATATTTGAAGAGAAAAATTATACGCTCAGACCGGGACCCTTGGTTCTCTAGACCAAGTGCTCTACCACCTGAGCTACCTGAGCAAGTACTGATCTAAACGCAAATTTTTCTCTATATACGTTGTAAATTCCGCCCACCAAATGCTATGAAGCCTTTGCTTTTATCTTTGCAAATAGCAGCTCCTTTGTTAAGACATATTTGCATTTGAAGAGAAAAATTTTCGCCTAGACCGAGACTCGAACCCAGGACCTTTGGCTTGCCGGGCCAAATGCTCTACCAACTGAGCTACCGAGGCGAGTTGCGATCTAGATGCAAATTTTTCTCTTATATACGTTGTAATTCCCTCGCGTCATATGCTTTGAAGCCTTTGCTTCTATCTTTGCAAATGGCGGCTTCTTAGTTAAGAAGACATTTATTGGGAATTTAACACTATTTTATAAAGCCAGTAGGGCTTCTATTGATGCTTTTTATTATTGATTTTTTCTCTTCAAATATAAATTTATCCTTCAGTGAGAAGTGTTAAATCAATAATAAAAATATTGAGACATATTTGGATTTATCCTTCATTGAGATGTATGAAATTAATAATGAAAACATTGAAAAAAGGTGTACTGGGATTTATAATGTAATGTATAATTCCCAAATATGTCTTCTTAATAAAGGAGCCGCCATTTGCAAATATAGAAGCAAAGGCTTCATAGCATTTAGTGGGCAAGAATTACAACGTATATAGAGAAAAATGTGCATTCAGATCAGTACTTGCTCAGGTAGCTCAGGTGGTAGAGCACTTGGTCTAGAGAACCAAGGGTCCCGGGTTCAAGTTCCAGTCTGAGCGTATTTTTCTCTTCAAATATGATTTATACTTTTATACTATTTATATAATTCAAGAATCCACAGAGTCTAGTCTTAATTCCAACTTCTTTTAAAAACACTATCTAGTTTTACTTTCCAAAGACTTTCACATTGCAAACACTTTTATTCCGCGAGAAACTATTGAACCCACATAAAATATCATACTATTTATTAACCACTAGCCACTGACCACCTGAACTATTGTATTTCAACTTCAAATTTCATAATAAGTTGCTACTTTCTGAAAATTACCTTGAGCAGAGGGTGAAGGCAGCGAGGTTGTCTTTATCTACTCGTAAGTAACTGCAACAAATAAGTTATTAAGTTATGTAGATAGGAAATAACACTGAGGTTTTTTAATATTGCTTATTTTTTATTATTTCACTCACCTCATACTTCATAACTCCTCGCAAACACAGGGTTTCGTCACATCATTTGTGACACAGCACTGAGAATGTCACAAATGATGTCACGAAACATGGGTTTGCGAGGAGTTATGAAGTATGAGGTGAGTGAAATAATAAAAAATAAACAATAAATAAGTTATTATATATATATCCATCCATAGTAATTCTGCCCGAGGGTAGGTCTTTCACTGCAATCATAGCATTTTCATGCTGGGCTTTACTAGGTACCTTCCCGTTACTTTCCACACCGGTGAAGGATGATGATGATGGCCTTATGATTTCGGGGACCGTTTGGGCCTTAAAGTTTTCCTGACATTTGTCTTACAGGTGAGGAAAAACCCCGATAAAAACCTCGCCCAGAAAAACTGCCCCGACTGGGGATCGAACCCAGGCCCGCTGTGTGACAAGGCAGCATGCTATCTCAAGACCACAGCAGTGGACATTATATATATATATGTATATGTATAATAACTTATTATACTTGAGCAAAATTTTCGATTTTTTAAGCCATTTTTAAAAAACTTTGTGCATTTTTTTGAATTTTTGAGTGCATCAAAATGCTTGTTATGTCCTTTTCCCAGTCTTTTGTAGCATATCTTTAGGCATTTTTATAATTCCTCAACTTACGGGCCCTAGTGATAACTTAATAAGATTTTACTTAAACGTATGCAACTGAAAACATTTGTAAAATTAGATGCATGCATTATGAACAGTGTATATCTATGTTTGTGTGGGAAATTAATTCTGCTATTTCTGTATTTCTTGAAACTATGTTATTTTTATAGGTATGTTTAATGTGGTATGATTGTACTTGTCTTCTATTAGAATATCTATTGTAGTTAATTCAGTTTTTACTCTCTTATCATAAATATGTTGTGATTTTAAGTATAGTATTTCTTTTATGTTCATAGCGAATGTATATATAATAAGTTTTGTTTGTTTAATTCTTACCTCATATCATTGTATGTGTTAGACATATGTTTCAAGGCTTGTTTGCCTCATCTTCAGTAGTTACAGACATATATTTTATGTATTGCATATTTTGCTTTTCCAGGTTTTAGTTTAAATTTTGATGCCATTTCTCTCTATATATATGTGTGTGTGTGTGTGTGTGTGTGAAGTATTTGATGCAGTAAACACAATTCTCTAGATTGTGGAATGCAGGCTTTCACGGCTGGTAATCATAATGTTAAAAGATTCCAGGCTATGTGGCTGTGGTCTATAACTGGTGTTTTATTTTAGGAAATAATATTTTGAGGTAAGATGAACAGACTGCAAATACGTAAATTAATGAGTGATTTTTTAACATCTTACCTCATATTTTATGTTTCTTCAAACATGGGAACTAGTTTCGAGAGAAGAATCTCTCTCATTTTCAACCGACATTATGACTACCGGATTTTCTTTAATAGTGAGTGGAGAACATATTTTTAACGACTCACCTCATATAATTTCAAATTTCTTTGATACCGACGGTTTCAGACAATATCTTGTCCCTTTTCAGTCACCATGAGTGAATTGCCGGTATCAAAGAAATTTGAAATTATATGAGGCGAGTCGTTAAAAATATGTTCTCCACTCACTATTAATGATATAACCTCATAATGTTTACTTCCCAATATTCATTTAAATATACCGGATTTTCTTTGGAATCTCCATCAATAACGTTGCCAACTAGTTCCTGTGTTTGAAGAAACGTAAAATATGAGGTAAGATGTTAAAAAATGACTCATTAATTTATGAATTAAGAACCTCATAATGTTATTTCCCATATTTAACTATGAAGAAAGCCTGCAAATAATTTAATCTATAACTGGTGTTTCTTCCAGATGTTTCTCCCTTAACTACGGAGGTCATTTTCAGTGGCAAGTGCTTCTAGGAGAGAAGCACTCACCACTGAATATGCCCTCCACAGTTGAGGGAAAAATGTCTGGAAGAAACACCAGTTATAGACCACGACTACATAGCCCGGAATCTTTTAACATCAATAATTCTCTAGATTATTTGGAAACTTCAATTTTTTATTGTTTGATTGTTATTAATTAATTCATTCACTTCAGGTTTAAATGTTCAATGCATTTCCACAGAAACCGGATATTAAATCGCTGTTTTCTGGTTTTTAATTTTACACATTCAAAACAAACAAACAATAACGGTACTTGAGATCACAATAAGGGTGAAGGCCAAAACACATTTCTCTACTATTCATAAATGTAAACAAAAGATTAACCTGCTAAAGGATGTGCAAAAAATATGTATACATTTTAATGCCCCAGTTTGTCCTTTTTGGACATTTCTAGTGTTCTCTCCTGGCATTGGCGTAATTGTAACCCACTTGTGAGGGTAGGGGCACCTGGAAAGTTGGGATTACGTTTCCTCAATGATATGATGGGTGTTGATAGTGGTGCGCCAGGAGAGTCCTTAATCTAAGACGATTATGATAATTACGGTTTTGATGGGAAGATGATGTTCAGGGACCGTTTGGGCCTTAAAGTTTCCTGACATTTGCCTTACAGGTGAGGAAAAACCTCACCCAGGGAACTGTCCCGACTGGGGATCGAACCCGGGCCTGTTGCATGACAAGGCAGCATGGTACCTCGAGACCACAGCGGTGAACATTACTATGATAGAAATAAGTAAATTAATGAACACAACTAAATTATTGTAATCAATGGTAAAGAGAAAATGTTTCTACTATCATAGTAATAGCATTAACTTCTCAATATTAATTTAATTCTGAGGAAATAATCATTTTAATTGATTGGAACAATTTTGTTTTTGCAAACTCACCCATCTTCAGTCAAAACTCCAACTGTTGAAATTCTTCAACTGTCAACTCTTCTTTTGTCACCATCTTCTATGCTGCCATCTATGGTTGAATTTATAAACTTCAAAATCAAATTTTGTTTGTTAGGAATAAAAAATAAAAATAGATCAATGAATTTTTATATTCCTAACGAAGAAAAAAAAAATTTGATTTTGAAGTTTATAAATTCAACCATAGATGGCAGCACAGAAGATGGTGACAAAAGAAGAGTTGACGGCAGAAGAATTTCAACAGTTGGAGTTTTGACTGAAGATGGATGAGACTTCACCTGAAACCTTGGTTTCGTGAAAAGCGTGAAATTTATGAGGTGAGTTTTCAAAAAAAAAAAATTTCTCCGATAAATTAAAAAATTGTGAAGATGGCTGAAGATGAAAGGGATGCCTCTTGAAACTGCGGTTCCGTGCTTGAAGATCAAGGAGTATGATGTGAGATACTACTCATTAAATATTAGTTATTACACATTAGTATTGTGTGTTTTGTATTAAATATTATAAAATTTAAAATTGCACTACAGCAAACTCCCGATTACCTGTGTTAATTGGGACCGAGATATGCATGGAAAATCGAAAAACGTGGATAATCCAATTAAGTTATTCGGCGCCGTGGAAGTTGATCAGAAATGTATTTACCCACTTTAACACTACTTAAATGCAACAAATATTCATAAAATGTTATATTAAATGTATTTAGGTGCGAGTCGTAATTATCATTATTTTATTTTACTTGTAAATATTAAAAAAAAAAAGTGGGACTAATTTCCTGTCATGACCACTCTGGTTACAACAGTTCAAAATGGCCGTCGTGACCACCGATGACAAATAATCAGCAATAACCACAGATGACTACACTAGTAACCAGCGGTGACCACACTACTAACCAGCAATAAACCCACTGCCACAGCATATCTGTGGTTTCAATCTGTAACAACAAACTTTCAGTGACTCACACAACGGAAATTTCCAAAATTGTATTGTATTCTCAGAATGTTGGTTGGTGCTGTTAAACACGTCAGGGGAGGGGGTTACTCTATTGTGCTAGTTTCTAAGTGAAGTTCACAGTAGCACGTTTAAAAATAAAGAATTTTTCATAACAATACAAAAATACAGTATTTTTGAAAAATACAGTAAAAAGGAGTCATGCCGAGATAATCTGCAAACCAGATAATACGCGCACGGATAATCGGGAGTTTGCTGTACAATAGATGGTGTATTACCTTGTGAGCGTGTACTCCAGTTGAGCAGAGATGCAACTCATTGAAGTGGGTTGTGCTCTAGGGGATCAAACTTGTCTTAACTAGATGGTAGCTCCTTGTGACGCTGATTTCAACTCTTTGAGTTGCTGTCTGATGATCTAGTAGACTGTTCTTGTAGGAGCAACATCATTGGTGCAGTGGAAGTCCCTATCAGAAGGCAGATTACAACTTACGATGGAATGGACCGTGGAGAGAACACATCGTGGTTGACTGTATAAATAGGGCAGGCAGTGGACCAAATTTCCAGTCTTAAGACAGCCCTTGAGGATGCCGGACGCAGTCTCTGGTGAAATGTCGGGGAACTGCAAGCCTCAAGACCATGGTCTACAGCCTGGAAAATCTTCTAAAAGATCATCATACTAATTAAATATATGTAGGAAATAACAGTATGAGGTTTCTTTTAATTTTTGATCACTTGCATATTTTGACTCACCTCATATTTCTTGATTTTTATGCAGATCGGTTTCGTCACTTCTGTGATGTGTAAAGAATGATGCACAGAAGTGATGAAACTGGTCTGCATAAAATTCAAGAAATGTGAGGCGAGTCATTAATAATTCATCATACTTACTTCGGTCATGAAAGCCTAAATCTATGTATTTAATTTTTGTTACAGATTTCTTTATTTTATCCTTTAACCAAATTTGCATCACTATTTGATCTTCATTTGTTTGCTTCTATGAAACAAATATTTTATATTTAGTTTCAATCTGATGGTGAGATTATAAAATTAATAAAATATAATATGGTAGCCATTTATTGTTACTGTTTTCGGTTGCAGATACAATGGTTTGTACAGGGTGCTGTGCAACATTGGACCACATTGTAACGTATTTGTTCAAACAACTCACTCAAAAAGGTATGTATATGTGGTTATAATAGTCCTTCTGTCGTGTTCAGTGAGAAGATTATCATAAGTAATGCCGCAAGTGATTTCCAATTTATCTAGAGAATTTGGAAATCAAGAGTGATATTTGTTAGGACTATTTAATGAATAAAATTAAGCTGTTTACTCACAAATCATTATTTAAATATAGTTACTTTAAAATATTTATTTATTTAATGTAAACGGCGATGTTTGAAAACAAATCAGAAACGTTATGTTTCGTTTCTCCATCCACTGCAACAAGATCATATAATTTTGTTATATATTGCCATCTGGCGTGGGAAACTTGAAATATCATCGCAATATTATAAGAATGCATCCTAGTGGAGAAAAAATTAAACACATCAAACTGTATATTATAACCAAAATTATAGGTTAATTTATTTTTTAGTAAACAACTCGGTAAAATCATTATTTAAAAACACAATTATTGAACACAGAATTATCAAAAAGAACTCGGTAATATCATTATTTAAAAACACAATTGTCAAATTTGTATTTTGTCTATATCTTCATTTGAAGCACAGCCAAGTCTTGTTTCTGCCATTTTGAACATTCAAATATGGCGGCTTTACTGTTAACTCAGTCACTGCAAAATAATGGTCAGACCTGTTCAGAATATTAAAAAGGAGGAGCCTTCTTTAATATGGTAATCATAACACTGATAAATATTTCGTGAAACACGACTCTGATTGGTTGTAAAACAGAAATCATTGAAACGTGATTGGTCATTGATTCCCATTTGGGGCATGAGTTAAATAGTCATAAGTATGCCACGAGTGATTTCCAAATTATCAATGAATTTTTCTAGAGAATTTGGAAATCAAGAGTGGCATTTGTTAGGACTATTTAACAAATAAAATTAAGCTGTTTACTCACAAATCATTTAAATATAGTTATTTTAAAATATTTATATATTTAATATAAACAGCGATGTTTGAAAACAAATGAGAAATGATTGGTATGCTTCATTTGCTTCTTTTGTTCATCACTGCAACCAGATCATATTATTTATTGCGGCTTCTTTGTTAAAAAGACTTTTTATTGGGAATTAAAGCATTACTTATAAAGCCAGCAGTGCTTCTTTCAATGTTCATATTATTCGTTTTTAAACATCTTAATGGTGGACAAATTATATTTGAAAAGAAAAATATACGTCTAGGCTGGGATTCTTAACAAAGAAGCTGCCATTGCAAAAATTGTAGCAACAGCTCATAGCATTTGGGGTTAGGGAATTAACTATGTATAAGAGAAAAATACGGGTTTAGATTAGAGGCCTAGGTAGCTCACTTGGAAGAGCATTGACATAGAGAGTCAAAGGTCCTGGGTTGAAACCCCAGTGTAGGCGTATATTTTTCTTTTCAAATATAATAAGAACCTCATAATGTTATTTGTAGTTGTATGAGATGTTTATCCTACTATTTTTCAGGCAAAAAAACTCGAAGAGGCGTTGCGACACCTAGTGACATGTTCCTACAAGTTCTGGAACTTCATCCAGAGATTTTACAGCAAATTCTGAGTACTGTTTTGAATGTTATTATGTTTGAAGATTGCAGAAATCAATGGTCAATGTCACGGCCGCTTCTGGGGCTTATACTTCTCAATGAAGAGGTAACACTTTTATCTATTTTTGTAGACAACGACCAGAAAATTGTCAATTTTCTTTTTTGTTTACCAAATTAATTTTACTGACTATAGAAGATGATGTTAGAGAAATCTTTATTAAGTTATGTAGATAGGAAATAACACTATGAGGTTTTTTAATATTGTTTATTTTTTATTATTTCACTCACCTCATACTTCATAATTCAT
Source organism: Diploptera punctata (assembly GCA_030220185.1). Taxonomy (NCBI): domain Eukaryota; kingdom Metazoa; phylum Arthropoda; class Insecta; order Blattodea; family Blaberidae; genus Diploptera; species Diploptera punctata. The sequence goes on along the minus strand of JASPKZ010007527.1, from coordinate 817,039 downwards.
AGCAGACCCAGGGTTTCTTCACATCATTTGTGACATTCTCAATGCTGTGTCACGTTCACAACTGACGTCCAACGGCCTTCTATCCTGCAGACTGACCTCCGCGCCATCTGGTGGCCGACCGAAGAATTTCCAAATCAGTCCTCTCTCCTTATAACCGGGTATTTCAAAATTCATAGTTATATTTTCATTCTTGCATATGTAAATTTTTTCCCAAATTGTGTGTTCCTTCGGTTTTTCCAATTGTTTAAGTAATTTTGTTTTGATTTCTATTCTATGTTTTTCTGACCAGGCATGTGCAGCTATTGCAGATTTTTCGGTTTCTCCATTTTTTAACATTTCTGAGGTGTTCTTTTAATCTTGTATTTAGATTCCTTTTTGTTTTTGCTATGTATATCTTTTCACAAGGAATCTAAATACAAGATTAAAAGAACACCTCAGAAATGTTAAAAATGGAGAAACCGAAAAATCTGCAATAGCTGCACATGCCTGGTCAGAAAAACATAGAATAGAAATCAAAACAAAATTACTTAAACAATTGGAAAAACCGAAGGAACACACAATTTGGGAAAAAATTTACATATGCAAGAATGAAAATATAACTATGAATTTTGAAATACCCGGTTATAAGGAGAGAGGACTGATTTGGAAATTCTTCGGTCGGCCACCAGATGGCGCGGAGGTCAGTCTGCAGGATAGAAGGCCGTTGGACGTCAGTTGTGAACGTGACACAGCATTGAGAATGTCACAAATGATGTGAAGAAACCCTGGGTCTGCTATGAATTATGAGGTATGAGGTGAGTGAAATAATAAAAAATAAACAATATTAGAGAAATCTCTTTAAAAGCCATACACACTTCAAATGAGGGTATTTTTCTTCTTTTTCATTGTTGTTTTGGTATAGGATACAATCCTTTTGACAGGCCTCTTGCTCTGATGATACACAGCTATTACTTGACCAAGTTCAATCCATCTTTCTCGTGGTCATTTTCCTTGTATCTTGAGATTTAACAGTGTTTGTGGTTGTCTTTCCTCTTCCGTTCTTTTTGAATGTCCAAACCATTTTACTCTACTTTTTTTCTGTGTCTGTTGTTAATTTTTCTACACTTAATGTCTCCCTGATTTTGTCATTCCTTATTCTATCTCTCCTTGTTTTATGTACCATTCCACGTAAGAATTTGATTTCTGTAGCTTGGATTCTGCTCAAGTCCTTCTTTGTATATGTGCAAGTCTCAGCTGCATGTGTTAGAACTGGTTTGAAATAAGTTTTATACATTGCCATTTTACTCTTGGTGGTGCGTCTTTATTCCAGATAAATTGTTTAGTTAAATTATAGACTTTTAAACTTCTAATTATGCTGAAGAATGAAAACAGCTTAAATAAGATAATTAAAACCAATAAAAATGAAAAACGTGAAGAAGAACACATCAGGAATTTATCAGATTAAATGCAGGGATTGTGACAAAATTACATAAGAAAAACAAAAAGAAATTTGAAAACAATGGTGAAAGAACATCTTAGAAATGTCAAGAATGGTGAAGTGGAAAAGTCAGTCGTAGCTGCTCATGCTTGGTCTGAAAAAAATGTAATTGCTAGTCTAATTAAAAAAAACAGAAAAGCAAAAAGAACTCACGGTTTGGGAAAAAACAAGAAAGAACAACTTATGAACTCAAAATTCCCGGGGTTTCTGGTTTGATCTGGAGGTTTATCGGTCCACCAAGAGAGGGAGAAAGATGCAGTTCTCCTGATTAATGTTCCAGTTAAAATGCAGAAGATGAAACATTGTTTTTGTAAGGCCTCCATATTGGAATAACTTGAAGTTTAATAATTTAGTTGAGGACGGCTGACTTACCGGGTAAACATCTGATAACAGGAGCCGTTAAAACAACACCAATCACTGCCATGCAAATCTTAACAAATAACCCAAACATAGCATTTGAAATTGAGAAAACAGCAATCACACAGTATGAAAACATTTTTAAGCCTACCCCATAATAACTGGACCCAAAGAAAACCACAAGTATGTTTAAAATCTCAGCAAAGCTTCTTAAGCATAGTACAAGAAATCAAACAGAAATTGCAACTTCCACATTCAAAAGAAAATATGCAGATGAGAAACAACCCTCTAGAATTTTTGGAAATTGAATATAACCTTCATTTAACAGAAGACATCAAGAAATCTGAAACTCCTCCATATATTTTAAAACAAATGTCACTGGAAATAATAAATCTAAGATACCCAGCTCCTGAATGGATACATATTTTTACAGATGGCTCCAGCCTACCAAATGACGGTGGCACTGGTGCTGGTGCAGTATGTCCACTTTTTTCCTTTTATCATAAACTAAACACAAATTCAACAAACTTTGATGGCGAAATTCTAGCAATTTTCTTAAGTTTACAAAATCTTTTATATCACATCCAAAAATTTACAAAAGTTGTAATTCTATGTGACTCCAAAGCAGCCATTCTCGCTATAACACGAGACACAACACCAAAAGCATCAAAATTATCGAATGTCACAAAATGATAAAACAGTTATCCCATCTACATAAAGAAGTTGTACTTCAATGGATTCTGGCCCATTGTGGAGTGACAGGCAATGAAATAGCCGATTTTCTGGCCAAGAAGGGTAGCAAAAATTGTTTCAAACCCAACTTCTACTCCAGTTTCCTTTCACTCTATCAAAAGAATTATCTCAAATAAATACATCAATAAACTTAGAGAAGAATACACCACCAAAACATCTGGAAAGGAATGGGAAAATCTACAAGCTTATGACATTACTACATTACAAAGAAAATCTGCAGTAGCAACATTCAGACTGCTAACGGGACATGACTGCTTGAATAAACACCTACACAGAATTGGCATAACAGATTCACCTAAATGCCCTTTTTGCAATTTAAATGAAGATATGGAAAGAAACCATCTCCTCCGTTGTCCAGCTTTTGTAGAAGAGACCAGCCTTTCTGCTAAATATTGGAGTGCAAGAGAGCGAATGATTTCATTATCAAGTGCTCGACATTAGATACCAACCAACCAACCAACATCTTATAACATAATTCGACAAGAAATTACCGAAGATGAAGCTGCCCAGGCTTCGAAACTGGTATAAGTAGAAGACTGGATATGAGGTGAGGTATAAAATAGTTTAATTTAAATCAAATTAAACCTCATAGGGATTTGTTCCTATAAAAGTTGAATTTTAAACATTTTTCTATATTTTTTTTATTTTATGTTGAGTTGTTTTTGACTCACCTCATACTTCTAAACTCCATCGCAGACTCGAGTTTCTTCACTGCATTTGTGACATTCTCAATGCTGTATCACGTTCACAACTGACGTCCAACAGTCTCCTCTCCTGCAGACTGACCTCCGCGCCATCTGATGGCTGACCAACGAACTTCCAAATCAATCCCCTCTCCTTATCACCAGGTATTTCAAAATTTATAGTTATATTTTTATTCTTGCATATGTAAATTTTTTCCCAACTTGTGAGTTCCTTCGGTTTTTCCAATTGTTTAAGTAATTTTGTTTCGGTTTGTATTCTATGTTTTTCTGACCAGGCATGTGCAGCTATTGCAGATTTTTCTGTTTCTCCATTATTAACATTTCTGAGATGTTCCTTTAATCTTGTATTTAGATCCTTTTTCTTTTTCGTATGTGTATTCTTTGACAATTTTTACAATTAATTTGATAAATTCCTGATTTTTTGCAGTCTTCAATATTTTCATTTTTGTTGGTTTTTATTAAATTACCTAAACTGTAATCATTTTTGGTGTTAACTTAAGAGTTAAGAAGTATGAGGTGAATCAAAAACAACTCAACAAAATTAAAGTAAACCTCATAGTGTTATTTCCTACCTACATAACTTTTCTCTATATCTTTACTCATTTCATCTGTATTTTCCCAATTGCATTTATCACTGTTCCTAAATATGTAAATTTGTGCACTTTTCGTAGATTTATGCCTGATAACTCTGGGACAATTGTAATTAAATATTCCTTGTATAATTGTATTTGTTTTTTCCATTTCAGTATTTTAATCAGTTACGTGAAAACATCATACGCAGCCAACCACCTGACAAACAAGCTGCGATGGCAAATTGGTTTGAAAATCTTATGGATGGTATTGAAAGAAACTTGCTCACAAAGAATCGTGACAGGTAATGTATATTAACATATAAAATATTATTAGGCGATAGCGAGGAGATATTAATAGCCAGCACGTACACACTATTGAATAACATTAAGAAATTTGTGCTGGAAGTAATCGTCAAAACTAAATATATGGTCACACATAGAAATACATTATATAATGAAAATGGACAGCTAATGACAAATGAGGGGAATTTCGAGGAGGTGGCTGAATTCAAATACCTAGGAACAATGATTACAAACGCCTAGACTGGGGTTTGAACCCAGGACCTTTGACTCTCTATGTCAGTGCTCTATCCAAGTGAGCTACCTAGGCCTCCAATCTAAACACGTATTTTTCTCTTATACATAGTTAATTCCCTAATCCCAAATGCTACGAGCCATTGCTATGATTTTTGCAAATGGTGGCTTCTTTATTAGGAAGACTTTTTATTTGGAATTTAAACCATTACTTATAAAGCCAGTAGTTCTTCTTAGGTAGCTCTCTTGGATAGAGCATTGACATAGAGAGTCAAAGGTCCTGGGTTCAAACCCCAGTCTAGGCGTATATTTTTCTTTTCAAATATAATTTGTCCATCATTAAGATGTTTAAATACGAATAATATCAACAATTGGAACCTGCTCAAAATTAGTGTAATGTGTTATGTTCCCAGGTTTACACAAAACTTGTCCATGTTCCGAAGAGATATAAATGACTCGCTGAAAGGTCCGAATATGACAGCGGCATCTGTGAGTGATATGATGACATCATAGTGACTGTATGATGTTTGTAGCCAGCGAACGAACGAACGACAGCATACTTACGTAATAGAGATGCCATATAATAGAAATAGCTTTAAGAAGATAATTTTGCATTCTTTAATACAGCATTTAACAAATATTTTTATATATCAATTTTAATTTGTTTTGGAAATCATGTTCAGATTTTTTCTTGTTTTTTTTTGCTCTCGTTTAGAAAACTGGGTAATCATAAAGAAACGTATGAACGATATAAGAATCTGTTCATTTGAACTACTTAGTGAGCGATGTTTAATATTCATTGTAACGAACTATTGTCGCTGCTTTTGTTGGTTTCGGTTATTTTAAATATGATGGTGATCTCATTTAGCTATATTTCAGTTTTCATAGTTGAATATCATAGGTGGAATTGACAGTTTTGGGAAAAGATATACCATGTTTACGCATGTATAGGCCACGTGCATTCATAAGACGCATCCAAGTTTTGAGATAATAAATTGGGGAAAAAATATGTCGTATATTTTCGCTAAGAAGCACTGCAAAAGACAGAAGTAACCTACATAATTTTTAAATCTGGCAATATTGTAAATTCCAAAGCTTCTGTTGCCAGCTATGTAATGATACATTCGGGCTGCGGCTCAGTCATTAACACAAAGGTAAAAGGGACGGTCAGTTGGTAGATACGGTCATTCCTGTTCACTGTGTGTAAACATGGAGCAAGTTATACCTCCAAATTCAAGCTATGCAGCAGAACACGGAAATATGACAGCAGGAAGAAAGTTTGATGTGGACGGAAAAAATGTGTGACGGATCCAAACAAAACATGCACTAGAAAACACATCACAACATCGGCATTCTTTCTGCAGAAAAAAAGCGAAATATCCACAGTTAGAACTGTGCCCAAGCTGAGCAAAACATTTCTTCCACTTACTTGTGTTTTGCATTCTTTTAACTTTACTATCTAACCTCTATTGGTAAACTCTTGTTTTTTTTCAACCCCGGCGCTATTAGGGCATCCGAGGGCTAGGGGAGTTTCCCTTCTTCCATTTCTTCTTTCCTTTATTTTCTTATCTTCTCCAGAAAAGCCTGACCAGAGGCTATATTATGGCAGCTCCATCACTGGTCTTGCCTTACTTTGACCAGCAACCAATCGAAGGGACTATTATTTTGCTTTCAAGTCTTATACGAGAATTTCCCGGAAGGATCGGAAAATTTTCTATAGGATCATAACAGGCCATGGCTTAATACTTGGAAGGAAGAAGAAGAAGAAGAAAGGGTTCCCTTGGATTATGTATGGAATACAAGGGCAGACAGATTTTCTGTATCCGTCAAAATTATACAATTTGAAGGCTTTAAGATAGCCAAGAATATTGAAATTCCATGTAATGAATTTAAGGCAATAAGGGCTGGGCAAGGCGATTTATGACACGTCACGTCTTTGTAATTCAGCAGCATACATCAATAGTGCAGAAACTTCCCGATATGTACCAGTTATCTAGTTATTTCATGTATAAGCCGCACCCTAATTTTGGAACTTAATTTTAGATAAAAAAAAAGTGTGGCCTATACACGCGTAAATACAGTATATTAAGTAGAACAAATTTAGATCTATGAATTTTGAAATTCCCGATGACCAGTACTTGATCTCAAAGTTCATAAAATCAGTACCAGATGTGCAATGTTATAGATGAAGATTCCAACGAAAATGCGTGGTAGTCATAATGTCAGCTGACGATAAGAGGGACTCCTCTTGAAAACAGCAGTTCTCATGTTTAAAAAAAACATTAAATATGAGGTAAGGTAAGAAGTGACTCATTCGTTCGTTGAATGATTTGATTCTCACTGAAACCAACAGTTTCATTTATAAAATGTAATAATGTGTATGGATAAGCAGAACTGATGTAGTAGTGGAAAAGAAAATAGAATAAGGGCAGAAGAGAGACGTCATAAGTGGAAGTTATATTTAAATTAATATTGGGAAGTAAACATTATGAGGTTATATCATAATAGTGAGCGGAGAACATATTTTTAACGACTCACCTCATATAATTTCAAATTTCTTTGATACCGGTGGTTTCAGACAATATCTTGTCCCTCTTCAGTCATGGCCTGAGTGGAAGCCATGACTGAAGAGGGACGAGATATTGTCTGAAACCGCCGGTATCAAAGAAATTTGAAATTATATGAGGTGAGTCGTTAAAAATATGTTCTCCACTCACTATTAATAAGAACTTAGTTCAAGTGAGCAGGAAAGATTTATTATTTCATCGATGAGACGTTTCTTCATAATTACCAGAAACTGTTGTGATTTAATGAATACGTTGCATATGTTAAATGGCATCTCTATTATTTTGAAAATTGTGAGTAATTTGTGCAGTGAGTGATTGGGACGAGGGAACAGACCCTTGTGTGCTTGAGTGTGCATCTTGCCAGCCGGATTGTGAGACATGAAAAATAAATTTTAAGATAAAAAAATAATAGAAACACAAAAAAGTGCAGATCACAATTTGGTAAGCTATTATTACTATTATTATTACTTGTAATGTATCTATTATGAGATGAAAGAACTGATACGTCAAGTTTGTTATTATTTCTATAGCTTGTTCCCAACATACAGGTAAATGTAGTCCTCATTGTTTCTTCAACATTTGGAAAGCAATAATGTCATTCATGAAATATTAAACAAAGAAGGATTACTGCAGTATAAAAGAATTAAATTAATATTTTTATTGCCTCACCTCATATCCTTTATTCTTCTAGACTGCAGTTTCGGAGCTTATCTCCATCATCAGTAGCCTCTCGTTGACCGGTGTTATGTCGTTTCGTGGCAGTTTTCTTCTTCCTTCTATTGGTGGACCGATGGATCAAATCAAAATTTGCAGGAATTTCGAAATCCATTTTTTAAAATTTTTTTTATGTGGATTTTTCCCCAAACCGTAAGTTCTTTCTGTTTATCTGTGTGTTTGATTAGGCTAGCTTTTCTATCAATTAAATGTTTTTCAGACCAAGCATGGGCCGCTACTGCCTTCTCCATTTTTGACATATCTAAGCTGTTCTTTTACCGTTGTTTTCGAATTTCTTTTTGTTTTTTGTATATAGATTTTGTCACAATCCTTGCATCTGATCTGATACAGTTTCGTAAAAAATCCACATCCAAAAAATCAAGAAAGAAAAACTTATGAATTTCGAAATTCCCGCAAATTTTGATTTGATCTAGAGGTTCATCTGTCCACCGATAGAAGGAAGAAGAAAACTGCCAAGAAATGATATAACACTGGTCGACCAGAGGCTACTGATGATGGAGATAAGCTCCGAAACTGCAGTCTAGAAGAATCAAGGATATGAGGTGAGGTAATAAAAACATTAATTTAATATTTAATTTTAGGAAGTTATATTTTGAGGTTTCTATATTTATATATTAAATTTGGGAATTTTTAACATTACGAGGTTCAATTAATAATAATTAAATGAATTGTGATTTCTTCTTACCTCATACTTCTATGTTTTTTAAACACAGCACTGCAGTATCGGCGACACATTGTCGTCATCATCAGCTGTTTTCACGACTGTCAATTTTCTCTTTTGCCAGTAATTATCTAGACTGCCATCTGGTGTTCTTTTGAAGGAATTACTCTCCAAACTGCCATCTGGTGTTATTTTGAATGAATCATTTTCTAAACTGCTATCTGTTGTATTTTTGAAGAACTTTGTAATCAAGCTCGGTTCGTCCGGAATCTCGGAAGTTCGTAGTTCTAGTATGTTTTTTTTAATATATATTTTTTCCCAAACTGTTAAATCCAAAGGTTTAGATAGATGTTATAAAAGTTTTGCTTCTTTTTCAATCCTATGATGCTCTAATAAACTATGTGCTGCTATAGCTGATTTTTCAATTTCTCCATTCTTTATGTTTCTGAAGAATTATAAAGAATAAATTAAAGAAATTCCAACAACAACAAAAGTTGCAGGAATACACCACCTTACATCATGGTCCCAAGAAAGATGTAAAATTCAAGAAATTTACTTACCATCCTGAAGTTCATAATAAGTTTCAGAAAATCTAATATAACATTGGCTCCAATTAACAAATTCAACCTGGGTAATCTTCTGTTAACTAATAATAAATGTAATACCCCACACAACAAAAAATCTGGAATTTATCAAATTGATTGCAACAGGATATATATAGGAAAAACAAAAAGGAACTTGGAAACTCGTAAAAAAAGAGCACTTCAGAAACATAAAGAATGGAGAAATTGAAAAATCAGCTATAGCAGCACATAGTTTATTAGAGCATCATAGGATTGAAAAAGAAGCAAAACTTTTAAAACATCTATCTAAACCTTTGGATTTAACAGTTTGGGAAAAAATATATATTCAAAAAAACCGTACTAGAACCATGAACTTCGAGATTCCGGATGAACCGAGCTTGATTACAAAGTTCTTCAAAAATACAACAGATGGCAGTTTAGGAAATGATTCGTTCAAAATAACACCAGATGGCAGTTTGGAGAGTAATTCCTTCAAAAGAACACCAGATGGCAGTCTAGATAATTACCGGCAAAAGAAAAAATTGACAGTCGTGAAAACAGCTGATGATGACGACAATGTGTCGCCGATACTGCAGTGCTGTGTTTAAAAAAAACATAGAAGTATGAGGTAAGAAGAAATCACGATTCATTTAATTATTATTAATTTAATTCTTAAATTAAACCTCATAGTAATTTTTTCCTGTGAAAGTTAAATGCAGTATAAAACTCTAAACTTTATTAAGACACTTTAGCATAATTCATGTAATTTTGTTTTAAATCAAACAAAAATACAGGGTGTGGCATAGGTCAGTCAACCAGAAGTGCAAATATATCATTTTATTCAAGAAATGAATGACTCAGATCTTACCTCATGTTTAATCTCTCATTTTCACCGATATTATGACTACTGGATTTTTGTTTGAATCTTCATCTATAACATTGCCATCTGGTGCTGATTTGATCAACTTTCAGATCAGGTCCTGTTCATCGGGAATTTCAAAATTCTTCTTCTTCATCATCCAACCAAGTCTTAGGCATATATAGGCCTGTTACGATCTCACTGATGAATTTTGTATGCAGCGTTTTCTTGGACGACCCACACACCTCTTCCCTGTTGAACAATAACGAAGCATGGACTTGGGAACTCTATCTGAACTCATTCATCCAGTTGTTCTGGTATCTATGTATGTTAAAATTCATCGGAGAACATATTGTTTAAACAACTCACCTCATAGGATTCATGCTTCCATGATATCACGATTTCAAACATAATCATGTTCATCTTCAGCCATAACTCCGACTGACGAAATTCTTCGGCCGTCAAGTATTCTATTGTCGCCATCTTCAGTGTTGCATCTATGGTTGAATTTATGAACTTCAAAATCAATGTAATTTCGTTGGGGATATCAAAATTCATTGATCTATTTTTGTTTTTCTGAATGTATATTTTTTCCCAAACTGTCAATTCCAAAGGTTTCTCTACTTGTTTTAAAAGTTTAGCTTCTCTTCCAATTTTATGATGTTCTAATAAACTATGTGCAGCAATTGCAGATTTTTCAATTTCACAATTTTTATTATTTCTGAAATGTTCTTTTGTCCAAATTTCCAAATTCCTTTTTGTTTTTCCTATGTATATATTCAGTGATCAGTTCTAAACGTAGTTCCTTCAAAATGTCATCATTGCATTTGTGATCCCATTTGGTACATCCTGCTGTATATCTCATTTCACTGGAAGTTATCCTGCTCTCTTCTCCTTTCCTCACTGCCGTAGCAAAGTGCAGGTCTTGCTAAGGTTTTGTATAACCATATTATGGTATCTCTCTGGACTAGCAAAAATTCATGGATCTAAATTTGTTCTTCTGAATATGTATCTTCCCCCATACTGTTAATTCCAAATGTTTTAGAAGTTTAGCCACATTTTCAATTTTTCTTCTTCTTCTTCCTTTCAAGTGATAGACCTAGGGGTCTGTTACGGTCTCAATCCAAAGTTTGAAGGGTCTGCTCAAAGATCTCTTGCCTGGTGGCTGGTAATTTAAGATTTGACGTGGTATATCTTGTTCTGCTCATTCTTCTTACGTGAGATTTCCAGTTTCTGTATTTTTGTACATATTCCATGATTCATTCTGTTTGTAATTTTTTGAGAATCTCAGCATTCCTTTTATGGTCTGTTCTTGAGTAGTTTTATGAAATCAAATCAACACCAGATGGCAGCATTATAGATGAAGATTACAACAAAAATCCTGTAGTCTTACTATTGGTTGAAAATGAGGGGGAACAGTTCCCGTGTTTAAAAAAACATGAAATGTGAGGTAAGAATTTATTCATTGAATTAACAACCTCATAATGTTATTTCCCATATTTAACTATGAATATTATTTTATGTAGCTTACAAATACAAAAAACAACTACAGAAATTGTTCAAAATGACCTCCATCGTTGTTTAAGAATTTATGACATTGATGTTTTTATTATTCATTTCATACATCTCAATGATGGATAAATTATATTTGAAGAGAAAAATTATATGCTCAGACTGGGACTCAAACCCAGGACCTTTGGCTTTCTATACTACTGCTCTACTGACTGAGCTATCTGGGCGAGTTTCAATCTAAATGCAAATTTTTCTTAAATTAATGAGTAATTTTTTCATATCTTACCTCATATTTTATGTTTCTTTAACACAGGAACTAGTTTTCAAGAGAAGGATCTCTCTCAAATTTTGGAATATATTAAACAGTACCAACTAAATTAGAAACACCATCTTGAAAGAATGAGTTCAAATCGGATCCCCAAAGCTGTTTATAATTATATACCAAGAGGACAAAGATCACTGGGCTGTCCTATGAAACGCTGGAGGGAAAATTTTCTATAGAATCATAACAGGCCTTGGCCTAATACTTGGAAGGATAAAGAAGATGAAGGATCTCTCTCATTTTCAACCGACATTATGACATTGTTTCCCATATTTAACTATGAACAAATTTTTCTGTTATATACGTTGTCAATTCCCGCGCACCAATATAATTTTTCCCTTCAAATATAATTTATCCATCATTGAGATGTATGAAATGAATAATAAAAACATTGGAAGAAGCCATACTGGCTTTATAATGTAATGTAAAATTCCCAAATAAATGTCTTCTTGATAAAGAAGCCACCGTTTGCAAAGATAGAAGCAAAGGTTTCATAGCATTTGGTGAGCGGGAATTGACAATGTACATAAGAGAAAAATTTGTGTTTAGGTTGGAACTTGCCAGGTGGCTCAGTCGGTAGAGTATTGGTGTAGAAAGCCAAAGGTCCTGGGTTCGAGTCCCAGTCTGAGCGTATAGTTTTTCTCTTGAAATATGACTTATGACATCGTTTTTAACACTGATTTACAGATGTTATCATTAGAGTCAGGATGTTAGGCACTTAAAAATTTCAAAATAGGCATGCAAAAAGACACTAAAAATCATTAATATAGGCACTAAAAAATTCAAAATAGGCTCTTACAAAAAATGGACAACAACATAACTTTTTACAGTCTTACGTTAAGAATATAAACATATGCTATCAATAACATGCCAAGATATCAGAGATGCTTTTGGAATTTGTTTTGCCTTTTTACAAAGAGCAGAACCGTCACTTGAGAATATTTCTGCGTCAAATTCTTTCACGAAATTGGTCAGTTTGTATTTTACTGTTGTCAAAATATACACTTGCAGCACCACTTTGTCTTTGAATTACCTGTCTGTGAATGAGAACTGCAGACTGAATTCAGTGTTACCAACACCAAAAATAATATTGCCAGTTTCAGCACAAGATGTGAGACAGAGAAAGAAAGCTTGAGCCATCTACCCTCTTTGTCACTCAGCGATGTTTGTATTGAAAAGTAGCAAAGAACTTTTCTCCAAGCCTTAGAGCCGGAGCATAATACAATGGGTAATAGCTTAGGGCTATTTCGCTTAACGGGAATGCATGAGGTGGAAAAATACAATATTTACCTAACGGGAGTGCATTGGTGGAATCTGTTACAATGTACGGAAGTGAGGTATGGACAATCAATAAGTACTACAAAAATAGACTAATAGCTCTAGAAATGGATTATTTACGCAGAAGTGCCAGAAAGTCTAAATTAGAACATGCCACAAATAAGGAAATTAGAAACATAATGGAAGCAGAAGAAAGCATAATTGAAAGAATTGAGGAGAAGGAATTAAAGTGGTTAGGACATGTTTTAAGAATGGAAGATGAGCGATGGCCGAAGCAACTATATGAATGGCATCCGAACAGAAAGGAGAAAAGAGGGAGACCAAAGTTAACATGGAAGGAAATAATAATTAAATGAATCGTGATTTCTTCTTACCTCATACTTCTATGTTTCTTTAAACACAGCACTGCAGTATCGGCGACACGTTGTCGTCATCATCAGCTGTTTTCACGACAGTCGTGAAATCATGATTAATTTAATTATTATTAATTGAACCTCATAATGTTAAAAATTCCCAAATTTAATATGGAAGGAAAACATGAAGACAGTAATGCAAGCAAGAGGGCTAAGCATCGAAGATGCCCAAGACTGTATGCTTTGGAGGTTTGGAATGGGAAGACGGCAGCAGCTGTAAAAACCCGAAGATAGATAGAGACAGATAGGAGCGCATTGAAGGGGGAACCGTTGGGGAACTACAAGGCCATAGCCAACAGCCCCGAAATCTTGTACAAAATCATAATAATAAAAATCCAGCCGTGAAAGCCTAAGTCAATCTGATAGACATACTATCTGACAATATCACTTAATTACATATATATTGTAAACATAGTAGTAAAACATAAACCCTCTTGAAATAATATCAGATTTTACTAAAACTATTTCATTAGAACGGTTAAAATATTGATTTCACTTTTTTAAGTAAAATTTTATCACCTTTTTTATTTATATAATAAATTTGGGAATTTTTAACATTATGAGGTTCAATTCATAAGAATTAAATTAATCGTGATTATTTCTTACCTCATACTTCTATATTCCTTTAAACACAGCACTGCAGTATCGGCAACTCCTTGTCACCATTGTCAGCTGTTTTCACGATTCTCAATTTTTACTTTTGTTGATAATTATCCAAACTGCCATCTGAAGTTCTTTTTAAGGAATTATTTTCTAAAATGCCATCTGGTGTTCTTTTTAATGAATCATTTTCTAAACTTTGACACGGAATATAATCATATTGTAAAAGTAAAGCGATCCCACAACAGGCCCGGAGGCCCTTGGGGTAGTAGGAGGTTAAGGCTCCCACTTTTTCTAGACAATCGGCACTTTTTGTCAGCCGGGTTGTCAACCCTGCGTGACGGCCGCCTTTACCCCCAGAACAAGCGTCTGGTACTCATTTCTGTTAGAGGCTGAGTCGACCCCAGGGCCATAGTGCCGCCAGAGGGTTTGGGTCAGTTTAAAAATCCTGACCCCCAACGGGACTTGAACCCTCGACCCTCCGGCTTGTAGCTCAGTGCCTTAACCACTACGCTACGGCGTGCCCCAATCATATTGTACATGTTGCTAAATAAATGGTTTTGATGAAGACATAATAAAGAATAAATTAAAGAAATTTAAACAACAGAAAAGGTTACAGGAATACACCACCCTACATCATGATTCCAAGACAGATTTAAAATTCAAGAAATTTACTTACCATCCTGAACTTCAGAATAAGTTTAAAAAAGTTTTCAGAAAATTTAATATAACATTGGCTCCAATTAACAAATTCAGCCTGGGTAATCTTCTGTTAACTAATAATAAATGTAACACCCCAGACAACAAAAAATCTGGAATTTATCAAATTGATTGCAAAGATTGCAACAGGATATATGTCGGAAAAACAATAAGGAACTTGGAAACTCGTAAATTAGAACACTTCAGAAACATAAAGAATGGGGAAATTGAAAAATCAGCTACAGCAGCACAAAGTTTATTAGAGCATCATAGGATTGAAAAAGAAGCAAAACTTTTGAAACATCTATCTAAACCTTTGGATTTAACAGTTTGGGAAAAAATATATATTCAAAAAAACCATACTAGAACCATGAACTTCGAGATAGCGGACGAACCGAGCTTGATTACAAAGTTCTTCAAAAATACAATAGATGGCAGTTTAGAAAATGATTCATTAAAAAGAACACCAGATGGTAGTTTAGAAAATAATTCCTTAAAAAGAACTTCAGATGGCAGTTTGGATAATTATCAACAAAAGTAAAAATTGACAGTCGTGAAAACAGCTGACGATGGTGACAAGGAGTCGCCGATAGTGCAGTGCTGTGTTTAAAGGAATGTAGAAGTATAAGGTAAGAAATAATCACGATTTATTTAATTCTTATATTTTATCACCTTACTTCATATTCTTCTTAGACTTGTTTCGGGACCTTGTTTGGTTCCATCCACAGTATTTTCACGACCATTCTTATGTTGTCTTGAAGAGTTGCCTCTTGCTGCCACTGTTGGTAGAATGAAGAACCTCAAAATCAAATAATTTTTTTTCCTGGGATTTTCAGTCTATGAACAGAGGCGGCTGTTCAAGATGACATAAGAATGGTTGTGAAAATACTGTGGATGGAACCGAAGAACGTCCCAAAACTAATCTAAGAAGAAGAAGAAGAATATGAGGAAAGATGATGAAATTTGCGTTTAGATTGGTGTGCTCAGGTAGCTCAGAGGAAGAGCATTGGCCTAGAAAGCCAAAGGCCCTGGGTTCATACCCCAGTCTCAGTGTATAATTTTTCTCTTCAAATATAATTTATCCATCATTGAGATGTATGAAATGAATAATAAAAACATTCATGAAATTTTGCTTAATACAGTGAAACCTGTATAAGAAGGAAACCTGTAGAGATGGAAAGAAATCTCCAGAACGGTACGATTTTATATATAAAATCGTCCTGTATAAGCCGGAAACCTTCATAATGCGGAAATGGAATTGTTTTTAAAGTACCAATAGTTAATTTTTACCTCAGAAAGACGGAAAATTATCCTTAAGCATGTTCTAATTACAGTATTAATAACCACACGTAAAAATTCTGCATTATATCGTTTTACCTTCTTGTGTTGCCATTGTATTGCGGGGATACCCTTGTTATGTGTGACAGCAGGGAATCCCTCCTTTTCCTTGCCTGCTTACGTAACCTTCGAGGGAGTTGGGAAACTCTTCACTTCTGTAGTTGAGTTCCTTCTCGCTTTTGTGTAATAAAGTTGTTTTGTACTGCCGTGCAAACTGAGCTGTGTTACATACACTATTTTGTCTGTATTTCATTTCAATACATTATGTCTTTAAAGCGTGCATGTAAAACCCTTACACTGCATGAGAAAATTCAAGCTTGTAATTTGGGAACCCTTTATAAGAAGGAAAACTGCCAAGACGGAAATATATTTAAGGAACCGTCAATGTTCTTTAATAGACAGGTTTTACTGTACTACCTCGTAGTGTTAATTCCTAAAAAAGTAAATTGATTTCTCAGTTGTGAAGATTTTGGGAAAACAACATATGAAAATGTTGTAAGTAATCAAGTGTGTGTGTACCCATTCCAACAAGACTGTTTTGTCTTCTTCATTTGTGAAGATAGAATTTAGATTCATGACCTTTGTGTTATGTATTTTCATATCTCATTATTATTTATCGTTCATGCTGGTTTACATTGCATTAGCTTTATTGGTGACAAGTAAAATTTATGTCACATGCAAAGAGTACAAAATACCTTTGTGTTGTATATCATGAGTAGAATCCGGATGTTAGTCACTTAAAAAATTCAAAATACGCTCTTATAAAATATTGTTTATTTTTTATTTCACTCACCTCATATTTCATAACTCCTAGCAAACCCAGGGTTTCGTCACATCCTTTGTGACATTCTCAATGCTGTGTCGTGAACGTGACACAGTATTGAGAATGTCACAAAGGATGTGACGAAACCCTGGGTTTGCGAGGAGTTATGAAGTATGAAGTGAGTGAAATAAAAAATAAACAATATTAAAAAACCTCATAGTGTTATTTCCTATCTACATATCTTATAAAATAGTCTACAACATAAATTTTTACAGTCTTATATAAAGAATATAAACATATGCTATCAATAGCATAAGAAGATATCAGAGATGATTTTGGAACTTGTTTTGCCTTTTTACAAAGATAATATGTATGTTTTGCAGTGTGTACGTGCTGCGAAACATGGCACTTCTTTGCGCAATTCACTGAAATTTTGCAAAACAATATTGAACCGTCACTTGAGAACATTTCTGCACCAAATTCTTTCATGAAATTTGTCAGCTTGTCTTACTATTGTCCGTTCTTACAGCATAGTAAAACAACTGTTCTAAAGGTGTAAAAAAAAGCCATGTACACTTATTGCACCACTTTGTCTTTGAAGCACCTGTCTGTGAACGAGGACTACAGACTGAATTCAGTGTTACCAACATCAAAAATAATATTGCCAGTCACTTAAAGGTTTCTATGCAAAGATATGTGTCATGAACTTTGTCCATTTAAATTAATTTAATTGAAATAGTAAGTTAATTTCGAGAAAAGTAGGCATTTATAGGCATTGTAAGCTGAAATAGGCATTTATAGGCAAAATTAACTTCATGCAAAACAGCTGTAGGGTCATCAGTATGAACTTATATGAAGTCACTTTTACAATATCTATAATAAATAACTGTAGGCATTTTCCCTGACATCCGGTCTCTAATCATGACATTTAAACACAAGAGTATGCAATTTCCTTTATCGTTTATGTTTACAGAGTGAATGAAACTGAGAATTGTGACTCAAGTACTTTTTAAGTTTAAAAAATTTTCTCGCAAGGGAACTGTCAACCATTCCATGCCGAAACCTACCTTAAAATTTCCCCCAAAGAAGCATTGTGATGTACCAAGGTTGTGTCCAAAAAATTATTTGCTGTTTTTCCCATTTCTTTTCTAAAATCTGTCTTATGCTAAAAATCTGATCTGTTGTAGACCTATATTTAACTTTTACAGTTTCATCAATGTGGATTTAGAAGAAACAGGTCTACAACAGATCAGATATTTGACATAAGACAGATTTTAGAAATGAAATGGGAATATAATCAACTATATGTAGACATCAAAAAGGCATACAATTCAATTAAGAGGGAGAAGTTATATAGTATCCTGGTGGAGCTCAGAATTCCTAAAAAGTTAGTTAGACTTATACGAATGTGTCTAAATGGCAAAAAAAAGTAGGATATGTGTGGCAAACAGTTTTCAGATACTTTTGAAATCCACAGTGGGTTGAAGCAAGGAGATGCACTATCTCCTCTACTATTTAATTTTGTACTAGAGTATGCTATAAAATCTTTAGAGGATGAGGAAGGCTTACAACTCAATGGTATTAATAAGCTGTTAGTTTATGCTGATGATGTACTATTGAGCGATAGCGAGGAGATACTAAAGGACAACACGCACACACTATTGAGTAACACTAAGAAATTAGGACTGGAAGTAAACATAAAAAAACTAAATATATGTTCACACATAAAAATGTGTTCTATAATGGAAATGGACAACTAATGACAAATGAGGGAAATTTTTAAAGAAGTGGCTGATTTCAAGTATCTAGGAACAATTATTACAAATAGGAATGAGATGTAGAAAGAAATTAAACATAGGCTCAATTCTGGAAATGCGTGCTATTATGCATTGCAGGGACTCTTGTTGTTCCAACTCCTTTCAAAAACGTTAAACTGAAAATATGTAAAATTGTTATTCTCCCTGTTATATTATATGCATGTGAAACATGGACTCTTACTTTAAGGGAGAAAAGAAGATTATGAGTATTTAAGAATAAAGTTCTTAGGAAAGTTTTTAGGCCACAAGGAGATAAACAGGCAGGTGAATGGAGTGAGGTACATAATATGTACAGGGAACCAGATATAATCTTCTTCTTCCAACCAAGTATTAGGCCTGTTACAATTTCACTGATGAATTTTGTATCCAGCGTTTCCTTAGAGGCCCAAAGATCTCTTCCCTGTTGGACAAGATTGAAACATGGCCTTGGGAACTCTATCTGAACAGCCAGATATAATAAGCACAGTTAAGTCTCATAGACTGCGATGGGCAGGACATGTGGCACGAATGGGGAATGAAAGAGGTGCATGGAAACTTCTTGTAGGAAAATGCCCAGTTGGTAGACCTAGAATGAAGTGGGAGAATAACATTATCCATGATTTGAGGGAAGTAGATTATACAGGGGATGATTGGAAAATATTAGCTCAGAATAGGAATGTATGGAGAGCTTATGTCCATGTGGCCATGAACCTATGGGTTTGATAGAGCCAGTGAGTAAGTTAACTGCAAGGCACAGAGATAAATGTATTTGGTTGTTCTCATCTCAGAAATTAAGGGCCGCATGCAAATACATTAGTCTCTACTCAAATTACTTCCAATCACTGGTGAGCTGATTCACCGTGAGAAAGTGCAAAGATCGAATTAGCTACCCACAAACTGATCATGCATGAAAGTCGTCATTTTCGTAATATTGGCAAGAAATTACCCAGAATTCTCAGCGATAAAACTACTTCCGTTATTTTCGTCTGCTATAGAGGAATGCATTTACGCTTGCGTCCCGCAAATAATACCGTATATGACGACGTCTGCATTGCGCAATATTATGCCGATTCTCCTGTTCTTCCAGTTGAATTCTTTGGTAGACTCTATCAAATTCCTCTTCTCCGCGTATACCGAAAACATGATCGAAGTCTTCAAGGTCCGACATCTTGGATAAAGTGGCAAGGTTTTGAACTACATCGGTCCCCTTCGGGATTCTCACGATAAGTTTCTATCTTAAGTTACCTCGTCAGGTAGCTTACGAATTTCAACATTTATTATCGCATGAATAGATTTCTGAGTAAGCAAAATCGTGTTAGGATAAAACTTTCTCAGCAGAGAACGCCTTTTACGGTCTAATGCGTTCAAAGATTCGATCATAAGTCATTCATCACAGATAGATTTTGGAAGTTAAAACAAGAAATGCTGTAAAAGCCACTTTGTGGTGTTAAGGCATTATTTTAGTTTAAAACGGTCTGGTTTGAATTAAGTTGATTAGTGTTAACAACTTTTTCAAGAATATTATTTTATTTTAGGAAGTGATATTTTGAGGTTCTTTTAATTAAATTATTTTTAGTCTGTTCATCTTACCTCAATATTAATGTTGATTTGTTCTTGAACATATTTTGATTATATCATAAGTATGGGCAAGATGCTGACAATGATTATTATATAATGGAAACATGTTCAATAAGAAATGAACATTAATACTGAGGTAAGATGAACAGACTGAAAATAATATAGTTAATATTAATTATTTCCTGAAATAAAAAGAACGAAACATGTATGTTGGTGAAAAGTTGGGCTTGAAGCTTCTCTAAATTCTGTGTGCTGTTTCTTTAATGTACAAAAATGTATGAATACTGGAAAAAAAGAGTGCATATGTGATATATTAAAGAAAGGGACATCTTTGCTAATATTTTTGTTATGGTTTTGTTTCACCTTTTGTTACATTAAAAAAAAGAAATTTTGTCTCCTCTCCAAAAAGATGATTGTTACATTTTCCTAATTCTATCTCAGATCCATTCCTACACTGACATCTGCTTTTACCGTTATTATTATTCCATCCATCCATAGTAATTCTGCCCGAGGGCAGGTCTTTCACTGCAATCATAGCATTTTCATGCTATGCTTGCAGCTTTACTAGGCAATTGTAGGTGTGGTAGCTTCCCGTTGCTTTCCACACCGGTGAAGGATGATGATGATGGCCATATGATTTCGGGGACCGTTTGACATTTGACTTATAGGTGAGGAAAAACAACGATAAAAACCTCACCCAGAAAAACTGCCCCAACCGGGGATTGAACCTGGGCCCACTGCGTGACAAGGCAGCACACTACCTCGAGACCACAGCGGTGGACTATTATAAGATAAAAACTTAAAATATGTACCTCTTTGACAGGTGCCATCATCCTCAACAATGTTAAAATATTATCTGGAGGCCTTTCAGAAGTTAACTTCCATCATCAGCAGGATGAGCTTCTGCTACTAGTTGTTGTTTATGATGTTGTAGACTGCAAGTGTCTGTAGTTGCTGCTACAGACACTTGGGGTCTACATCATCATAAACAACTAGTAGCAGAAGCTCATCCTGCTGATGATGAAAGTTAACTTCCGAAAGGCCTCCAGATATTTTTAAATATAATATTTTAACATCGTTGAGGACGACGGCACCTGTCAAAAAGGTACATATTTTAAATTTTTATCTTATGACTATTCACCTGAACGGAATTTGATATGAATTTTTTTATTGCAGATGAGCCCATGTAGGACTACGCAGAGTACTTAGAGGCGTTTCCTTTGAGCCCAAATTTCTTTCATTCATTTGCTATGAGCTTGTTTTCTCTCACCTGTCCAAGTTCCAGTTTTTTCTTCGGTTTGTCCTCTTGGTCAACTTGCCACTTATTCACCTTAATTCTAAATATATATCTGTTTGGGATATCTTCTTTAGTAATTCCTGCCAGTTTTAAGTCCTTTTTGACTTCATCAATCCACTTCATAGTATCCACTGGAGCTTTACTTCTGTTTTCGTAGAATTCCATTATCTGTTTTGTAAGCCTATTTGAGTTCATTCGTTTAATATGGCCATAAAATTTTAACCTTCGTTTTCTAATATCACTATGAATGTCTGTATATATTTTTATTTCCTTTTTACTTCTGAGTCTAAATGCTTCACCTATGACTTGTGGACCTAAAACTTTTCTTATAATTTTGCATTCTTTTTTCACTATATTTTCGATATATTTTTTTTCTGTTCAAAATTAATGTTTCTGCTCCATAGAGGCACTCTGGTTTAATTACAGTGTTATAGTGTCGTAATTTTGTATGTAAAGATATGCATTTTTATTATAATTGTTGTGAGTAAGCCGAAATGTTGTTTCCATTTTTTGGCATCTACTTTTATTATTATTATTATTATGAGTAAGGTATTTTGACTCACCTCATATATTTTGATTTTCTGGCAGACTACAGTTGTCGATCCTGCAGATTGATCTCTGCTGCCTCTGTTGGCTGACTGATGAACTTCCAAATCATTTTTTTTATTTTCATCCTTCATTTTCAGTAAATATTCTTTTTATTTACTGTTATTTGATATTTTTATAAGAAAGAAAGTACCACGCCATAGCCGAGTGGTTAAGGCAGGAAGCCTTGACACAGAGCTATGGAACTTGCGCTGGTTCGAGTCTCCATGGGGGAAGAAATGTTCTCACGGCATTTCAGCCAGTATGTGACCGGTGCCCACCCACCATCGTGAGGCATTTGGGTAGCTACAATAAGTAGCGGCTCCAGGTTGAGAAAACCAGCTATAACGGCTAGGGACGCGACATGCTGACCACATGTCACCCCTACACTAGCTAGATGGTCTTTGCCTCTGTGATTGACACGTGTGGATGTGAGGCCGGCAGCCGGATGATAGGCTAAGGGCCTTCTAGACCTGTCACGCCAGGAGTTAAAATAAGAAACAAAAGAACTATAATATTGCACTTCATTTTTTAATAATTGCTTTAGTTTCTATAGCCCTTTTACAGTTTTAAATATACATGCATAGTGTTCTGCCCGGAGCAGGTCTTTCACTGCAAACTCAACATTCTCCACTCTTTCCTTAACTCAGCTTTCCTTTTTGTATCTGCATACAAACCATTTATTTTAATATTGTCTATCATCTGATGTCTTTTTCTGCCTCTGACCTTCTTTCCGTTGACCATTTCTTCTAGGGCATCCTTCAGCAGGCAGTTTCTTGTTAGCCAGTGGCCAATTATTTTGTTTTGAAAAAATATATATATTGAACTAGAAGGTATTTCAAATCTTATGCATTAGCAAAGGATATGGCATAATAAATTGTTTGATGATTTGAATTCGTAACTGAGGAAAAAGTATAGGAATATAATTCAAACTGAGATTGGAATCATCTTAACAATGAAAGAATCAAAGTGGCAGATTGTTTTCATATGAAATGGAGAAAGGCAAATGAACACAATTTCAAATATTTTTATTACAAATATAAAGTACATATATTTTCTCTCTATATTTTAATATGAGGAACTTTGTGGTAGAAATGAAACAAAATTTGTATTAAGAGATAATTATGAAATTGAAGAATTTTAGGTTAAAAATCATGAAAGGTCTTAGTAACCGGTATCCTGAAATATGGGACCTTATGAGGTGAGATGAAAATACATTTAACCTATTCCATTTATAAATTGTAAATTACCTCATAGTGTTACTTCCCAGTGTAATTTTCATTAAGTTTGTTAGTGTTTTATTTAGCTGTTTATGCTGATGATGTAGTACTATTGGCCGATAGCGAGGAGATACTAAAGGACAACACGCACACACTATTGAGTAACACTAAGGAATTAGGACTGGAAGTAAATATCAATAAAACTAAATATATGGTCACACGTAGAAATACATTATATAATGGAAATGGAGAGGTATTGACAAATGAGGGAAATTTTGAGGAAGTGGCTGAATTCAAATACCTAGGAACAATAATCACAAATAGGAATGAGATGCACAAAGAAATTAAACATAGGCTCAATTCTGGAAATGCGTGCTATTATGTATTACAGAGACTCTTAATGTCCCAACTCCTTTCAAAAAACGTTAAACTGAAAATATATAAAACTATTATTCTATCAGTTATATGGATGCGAAACATGGACTCTTACTTTAAGGGAGAAAAAGAGATTACATGTATTTGAGAATAAAGGTCTTAGGAAAATTTTTGGACCAAAGAGAGATGAACAGACAGGTGAATGGAGAAGACTCAAAACAATGAACTACATGGTCTTTATAGGAAACCAGATATAATAAGAAGAGCTAAGTCTCATAGACTGCAATGGGTAGGGCATGTGGCACAAATGGTGAATGAAAGACGTGCATGGAAGCTTCTTGTAGGGAAACCAGATGGAATGCGCCCAGTTGGTAGACCAAGAATGAGGTGGGAGAATAACATTAAGCATGATGTGAGGGAAGTAGATTATACAGGGGATGATTGGAAAGCATTAGCTCAGGATAGGAGCTTATGTCTGCGGAGCCATGAACCTATGGGTTTAATAGTGCCAGTGGGTAAGTAAGTATATATATATATCTTCTTCTTAAATGTAATTTGTAGGATTTTCATCCTATTTATTTCGAAAATCACTCCTCGGAGGAAGGTGTATTGGAAGTGCAAAGTATATATATATGAATATGAAAGTTTTCCGTGTCTTGGATTCAAGTCCGGCCTCTGGCCACTGATTCCAACGTTTCGACATGATCCCACATGCCATTATCAAGGAATGATAAGTTTGAGTCACAGGTATAGGTCTTATATAATAAAATATATAGAGTTTTCACTGTGGTCCATTTCCAAAGCCGTACACTCATCCAAGGTTTAGTTCTTATGTAGTTAAATCACAAGGCATCTACGAGATCCCTTGCACCTCATGCAAACAAACATATGTAGGACGTACCAACAGACAAATTTCCTGCCAAATACAAGAACATAAGGCTGCAATAAATCGTCAAGAACCTACATCAACTTTGGTGCAACATATGAAACAGAGGGGTCACAAGATCGACCTTACTGGATCTAGAACGTTGGCTAAAATAGATCATGAAAAATCAAGAATCTGCAGAGAAGCAATAGAGATTGAGAAAAGGTCACATTGCATGAACACTCGAGATGATGCCCAAAGATTACCATCTACATGGAAAACTGCTCTCGCTACCCACCATGTCATCCCCAGTACAGCGAAGAAGATAGGAAGAAAATCTCGATCAGGCAACATGGAGTGTGGTCGACACTTGGATGGGTGTGCGGCTTCCGAAATGGACCACACTGAAAACTGAAGATGTTTAACTACATAAGAATTAAACCTTGGATGGGTGTACATCTTCGGAAACGGACCACAGCGACAACTCTGTGTTTTATTATATACGACCTAAACCTGTGACTCGAACTTATCATTCCTTGATAATGACATGTGGGTTCATGTCGGAATCAGTGGCCAGAGGCCGCACTTCAATCCAAGACGCGGAAAACCCAAGAAACTTTCTTATTCATACTTATATCCGCAAAAATCTGCAATGTAATATATATATATATATATGATATGAAAAGAAAAATGAATGCTTGAGTCAGGATTTGAACCCGAGTCTATAAACTCTGTACGTTTAGCGTTCTAACGACCTGAGCTACCCAAGAATTCCAACACAAACATACATTTTTCTTATACATGTAGTAATCTCAATTCACACAAGAGGTAGCGGAAATTTGTTCCGGCTGACATCTAGCGGCTAACATAACAGTTAAGCATATCATATTTGCATTCATTGCCAAATGTCAAAAATATATTTATAACATCTATAAATACAAGCGTTACTGCTATAAAGTAAATATTCTCTTTAAAAATTTGCTTATCTGTTATGTTAGCCGCTAGATGTCAGCCGGAACAAATTTCCGCTACCTCTTGTGTGAATTGAGATTACTATATGTATTAAAGAAATGTATGTTTGTGTTGGAATTCTTGGGTAGCTCAGGTCGTTAGAGCACTAAACGTACAGAGTTTAGAGACTCGGGTTCAAATCCCGACTCAAGCATTCATTTTTCTTTTCATATCATATTTGAATTCATTGCCAAATGTCAAAAATATATTTATAATATATATATATATATATATACGTAAACACAGTGTAACAAAAAGGTATGTCAAAATTTTGGGAAAACATTTCTTGCAGATAAAGGATAAAAAAAAGTTATATAAACATAGGTCCATGAATTGTTTATTCTCTTGGTAGAGCTTTTTTTTTTAGAACTGTTGTACAGTAGTAGTAAACATCACATGTTCTGCATTATAATCTATGGGAATCTGATTACAGGTAGGTTTTATGTTTGAGATCTTAGCTTCCCAGACTGGCTAATGTAAATAAAAAGCTGACAAGACAAAATATAAAATCAAAGACTACGCAAATAGCAAATTGAAGTGAAACTTAGAAAAAATAAGAGGACATTAGATGGAATTATAAAATTATTTACATAATAAGGCTGTTCTTTACATCTGACGCGACTTTTTAATTCTGTTCATAAACTTCGTTGAATTTTATTCTTAGGGTTACATTTTCCAAATTATTTGCCACCATTTTAAATGATTTTTTCTATCGATTATTAAAATTATTTTTCTATGATACTTAATTACATATGTAGCATGAAGATGTGGCAGCCATATTGATTTTAACAAATATCTAGTGCAGCCAACACAGAGTATGTACAAATTAACTGTACACATACACTTCAGAAATTCACAACTTATTTATTTTTTTGCATTGCATTCTTTCACAGGGTAGAGTACTTAAATTGCATCAGGTTAGCTTTTAGGTTGGTCTTTCGCAGGTTAGAGTAATTAAATTGCGTTAGGTTAGCTTTTAGGTTGGTCTTTCGCAGGTAAGAGTACTTAAATTGCATCAAGTTAGCTTTTAGGTTGGTCTTTCACAAATTTGAGTACTTAAAATGCATCAGGTTAGCTTTTAGGTTGGTCTTTCCCAGGTTAGACCACTTAAATTTCATCAAGTTAACTTTTAGGTTGGTCTTTCACAGGTTAGAGTATTTAAATTGCATCAGATTAGCTTTTAGGTTGATCTTTCGCAGGTTAGATTTCTTAAATTGAATTAGGTTAGCTTTTAGTTTGGTCTTTCGCAGGTTAGAGCACTTAAAATACGTTAGGTTAGCTTTTAGCTTGGTCTTTCACAGGTTAGAGTACTTACATTGCATTAGGTTAGCTTTTAAGTTGGTCTTCGCAGGTTAGAGCACTTAAATTGCATCAGGTTAGCTTTTAGTTTGGTCTTTCGCAGGTTAGAGCACTTAAATTACGTTAGGTTAGCTTTTACGTTGGTCTTCGCAGGTTAGAGCACTTAAATTGCATCAGGTTAGCTTTTAGGTTGGTCCTTCGCAGGTTAGAGCACTTAAATTGCATCAGGTTAGCTTTTAGTTTGGTCTTTCACAGGTTAGAGTACTTACATTGCATTAGGTTGGTCTTTCGCAGTTTAGAGCACTTAAATTAAGTTAGGTTAGCTTTTAGGTTGGTCTTTCACAGGTTAGAGTACTTACATTGCATTAGGTTAGCTTTTAGGTTGGTCTTCGCAGGTTAGAGCACTTAAATTGCATCAGGTTAGCTTTTAGGTTGGTCTTTCGCAGGTTAGAGCACTTAAATTGCATCAGGTTAGCTTTTAGGTTGGTCTTTCACAGGTTAGAGCACTTAAATTGCATCAGGTTAGCTTTTAGCTTGGTCTTTCACAGGTTAGAGTACTTACATTGCATTAGGTTAGCTTTTAGGTTGGTCTTCGCAGATTAGAGCACTTAAATTGCATCAGGTTAGCTTTTAGTTTGGTCTTTCGCAGGTTAGAGCACTTAAATTACGTTAGGTTAGCTTTTAGCTTGGTCTTTCACAGGTTAGAGTACTTACATTGCATTAGGTTAGCTTTTAGGTTGGTCTTCGCAGGTTAGAGCACTTAAATTGCATTAGGTTAGCTTTTAGGTTGGTCTTTCGCAGGTTAGAGCACTTAAATTTCATTAGGTTAGCTTTTAGGTTGGTCTTTCACAGGTTAGAGTACTTACATTGCATTAGGTTAGCTTTTAGGTTGGTATTTCGCAGGTTAGAGCACTTAAATTGCATTAGGTTAGCTTTTAGGTTGGTCTTTCGCAGGTTAGAGCACTTAAATTGCATCAGGTTAGCTTTTAGGTTGGTCTTTTGCAGGTTAGAGCACTTAAATTGCATTAGGTTAGCTATTAGGATGGTCTTTCGCAGGTTAGAGCACTTAAATTGCATCAGGTTAGCTTTTAGGTTGGTCGTTCGCAGGTTAGAGCACTTAAATTGCATTAGGTTAGCTTTTAGGTTGGTTCTTTCGCAGTTTTTAGAGCACTTAAATTGCATCAGGTTAGCTTTTAGGTTGGTCTTTCGCAGGTTAGAGCACTTAAATTGCATTAGGTTAGCTTTTAGGTTGGTCTTTCGCAGGTTAGAGCACTTAAATTGCATCAGGTTAGCTTTTAGGTTGGTCTTTCGCAGGTTAGAGCACTTAAATTGCATCAGGTTAGCTTTTAGGTTGGTCTTTCACAAATTTGAGTACTTAAATTGCATCAGGTTAGCTTTTAGGTTGGTCTTTCACATGTTAGAGCACTTAAATTGCATTAGGTTAGCTTTTAGGTTGGTCTTTCGCAGGTTAAAGTACTTAAATTGCATCAGGTTAGCTTTTAGGTTGGTCTTTCACAGGTTAGAGCACTTAAATTGCATTAGGTTAGCTTTTAGGTTGGTCCTTTGCAGGTTAGAGCACTTAAATTGCATCAGGTTAGCTTTTAGGTTGGTCTTTTACAGGTTAGAGAACTTAAATAGCATCAGGTTAGCTTTTAGGTTGGTCTTTCGCAGGTTAGAGCACTTAAATTGCATTAGGTTAGCTTTTAGGTTGGTCTTTCGCAGGTTAGAGCACTTAAATTGCATCAGGTTAGCTTTTAGGTTGGTCTTTCGCAGGTTAGAGCACTTAAATTGCATTAGGTTAGCTTTTAGGTTGGTCTTTCGCAGGTTAGAGCACTTAAATTGCATTAGGTTAGCTTTTAGGTTGGTCTTTCGCAGGTTAGAGCACTTAAATTGCATCAGGTTAGCTTTTAGGTTGGTCTTTAGCAGTGTTAGAAGCACTTGAAATTGTGCATTAGGTTTAGCTTTTAGGTTGGTCTTTCGCAGGTTAGAGCACTTAAATTGCATTCAGGTTAGATTTTTAGGTTGGTCTTTCACAGGTTAGAGCACTTAAATTGCATCAGGTTAGCTTTTAGGTTGGTCTTTCGCAGGTTAGAGCACTTAAATTGCATTAGGTTAGCTTTTACGTTGGTCTTTCGCAGGTTAGAGCACTTAAATTGCATCATGTTAGATTTTAGGTTGGTCTTTTGCAGGTTAGAGCACTTAAATTGCATCAGGTTTGCTTTTAGGTTGGTCTTTAGCAGGTTAGAGTACTTAAATTGCATCAGGTTAGCTTTTAGGTTGTGCTTTCGCAGGTTTAGTAGTCACTTAAATTGCATCAGGTTAGGCTTTTAGGTTGGTCTTTTGGCAGTTTATTAGCACTTAATCATTGCATCATGTTAGTTTTTTGGGTTGGTCTTTTGCAGGTTTAGAGCACTTAAATTTCATCATGTTAGCTTTTAGGTTGGTCTTTAGCCGGTTAGAGCACTTCTATTTGCATCATGTTAGCTTTTAGGTTGGTCTTTTGCGGGTTTAGAGCACTTTAGAATTGCATCATGTTAGCTTTTAGGTTGGTCTTTTGCAGGTTAGAGATTTTTAATTGCATCATGTTAGCTTTTAGGTTGGTCTTTTGCAGGTTAGAGTACTTAAATTGCATCATGTTAGCTTTTAGGTTGGTCTTTTGCAGGTTAGAGCACTTAAATTGCATCATGTTAGCTTTTAGGTTGGTCTTTTGCAGGTTAGAGTACTTAAATTGCATCATGTTAGCTTTTAGGTTGGTCTTTTGCAGGTTAGAGTACTTAAATTGCATTATGTTAGCTTTTAGGTTGGTCTTTTGCAGGTTATAGAGCACTTACATTGCTTCAGGTTAGCTTTTAGGTTGGTCTTTTGCAGGTTAGAGAGTCTTAAATTGCATCATGTTAGCTTTTAGGTTGGTCTTTTGCAGGTTAGCGTACTTAAATTGCATCATGTAGCTTTTAGGTTGGTCTTTAGGCAGGTTTAGAGCATGTATATTGCATCATGTTAGCTTTTAGGTTGGTCTTTAGCAGTGTAGAGTACTTAAATTGCATCATTGTTAGCTTTTAGGTTGGTCTTTTGCAGGTTAGAGCACTTAAATTGCATCAGGTTAGCTTTTAGGTTGGTCTTTAGCAGGTTAGTAGGCCACTTAAATTGCCTCATGTTCGCTTTTAGGTTGGTCTTTTGCAGGTTTTAGAACTCTTAATTGCATCATGTTAGCTTTTAGGTTGGTCTTTTGCAGGTTAGAGATCTTTAATTGCATCGGGTTAGCTTTTAGGTTGGTCTTTAGCAGGTTAAGAGCACTTATATTGCATTATGTTCGCTTTTAGGTTGGTCTTTTGCAGGTTAGAGCACTTTAATTGCATCAGGTTGGTTTTTAGGTTGGTCTTTTGCAGGTTAGAGCACTTAAATTGCATCTGTGTTAGCTTTTAGGTTGGTCTTTCGCCGGTTAGAGCACTTACATTTCATTAGGTTAGCTTTTAGGTTGGTCTTTCGCAGGTTAGAGCACTTAAATATTGCGTCAGGTTGGCGTTTAGGTTGGTCTTTTGCAGGGTTTAGAGCACTTAAATTGCATCATGTTAGCTTTTAGGTTGGTCTTTTGCAGGTTAGAGCACTTAAATTTCATTAGGTTAGCTTTTAGGTTGGTCTTTCGCAGGTTAGAGCACTTAAATTGCATCAGGTTAGCTTTTAGGTTGGTCGTTCGCAGGTTAGAGCACTTAAATTGCATTCTGTTAGCTTTTAGGTTGGTCTTTTCTTAGGTTGTTAGAGCACTTAAATTTCATTAGGTTAGCTTTTAGGTTGGTCTTTCGCAGGTTAAAGCACTTAAATTGCATTATGTTAGCTTTCAGGTTGGTGTTTTCGCATGTGGTTGGTTTTAGAGCACTTAAATTGCATCAGGTTAGCTTTTAGGTTGGTCTTTCGCAGGTTAGTTAGAGCATTTAAATTGCATTAGGTTAGCTTTTAGTTTGGTTCTTCACTAAGTTAGAGTACTTAAATTTCATTCTGGTTAGCTTTTAGGTTGGTCTTTCACAGTTTAGAGCACTTAAATTGCATTAGGTTAGCTTTTAGGTTGGTATTTCGCAGGTTAAAGTACTTACATTGCATCAGGTTAGCTTTTAGCTTGGTCTTTCACAGGTTTTTAGAGCACTTAAATTGCATTAGGTTAGCTTTTAGGTTGGTCCTTTGCAGGTTAGAGCACTTAAATTGCATCAGGTTAGCTTTTAGGTTGGTCTTTCGCAGGTTAGAGAACTTAAATAGCATCAGGTTAGCTTTTAGGTTGGTCTTTCGCAGGTTAGAGCACTTAAATTGCATTAGGTTAGCTTTTAGGTTGGTTTTTCAGGGTTTCGAGCACTTAAATTGCATTAGGTTAGATTTTAGGTTGGCTCTTCGCAGGTTAGAGAACTTAAATTGCATTAGGTTCGCTTTTAGGTTAGTTCTTCGCAGGTTAGAGCACTTAAAGTTCATTAGGTTAGCTTTTAGGTTAGTTAAGTATCATGTATATGTTGGCTGCATCCCATGATTCCATAGTGTAAACCACTTTGTGTTTGTTTGCGCATGCGCATGGTATATGATTGGAACTTAGAAACATTTTTCACGTCACATGTAAGGAATGTCCAAAAATAATTTAGAGAGAAAATACTGTTACGTTTTGCTAGAATAATGAATAAATTTTCAGGAGATTAT
Source organism: Diploptera punctata (assembly GCA_030220185.1). Taxonomy (NCBI): domain Eukaryota; kingdom Metazoa; phylum Arthropoda; class Insecta; order Blattodea; family Blaberidae; genus Diploptera; species Diploptera punctata. The sequence continues at coordinate 785,632 of JASPKZ010007527.1, read as the reverse complement.
AAAGTTTCACCGCACATATTGTTGTATCCATGTGAGAAATACAGAAACTTTTGTAAAAACAGTATATTGATCGGAATAACATTTTTTGCTACCTTCAGGTCTTCTCCCTACACTGACGATACCCCTTAAATAATATCTTTCGTTATATCTGAATGTAAGTCCTCCACCGCTGTCTCCTGGACAAACACTTGTTCCTGGAATTAATCAACAAACATTATAGTTAAGATACAAAATAATTTTCAAAAATCATATTTAAAATCTAGAAATAAGTTCTCACCATTTGTGTAGCCAGCACAAAACTTATCCTTGGTAATAAAATCTCGAAAAGTTACAGAAACTTCATCCCAGCATTTATCGAAATCTACAAATGGTAACTGAGTAGTTAACAACACTTTGCTGGCTTCGTTGTCATCGCCAACTCCCCACCCAGTTATCTGCACAAATAAAAACAAGACTTGAAATAAACACCGCACACATCCAATACCAACTGTTACAAATCAATTTATTTACAGTTCTATTTACCTCAATATTAATGTTGATTTGTTCTTGGACATGTTTCAAAACAATTCTGTTTTATCGTCAGTTTGTCCAGACTGGTTAGATTTATGTTGCAAATCCTGGATGTCAATGTCAGCTCCATCCTGTGGTTGGCCAAAGAACCCGCAAACAAGGTCACGCTCCGTCGGTATTTCAAAATTCATAACTCTATTTTTGTTCTTCTGAATATAGATTTTTTCCCCAAATAGTCAGCTCTTTTGTATTTTCTAACTGTTTTAATAATTTAGTGTCTGAATTTATATTATGTTTTTCAGACCAAACATGAGCAGCAACTGCAGATTTTTCTATTTTCCCATTTTTAATAAATAAAAAAAAATGAGGAATATATCAAATTGAATGCACAGGTTGTGAAAAACAAAAAGAAACCTAAAAATTAGGACCAAAGAACACATAAGAAATATTAAAAATGGGGAAATAGAAAAATCTGCAGTTGCTGCTCATGTTTGGTCTGAAAAACATAATATAAATTCAGACACTAAATTATTAAAACAGTTAGAAAATACAAAAGAGCTGACTATTGGGAAAAAAAAATCTATATTCAGAAGAACAGAAACAGAGTTATGAATTTTGAAATACCGACGGAGCGTGACCTTATTTGGAGGTTCTTTGACCAATCACAGGATGGAGCTGACATCGACATCCAGGGGGTGTGCAACATAAATCTAACCAGTCTGGACAAGCTGACGATAAAACAGAATTGTTTTGAAACATGTCCAAGAACAAATCAACATTAATATTGAGGTAAGATGATTAATTCAGATTGTAAATAAATTAATTAAATAACCTCAAAATATCACTTCCTAAAATTAAATATTTGTTACAAATCAGTTTAGGAATCCCAAAAACTATAAATTATAGACCATCCTCTGTTATTTTGGACATTTTATTTTTCATTCTTTGTTGTTCTTACTTTTCCTCATGATTTATTATTATTATTATGCAATTGCGAGGAGATACTAAGGGCCAGCATGCAAGTGTATTGAGTTTATACTAAGAAACTGGGACTGGAAGTAATTATCAATAAAACTAAATATATGTTCACACGTAGAAATACATTATATAATGGAAATGAGGGAAATTTTAAAGAAGTGGCTGAATTCAAATACCTAGGAACTATAACTGCAAACAGGAATGAGATGCACAAAGAAATTAAACATAGGTTCAATTCTGGAAATGGGTGCTATTATGTATTACAGGGACTCTTGACTTCCCAACTTCTCTCAAGAAAAAAATAAAACTGAAAATATATAAAACTGTTATTCCCCCAGTTATACTATTATAGGGATGTGAAACATGGACTTTACTTTAAGGGAGGAGAAAATGTTACAAGTATTTGAGAATAAAATTCTTAGATATTTAGACTAAAGAGAGATGAACAGACAGGTGAATGGAGAAGACTACATAACAATGAACTACATGGTCTTTATAGGAAGCCAGATATAATAAGAACAGTTAAGTCTCGTAGACTGCGATGGGCAGGACATGTGGCACGAATAGGGAATGAAAGAGGTTAATAAATGAGTTGGAGAAGATGCTTTAACATCTCACCTCATAAATTTGCGTGTCTTCACGATACCGGTTTCAAAAGTAATACTGTACTTTTGAAGCCGGTATTGTGAAGAGACAGAACTTCGTGAGGTGAGATGTTAAAGCATTTTTTCCAACAAATACCTGATAGTGTTTCCTCTCACTGTAATTTTAATTAAATGAAAGAGGGTACTTGAAACCTACTTGAAGCAAAACACGTAGTAGGTAGACCAAGAATGAGTGGAAAGACTAATATTAAGTATGATTTGAGGGAAATTCGATTATACAAGCGGTGATTGGAAAGCATTAGCTCAGGATAGGGATGTATGGAAAGCTTATGTCCCATGAAGCTCTAGGTTCAATAGTGCCAGCTGAGTTACAATAAATGTAATGACGAGTGTAACTTACGTTTCCCAATGTTTCCATGGATAAGTTGATAAGGCGTTTCGTATATGAATTGTTAAGATTCAAGGGGACCAACTGGAAGAACTGCCCAAGTTAGATTTAGTGCTTTCTCCAGTTTTAAGATTGCTATATCGCTGCTAAAATGTGAATCACTCGAGCCTCTATATTCATTGTGTGATTATCATGTCTTTCAACTGTAAATAAATATAATGATTGTAAAGTGTGTGAAAAAGTATACATAGGAAAAATAAAAAGGGAATTTGAATACAAGATGAAAAGAACACCGTAGAAATGTTAAAAAGAAAAGTATGCAATAGCTGCACATGCATGGTCAGAAAAAAACACAGAATCGAAAAACAAAAAGCCAAAGTAAAATTCATTCGGAGAACATTTTGTTTAAACAAACAACATCCATAGGATTCATGCTTCCATGATACCGTGGTTTCAAACACAGTCATGTTCATCCTCAGCCAAAACTCCGACTGACGAAATTCTTCGGCTTGTCAACGGTTCTATTGTCGCCATCTATGTTTGAATTTATGAACTTCGGAATCAAAGTAATTTCGTTAGGACTATACAAAATTCATGGATCTATCTTTATTTTCTGAATGTACATTTTCTCCCAAACTGTCAATTCCAAAGGTTTCTCTAATTGTTTTAAAAGTTTAGCTTCTCTGCCAATTTTATGATGTTCTAATAAAACTATGTGAAGCAATTGCAGATTTTTACATTTCACAGGTGAAATTGAAAAATCTGCAATTTGTGCACATAGTTTATTAGAACATCATAAAATTGGAGGAGAAGCTTAACTTTTAAAACAAGTAGAGAAACTTTGGAATTGAAAGTGGGGGAGGAAAATGTACATTCAGAAAAATAAAGATAGATCAATGAATTTTGATATCACTAAGCGAAATTACTTTGATTTCGAAGGTCATAAATTCAACCATCGATGGCACCAATGAAGCTGGACGACAAATAGAACAGCTGACAGCCGAAAATTTGTTCAGTCGGAGTGGAGGTTCTGGCTGAGGATGAACAGCGACTATGTTTTGAAACCGCGGTATCATGGAAGCATGAATCCTCTGGTCGTGTCGAGTTGTTTAAACAAAAATCGTCTCCGAAGAATTTTTACATGATCATACCTCATAATGTTTACTTCCCAACATTAATTTCATATAAAAGCGAAATTGACTGAAACAGCGGTTGTGAACGTGAGAATGTCACAAATACCAGTGACGAAATCTAGATCTGCGAGGGAATTAAGAAGTATGAGGCGAGTCAAGAAACATCATCATCATAGTACATTCATGAATTTAGGCCATTTGTTGACCTGTTTCGGCCTCAGAGAGAAAAACCACCAGCCAATAAAGACTCTTTTGAGTGGACGTCCTGCTCTTCAGTCTTCCTGCAGGGTGATATTTTCACATTTGTTTGGGTATTCTGTGATCTTACCTTCGATGAACATGTTGCATCCATCTTGGAAGTATGAATCAGAAATTTTGTTTTCTATGAGTGTTCCATGTGTAATTCTTCTACGATGTCTTCATTTTTTTTTTGTGATATAGTAGTGTGCATCCTGCAGTCCTCCGAAGGTATCTCATTTAAGCAGCATCTAAGTCTATGTATATCCTTCTGTTTCAACGTCCATACGTCGAGACCAGACAAAAGATGTGGAAAAGCCAGTAGCAGGTTATACACTTTTAATCTTGAAAAAAACTTTTGGACTAACTGTGGCTTGAAGATAAAATTTATTAACCCTTAAATTCGTGAAATACTTTCGATATTTTTGCATTTACATCTTTTTCTTCTGGCATATGTGAGATGATTGCATCCTAGATATGTAAAATTATTCACCTGCTCCAAAATTTTATTGTCCAGTACAATTTTACTTCTGACAGGATCTACACCTTGTTTTTTCTGTAGATGTCTTCAATCCATATTCTTCTGTAATTTTGTTAAGTTCATACAGACCTTTCTGTAGATTATCTTCTGAATTTGCTATTAGTATTTGGTCATCTGCAAACAATAGGGTGTTTAATTTTCTATTTTCTGATATTCTTATTCCAAATTTATATTTCTTGTTCCAGCAACATATTACCTCATTGATATAAATTGCAAAGAAGTCAAGAAACAACTAAACAAAATTAAAAGAAACCTCTTAGGGTCGAATGTTTGAACGCATTAGACAGTAAAAGGCGTTCTCTGCTGAGAAAGTTTTATCCAAATACATTTTGCTTACTCAGAAATCTATTCATGCGATAATAATTGTAAGCTACCTGACGATTTACCTGAAGATCATAGCTCAAGATAGAAACTTATCGTGAAAATCCCGAAGGGAACCGATGTAGTTTGAAACCTTTGCAGCTTTATCCAAGATGTCGGACCTTGAAGACTTCGATCATGTTTTCGGTATACGCGGAGAAGAGGAATTTGATAGAGTCTACCAAAGAATTCAACTGGAAGAACAGGAGAATCGGCGTAATATTGCACGACGCAGACGCCGTTGCATACGGTATTATTTGCGGGACGGAAGCGTAAATGCGTTCCTCTATAGCAGACGAAAATAACGGAAGTGGTTTTATCGCTGAGAATTCTGGGTAATTCGTTGCCAATATTACGAAAACGTCAACATTCATGCATGACCGGTAAGTCGGCCGTTAATTCGATCTCAGCAATTGCTCACGGTGAGTCAGCTCACCAGTGATTGGAAATAATTTGAGTAGAGACTAATGTATTTGCATGCACAATAGAAGTTAAGGTTTTACTTATTTAAGAAGACTCACCTTCTGTCTTTGTATGTCTGTGTCTTCTACATTCCAGTCTCGATAATATTTTCCAGCTGCAACTTGAAACTTTGATTTATCCAATGCTCTATTGTAGTTATCATTCCAGAAACAATGAGCAGCTGTAGAAGTAAGACATTTACTTTCAAAATTTGAAGCAAGTAACATTATGACGTTTTTATGATTGATTTAACACTTCTCACTCAAGGATAAATTATATTTGAAAAGAAAAATGTTTATATTTGAAGAGAAAAATTTTGGCCTAGACCGAGACTCGAACCCGGGACCTTTGGCTTGCCGGGCCAAATGCTCTACCAACTGAGCTACCGAGGCAAGTTGCGATCTAGATGCAAAATTTTCTCTTATATACGTTGTAATTCCCTCGCGCCAAATGCTTGAAACCTTGGCTTCTTAGTTAAGAAGACATTTATTGGAATTTAACACTACTTTATAAAGCCAGTAGGGCTTAACGCATATAAGAGAAAAATTTGCGTTTAGATCGCAACTCGCCTTGGTAGCTCAGTTGGTAGAGCATTTGGCCTGGCAAGTCAAAGGTCCCGGATTCGAGTCTCGGTCTAGGCGAAAATTTTTCTCTTCAAATATAATTTATCCTTCAGTGAGAAGTGTTAAATCAATAATAAAATCTTCAATAGAAGCCCTACTGGCTTTATAAAGTAGTGTTAAATTCCCAATAAATGTCTTCTTAACTAAGAAGCCACCATTTGCAAAGATAGAAGCAAAGGTTTCAAAGCATTTGGCGCGAGGGAATTACAACGTATATAAGAGAAAAAATTGTGTCTAGATCGCAACTCGCCTCGGTAGCTCAGTTGGTAGAGCATTTGGCCCGGCAAGCCAAAGGTCCCGGGTTCGAGTCTCGGTCTAGGCAAAATGTTTTCTCTTCAAATATAACACCATGATGCCTTATTTTAGAAAGAAAAATTACATTTGAACCCCAGATCTCTAACATTAGTTTGATAACTATTACGCCATTCAAACTTCCGATAGCAGCATCAACTTTCTTTCCACTTATTCAATTGAAGAGTTGCCTGAAAAACAGATCTAACCCACAAACTACAAACTTTTGGGAAAACAAAAAAAAAAATTATAATACTAATTTTGAGGCTACTACCTTTATTATATCACATACATTTTAATCTCTCGTCCTATTGGAAACATATACAGACAATTTGAATGTAAAATAACTTGCTAATAACTGAATATTAACAATTTAATACAGAATTGAGTGCAAAAGTGATCTGTCTCTTTAGAGTGGAAAAATGATCCAACACATAATTAACTAAAAATCTATAATAAGAAATAGAAAATGCATATTGGACACTGATTCAGTTACAAAAATTTCTAACTGATCTGTTTTCAACATTTATTTTCCATTTAATGTTATTTCGTTACATTATTTGTGTCTTTCTTATTTTCACTCAATTTCTCTAAGATTCTGATAGAATTCATGGAATTGTAGTGAAATGATTTTTTAGGATGGAAAAACTAAGGGACATGCACTCTGGGAGGGACTTAAAGCCGTTGTTCATGATTTTCAGGCTTGAAAAAGAACCTTAAGCCTGAATAAAGAGGCCTCTAAGCAAAATTTACCGACCTTCATCAGCTAGTAACGCCTTAGTTGTCTACTATTATTACATTGTATAAGAAAGTAGGAAAGCCAGAAGGAAAACGCCCAATTGGTAGACCAAGAATGAGGTGGGAGAACAACATTAACTATGATTTGAGGGAAGTAGATTATACAGGGAATGATTGGAAAGCATTGGCTCAGGATAGGGATGTATGGAGAGCTTATGTCCGCGCGGCCATGAACCTACGGGTTCGATAGTGCCAGTGAGTAAGTAAGTAAGAAACAAAATTATATTAAGAAACCATAATGTAATATAACTGTAAACACCTTAGATTGCAAAGATAGAAGCAATGGTTTCAAAAGCATTTGACGATAGGGAATTACAACATATATAAGAGAAAAATTTGCGTCTAGATCGTAACTTGCCTCGGTAGCTCAGTTGGTAGAACACTTGGCCCGGAAAGCCAAGGGTCCCGGGTTCGAGTCTCGGTCTAGGTGAAAATTTTTCTCTTCAAATATAATTTACCTTAGATTAAGTTTCAACTAGCCGCACTCTGTAAAAGTATAATGAATTAAATAAAGAAATCACGCTAGATAATAAATAGCAGACCTGGGGATATGGGCATTAAGCCCGAGGAAAGCCAGGGGATGGTGGTGGGGCTCTTAAATTATTGTAAGCCCATGTTTTCCCTTTACAGAGATTTAGGCGCTCTCCCCCTATAGGGAAGTATTTCAACCATACTAATTTAGTTACACTTGTTTTCGTATAGATGTCATTTCGAGTGGTACGTGGTCAGCGTTCCGCCTCATACTGACATCTAGGAAACCAAGGTAGTATTAGGACGGGAAAATTCGGTAAATTTTGCTTAGAGGCCTTTTCATTCAGGCTTAAGGATTTTTTACGAGCCTGAAAATCTTCAGACTCGGGACCCACGGCTTAAAGTCCCTCCCGGAGGACTTGCTCCTTGGATTTTTCCGTCCTAAAAAACCCATCGACCCCGGCCGGGTTTGAACCCGCGACCCTTGGGACCAGAGGCAAGGAGCATAACCACTAGTCCACCGCGGCCGATGGGGCTCTTAAATAAAAAAAAAAATAAAAAAAGCTGTTACAGTGGGTTTTCTCAACTTGGAGTCACTACTTACTGTAGCTAGCTAAATGCCTCATAATCCTGGTTGAGCACTGGTCCCATACTGGCAAAATTTTGTGAGAAAATTTCTTCCCTCCATTGTAAGTCCCATAGCACCTTGCCTTAACCACTTGGAACACTTTATTATTTATGTGCTGACATAAGTCAAGTATTGTACCTGATATAACAGTATCCGGGTTGACAAGTGTACCACCACATATCTGCGTGAAACCATTCTGATCGTCTCTGTATATACCAACGTGCCAAGGGAACTGACCAACTTCTGCTTGAGTTCCTCCTGTTATAAAAGGTTGTCCATCTCCGACTTCTTTACCACATTCTGCAAACAAAAACAAATTCAATATGACATTGGCACCTATAAACAAATTTAATCTGGGTAATCTTCTAATCTTATATATAAAAATCAATTAATTAAATAAAAATAAAACATAGTTTTATTTGATTTTCATATTTATTATATAATTCAGTGACAGCTGTTTCGGTACACTGTACCTTCTTCAGACATGTTAACAAATTATGAATTGTGTTACAACTGATCTAAGCAACAATACAACAATATTTATTTAATTTTTTTAATTTAAAAAAAGGGGGTTCATTCAAATCAAGTTGAGAATTTAACAGTTTGTTACTACTATTAAATTTATTTATTTCTACAGCCTCCAAAAGATCTAACTTCTTATCCTTATCACAAACATGTAAAATTTCAAAATTTGGATCGAAACAATGATTAAATTGGAATAGGTGGTTAGCATATTTTGAATAAAATTTAAAAATTTAAATAAATATTGTTGTATTGTTGCTTAGATCAGTTGGAACACAATTCATAATTTGTTAACATGTCTGAAGAAGGTACAGTGTACCGAAACAGCTGTCACTGAATTATATAATAAATATGAAAATCAAATAAAACTACGTTTTATTTTTATTTAATTAATAAATATGGATTTTCATCAAGTAAACACCAACTCAATTGATTACAAAAATCAATGTTTGTTTGTTTGTTTGTTTGTTTGTATTCTATGTGCGACCATACCGTTGATCAGATTTTGATCGGGATTTTTGCAAAATGTTCAGAAGATTCCCAGGATGAACATAGGCTATAAGAGAGTTTTGATATACCACCTCTCTTCATCCCTAAAAAATCACCCTTTGTAGTGAAAAACATTAAATAAAGTCCCTACTTTGACACTTAAATGGCTTACGCTGCCTAAACCATAACAAATACAACATATTAATGCACACAAAAATTTAATATCTCGAAAAACTCTACAAAAAAGTCTGCGACAGCATACGTTTATCTTTTACAGATAACTCACAATAACTATTTTTGTTTTTCATTGATGCCAAGAAGATCAGGATAAGTCGATTCCCGGACAAGCGAACTCTGTCATACTGTTCATCTGATTGAGATGGGGCTTTTTGAAAAATGTTCAGGACATTCCGGGGATGAACATAGGCTATAAGGGAGTTCTAATACTCAACCCCTTCACCCCTAAAAATCACCCTTTTATAGTGAAAAACGTGAAATAAAGTCCCTAGTTTGATGCTTAAATGGCTTACGCTGCCTAAACCATAACAAATACACCACATTAATGTACACAGAATTGAACATCTCAAAAAACTCTACAAAAAAGTCCACAACAGCGTATGTTTATCTTCTATGCATAACGCACAATAACCATTTTTGTCTTTCATTGATTCCAAGAATATCGGGATAAGCAGAGATTCCCGAACAGTGCACGGCTGGTGGTAAAAACACATTAGCATTTATTTATGAGTAGCAGCGCACGCCGGGTATTAGCTAGTAATTAATATAAAGTGTTTTGTCCCAGATAATAAGAAATCTGGAATTTATCAAATTAGTTGCAATGGACTGCAGTAAAGTATATATATGTATAGAGAATTAAAAGGAATTTAGAAACTCTTACAAAAGAACATTTTAGAAATATAAAAAATTATGAAATTGAAAAATCAGTTATTTCAGTTCATAGTTTGCTGGAGAATCACATAATTGGAAGAGAAACTAAACTTTTCAAAACATTTAGAGAAGCCTTTGGAATTAACAGTTTGGGAAAAAATACACATTCACAAGAACAAATATTGATCCATGAATTTTGAAGCTCCCAACGAGCAAAATTTAATCTCCAAGTTCATAAAATCAGCACCAGATAGCAGTTTGGAAGATGATGGTAATGGCAGAATTTTAACAGTTGGAGTTTTGCCTGAGAATGGAGGTTGACGACCTTTGAAACCGGTATCAGAGTTTTATTTTATGGGATGAGAGATAAAAAGTTTTCTCTGACCCAATTTATGAACTGTAAACAACTAAACTATTGTAATCAATAGGGACAGGTTTTTAAGTTCTAAAAGTTAAGATTGCAACATATTATAGTGATAAAATTAATTTAATAGGTTTTTATATCCAATCAACTGATTTTTTAAAATAATATAACTTACAAAAAGTTTCTCAATAATTTTTGTGCGGGATCTAGCAATATTACATTTATATTAAACATCTTGCTTTTAAATTAAAAATAATATAATATAAATAGAATATTATTTTGAACTTTTATAGGAAAAAATCACTATGAGGTTTAATTTAAGATTATATTAAAATGTTTGATACCTCACCTCATATCCAGTCTTCTAACTAGACCGGTTTTAAAGTCTTGGCAGCTTCATGTTCAGTAATATATCATCAACTGATGTTATGTCGATGAGACATTACTGAAGATGAAGCTGCCAAGGCTTTGAAACTGCAGTATAATTACAAGACTGGATATGACGTGAGGTATCAAGTATTTTAATTTAATCTTAGAAACATTATTTCTTCTTAATTTAAAAGTAAGATACATGCTTTAACCTTTTGACCGCCGAGTTTCCCTTTAGCCAGCTGGGCTGTGGGTGCCAGGTTTTTTAAATTTAAAGTACTACGCCATACTATATAATATAAACCTATATAAAGTATAATTTACTGTCTACATGCCGTGCTAAACTCACTATTATACATTTATTTGAAGGTTAGACGGTGTTGCGTCCACTTGTAAAGATCCCAGCACAGTGTCTTCATTGAAATTTGTTATCACTATCACTAAAACATTTATCCTATTGAATACTTTTGATGGTATTATCACTAAACAATTATAATATTCAAATTGTTGAACATTTTTTATGGTCCTGGGTTCAAATCCATTCCAGTCAAACAGCTGTTTTATGCCACATGTTTCGTCTGGCGCGACACACCCACCACTGTCACTCACACCCTGTTCATTTAGGTCTACATCACTTGCTTTACTATTTACAGGCTTAGATTGTAATAATATTCTCTTAGAAACAGGACTACTATCACATTAGTGAAACGAATAACCATTTGATGAACTGTTACTGTCACTCTCATCTTCTGATAAAACTGATACAATAAACTCGCTTATTGTATTTTCATCAACTTCGAGACATGAATCACTGTGTTTCACAGCACGACCTACCCCTTGGCCAGGTATCTTTTCAACTAAAAATAAAATAAATAAAGAGAAAATCCTGAAATTGCAATATTCCATAGCAAAAAAAAAAAGGCCTTGAAACATGAATGTACACCCTCCTTTGGAAAATGCATTTACAACTAGCCTGTACCGTTATTCTGTAAGGGATGTGCAAAGTATTGCTAAGAAAGGATGTACAAACACAGCACAAAAAATAATTTTAGTTTATTGAAGTAAAAACTTCAGGAAAAAAAAAATTTATAATAAGATTGAAAACCGGAGCTTGCCGGGCGTGGCATACCACTGTACACACACTTTCACCGGCGCATGCCGGGCATGGCATTCAAAAGGATATCCTACACAAGGTATTGAGAAATGTTTTTTGTAAGTTACATTATTAAAAAATCAGTTGATCGGATATAAAGATTTGTTAAATTAATTTTATCGCTATACTATGTTGCAATCTTAACTTTTAGAACTTAAAAAATCTGGTCCTTAGTAATCAATGGTAAAGAGAAAAAATTCCATGTTTTTATTATTCATTTCATACATCTCAATGATGGATAAATTATATTTGAAGACAAATATATAGACCATATAATTTCACTCTTAAAATAGAAAAATTTTTGCCTGAACCTGGAATCAAACCTCAAACCATGCAACGTTGCAAGTCACAGGAAAATCATTCACCAAGCACATCCAGGAAAGATGCAACGCAGCAATAAAGGCCACGTTTGACATTCGAAATGTCGAAAAGCTCTCAATCGAAACAGCTATAAGACTATTTCACATCAAGATATCCCCAATAGTGTGCTACGCAATCACCACATTCTGGACTCGGTTAAACATAGAAAATCTGAAATGTCTAGAAATGGTCAAAATTACCTACCTCCGGAGAGTACTTAGGGTTTCAAGGTCAACGAGTTCTCGACTCATATACCATCTAACCAAGACTGACTTCTTCATCAGAGAAGCACACATAAGAGAGAGAACAGAAAAAGCAGAGGATATAGATCTCGGATTCTTCCTGACTCCAGCGATGAACACCGAAGAATGGAAGGAACCGAACTTCTCCCTGAGACACGTGTTCACGAGGACCGCCACATATGGATTCCACTACAGAATATGTACCCAAAAAAGGTTTCACCTCGCATTGAACGACTGCCGCTGCAAGCTATGTGAACAATACCACCTAACTGACTGTACAGCAAGAAGAAAGCCTCTAAAATTCTACGCAGTTGATAATAAGTTTCAATGATTTTATCCTAATGTACACAGCATGTTTAATAAATCTTTATATAAAACCCAAAAATCTTCAGCTTTTCATGCTGATACTCTGACCACTGAGCTAATTCAGGCTTCATTTCCATCCAAGTATAAATCCTTCCTTTACCTTACTCTACTGGTCCCACATTCAATGCAATGAATCATCATTCATAAATACACAACGAATGGCTTCTACATTAAGAAGACATGAAGGGACTCCACACAGCTATAGCATTATGTCATAGTGGCGTAGCGTCCATTTAGGCACTGGAAGCGCCGCTTCCCTGTCAATATATGCAAAACATACCGTATTTACTATCTAAATACAATATACAAATTTTCTCTCCGTTACATACGTAAATATTATTGCAGTGAAATAATTCGTGAGGGGGCTTCATATACCAACTGTCAGGTTTTCCACTCATTTAATCTCCATGTCTCTGGCCAGTCTTTGATCCGCCGAGTGCCAGGATTATGTTAAGTTATGTAGATAGGAAATAACACTATGAGGTTTTTTAATATTGTTTATTTTTTATTATTTCACTCACCTCATACTTCATAATTCATAGCAGACCCTGGGTTTCTTCACATCTTTTGTGACATTCTCAATGCTGCGTCACGTTCACAACTGACGTCCAACGGCCTTCTATCCTGCAGACTGACCTCTGCGCCATCTGGTGGCCGACCGAAGAATTTCCAAATCAGTCCTCTTTCTTTATAACCCGGGTATTTCAAAATTCATAGTTGTATTTTCATTCTTGCATATGTAAATTTTTTCCCAAATTATGAGTTCCTTCGGTTTTTCCAATTGTTTAAGTAATTTTGTTTTGGTTTCTATTCTATGTTTTTCTGACCAGGCATGTGCAGCTATTGCAGATTTTTCGGTTTCTCCATTTTTAACATTTCTGAGGTGTTCTTTTAATCTTGTATTTAGATTCCTTTTTGTTTTTCCAGGATTATGTGTTCAGTGCACTGCGCATTCTTGAGAAGGAAGCTCTGGCTTCAGTTGCTTACACTATTTCCTGTCCCTTGTCCATGTTCTGTTTCCTTTCCCTGCATGTGGCAAACCTTCTGCAAGAAATATTTTTTGTGTGTTTATTTTTATTATTACTTTACAAATTAATCATAAAGTATTTACCGTGGTTTTTATTTTCTGTGTTTTCATTGTTGCCCTCCAGAGTGTTAAATAATAGAAACAACACCCGTTTTGTTATTTCTACAAGAAATAATCAGTTTTTAGAAGTGAGTAACATGAACATGGCTTGTGGAAGCGCTGTGACTACATTGTATTTGTAAGAAAACCACGTGGCGCGTTAACAATGTGCGATTTAAACTCAGACCAGCCAACTACCTCATACACTTGCAACGAATTATTGAATGAAAGTAGTTCATGTATAGAAATATAGAAAATCGCTTGCTTGAATCACTTATGTCCAGGGAAACTTTCTTTGATAACAACATTGACGCCTTTGCTACCAAGACGAGCAGGATAAAATTGCACTACAAGAAGTAAGGTAAGGCTTACTTACTTACTTACTCACTGGCACTATCAAACCCGTAGGTTCATGGCCATGTGGACAAAGCTCTCCATACATCCCTATCCTGAGCTAATGCTTTCCAATCATTCCCTGTATAATCTACTTCCCTCAAATCATAGTTAATATTGTTCTCCCACCTCATTCTTGGTCTACCAACTGGGCGTTTTCCCTCTGGCTTTCCTACAAGAAGCTTCCATGCACGTGTTTCATTCCCCATGCGTGCAACATGTCCTGCCCATCGCAGTCTACGAGACTTAACTGTTCTTATTATATCTGGCTTCCTATAAAGACCATGTAGTTCATTGTTATGTAGTCTTCTCCATTCACCTGTCTGTTCATCTCTCTTTGGTCCAAAAATTTCCTAAGAACTTTATTCTCAAATATTCGTAATCTCCTTTCCTCCCTTAAAGTAAGAGTCCATGTTTCGCACCCATATAATATAACTGGTTGAATAATAGTTTTATATATTTTCAGTTTAACGTTTTTTGAAAGGAGTTGGGACATCAAGAGTCTCTGCAATACATAATAGCATGCATTTCCAGAATTGAGCCTATGTTTAATTTCTTTGTGCATCTCATTCCTATTTGTGATTATTGTTCCTAGGTATTTGAATTCAGCTACTTCCTCAAAATTTCCCTCATTTGTCATTAGCTGTCCATTTCCATTATATACTGAATTTCCTCGTGTGACCATATATTTAGTTTTACTGATATTTACTTCCAGTCCCAATTTCTTAGTGTTACTCAATAGTGTAATAGTAAGGTAAGGGTAGCATTATTATTAGTTGTAGGCTAATGCAACTACTAGTGGTATTATGGTTGCGCTTCCTCGAATGTATAAGCCACGCTACGCCACTGAATTTTGAGTATAAATCAAATATCTTACTTTAAAACACTTTATTAAGGTACGGTGAAGTATCTACACCAACAGCGGAATGTGAAAGGAATTGAAATAAAAACTGAGTAAAAAAGTAAGCCACTACTTGCGTGCTAGGTTGACGTGTGAAATATTAGTGAAGGTGTATGGATTCCACATGGAGAAAGAGATACAATAATGAATTGTATAAATTGTACAATCAGCCAGATATTTTGAATTTTGTTAAAGTTAATAGATTGGCATGGGCTGGACACATTATTCGCATGGACAACAAAAGGATTACAAAAAGAATTTACAATGAACAACCACTATTGGTCAGAAAAGTTGGAAGACCTAAATTAAGATGGGAGGATGGTATAATTCAAGACATTAAAATTTTAAAAATAAAAAAACTGGAAGAATGAAGCGCAGAACAGGGAAGTCTGGCATAGGTTTCTGAAGGCGGCCAAGGCCCACATGGGGCTGTCGAGCCAATTATGATGATGATGATGATGTTGTGTGGATTCCAGATACTAACCAAAACTACCAGTCAGCTTATAAGTAGTGTAGACTGATAATTTACACTGCTAAAACATGAAACCTGTTTAAAAAAATAGAGTGCACACTAGCTGTTAGCAGTGTAGAACTCATATTTATCATAAGCAATGCCACGAGTGATTTCCAAATTATTCATAAATTCACGAAGTGAGGAGTGAATTTATCTAGAGAATTTGGAAATCAAGAGTGGCATTTTTTAGGACTATTTAACGAATAAAATTAAGCTGTTTACTCACAAATCATTATTTAACTATAGTTATTTTAAAATATTTATATATTTAATGCCTACCAAATCACGGTGGCACTGGTGCAGTGTGTCCACTTTTTTCCTTTTATCGTAAACTAAACACAAATTCAACAAACTTTGATGGCAAAATTCTAGCAATTTTCTTAAGTTTACAAAATCTTTTATATCACATCCAAAAATTTACAAAAATTGTAATTCTATGTGACTCCAAAGCAGCCATTCTCGCTATAACATGAGACACAACACCCAAAAACATCAAAATTATTGAATGTCACAAAATGATAAAACAGTTATCCCGTCTACATAAAAAAGTTGTACTTCAATGGATTCCGGCCCATTGTGGAGTGACAGGCAATGAAATAGCCGATTTTCTAGCCAAGAAGGGTAGCAAAATTGTTTCAAACCCAACTTCTACTCCAGTTTCCTTTCACTCTATCAAAAGAATTATTTCAAATAAATATATCAATAAACTTAGAGAAGAATACACCACCAAAACATCTGGAAAGGACTGGGAAAATCTACAAGCTTATGACATTACTACATTACAAAGAAAATCTGCAGTAGCAAAATTCAGACTGCTAACGGGACATGACTGCTTGAATAAACACCTACACAGAATTGGCATAACAGATTCACCTAAATGCCCTTTTTGCAATTTAAATGAAGATATGGAAAGAAACCATCTCCTCCGTTGTCCAGCTTTTGTAGAAGAGACCAGCCTTTCTGCTAAATATTGGAGTGCAAGAGAGCGAATGATTTCATTATCAAGTGCTCGACATTAGATACCAACCAACCAACCATATTTAATGTAAACGGCGATGTTTGTAAACAAATGAGAAACGATTGGTATGCTTCATCTGCTTCTTTTGTTCATCACTGCAACCAGATATTTATTACCAAAGGATTGCAATATTGTACGAATGCACTCTAATTGAGAAAAAATGCAACACACCAAACTGTATATTAATTCATTTCTGATGTCCTATGATGTAAAAAAAGTAAAGTGATCCCACAACAGACCCGGAGGCCCTTGGGGTAGTAGGAGGTTAGGGCTCCCACTTTTTCTAGACCAATCGGCACTTTATGTCAGCCGGGTTGTCAGCCCTGCGTGACGGCCGCCCTTTACCCCCAGAACAAGCGTCTGGTACTCATTTACGTTAGAGGCTGAGTCGACCCCAGGGCCATAGTGCCGCCAGAGGGTTTGGGTCAGTTTAAAAATCCTGACCCCAACGGGACTTGAACCCTCGACCCTCTGGCTTGTAGCTCAGTGCCTTAACCACTACGCTACGGCGTGCCCCCAGCCTATGATGTAAATATGACAATTATATTTTTCTGGAATGTTATTACCTGGGAAAAAATACATTTAAGAAAGTGCAAACAGTGGTTTCTTTTTTTTGTGGTATAATGAATTGCTACAAATGTTTTTATATTAACTCCCGCATGCGTTATGTGTTGACATTCATGCACTATATATATACAATCTGGTAGGTGTATTTCTTGGAGAGTCAGTCACTGCAAAATAATGCTACAACCTATTCAGAATGTTAGAAAGGAGGCGGTTTCTTTATTATATTAAACTTTAGTTGGTAAATTCTGGGCGAAACACGACTGTGATTGGTTGTAAATCAAAAATGATTGAAATGTGATTGGTCATTGACTCCCATTTGGGGCATGAGTTAAATAGTCAGTGTAACTAGAATGTTGTTTCGTAATAAGCAATGAGTTAAGAGATACTGATAAAATAGCAATGCATACAATTTAAGAGTATGTTGATCAGGAGAACTGCTTCTTCCTCCCTCTGGTGGTGGACCAATGAACCTCCGGATCAAATCAGAATCCTCGGGAATTTCAAAGTTCATTAGTTTTTCTTTCTTGTATTTTTTTAATGTGGATTTTTTCCCAGCTGTGAGTTCTTTTCGTTTTTCTATTTGTTTAATTAGACTAGTTTTTGTATCAGTTAGATGTTTTTCAGACCAAGCATGAGCAGCTACTGTTGACTTTTCCATTTCTCCATTTTTTACATTTCTAAGATGTTCTTTCACCCTTGTTTTCAAATTTCTTTTTGTTTTCCCTGCATTTGATCTGATAAATTCCTGATTTGTTTTTTCTTCAATTTTTTTTTCATTTTTGTTGGTTTCGATTATCCTATTTAGGCTGTATTCATTCTTCACGGCCAATCTAATGTTAAACTTTAATTTTTTTTTAAACTTGTGTTTCAATCGATAAAAAAGTAAAGTGATCCCACAACAGGACCGGAGGCTCTTGGGGTAGTATGAGGTTAAGGCTGCCACTTTTTCTAGACAATCGGCACTTTATGTCAGCCGTGTTGTCAGCCCTGCGTGACGGCCGCCTTTACCCCCAGAACAGGCGTCTGGTACTCATTTCCATTAGAGTGTGAGTCGACCCCAGGGCCATAGTGCCGCCAGAGGGTTTGGGTCAGTTTAAAAATCCTGACCCCAATGGGACTTGAACCCTCGACCCTCCGGCTTGTAGCTCAGTGCCTTAACCACTACGCTACAGCGTGCCCTCCGTTTCAATGGATGGTAAGTGAATTTCTTGAATTTTATGTTCTCTTCTGCTTGTTTTATAAATGTACTTTCATGAATTAATTTTTATCTTTTAAGCTTGTTTCCTTATGTACCATATTTTCTTTAAAAGTGTTTTCTGTTGCTACATTAATTATGTTTTCTTTTTCTATTTCACAATTGTCTTTGCTCATAGGTATATTTACTAATCTGTGTGTCAAACTATTGAACACTGCCTCTTTGTGAGCAAAATGGTTGAATCCCAAGACTTTAATATAGTTATCTATATATGTTTTCCAAATTCTATCTTGTTTTCTTCATTTCTTGCCAAATTTAGATCTATAATCGGGATTTGTCTTTCAGTTTCAGTTTCCATGGTCAATTTTATAGTTCTACTCTGAATATTCAAAAGCTTTAAAGCATCCTCTATTTCCTGAATTAATGAGTAATTTTTTCACATCTTACCTCATATTTTATGTTTCTTTCTTCTTTTTCTTCTTCTTCTTCCTTCCAAGTATTAGGCCAAGCCTGTTACGATCCTATAGAAAATTTTCCCTCCAGCGTTTCATAGGACAGCCCAGAGATCTTCATCCTCTTGGTATATAATTATAAACAGCTTTGGGGATCCGATTTGAACTCATTCTTTCTAGATGGTGTTTCCAATTTAGTTGGTACTGTTTAATACATTCCAAAATTGGCGTAGTTTATGTTTCTTTAAACACGGGAACTAGTTTTTAAGAGAAGGATCTCTCTTGTTTTCAATCGACATTATGACTACCGTAATGTCAGTTGAAAATGAGAGAGATCCTTCTCTTGAAAACTAGTTCCCGTGTTTAAAGAAATATAAAATATGAGGTAAGATGTTAAAAAATGACTCATTAATTTACGAATTAAGAACCTCATAATGTTATTTCCCATATTTAACTACGAACATCCTCTATTTGTTTATGATTCACAATAGCAATTACATTTTCAACATATCTGCACCAAAATTTGAAAATTAAAGGGTGTCCACTTGTTATTTTCTGCTCAAAACTTCCCAATAAATAAATTAGCCAAAAAGGGTGAGAGGGGGTTTCCGATAGAAAGTCCAGAACTTTGTAAAATTTTCATTATATGTAAAAAACATTTGTTCAATGCATAATTTGGTTAAAATTATATATTCTTTTATGTATTCCTTTTCTAATTTGTTTCTGTTTAAGCATTTTTCCAAAATTTCAATAGTGGTTTCTCTCAGATATGCCTTCAGCTCTAGACCACTGAGCTAATTCAGGCTTTCTTCCCATCCAAGCACAAATTCTCCTCTTACTTTACTCCCTTGATTTGATAATGTGTAACAATTCAGCAGGTGTCTATCCTCTGTGACATTAATATAAATGCCAGAGTAGAAAACTTTAAAGGTTTGGATTAAATGGAAATTCAAAAGGAAACTAAAACTACAAATATTTCAGGTCTTACTTAAATAATTTCAAGTGCATTCATGAAAAGTTTCAGGGGAAGATGAGGAATATCCAATTTTTTATAATTTTGAATTAGTTGAAAACATAATCTTCATGTTTTTATTCTATTTATTTAAATTAATAGGTTACATTTCATAAAATACAAATAATACAAATTTATATAACATATCTATCAACTTTCAAGGGAACTGTCAACCATTGCACGCTGAAACAAACCTCAAAATTTCTTCCAGAGAAGCATTGTGATGTACAAAGGCCTTGTCTAAAAAATTATCCGCCATTTTTAATTGCAAGACACTAATATCAAGGGTTAAATCTCTCGTTTAAACTATAGAGAAGTAATATGTGGTACAGTCATTAAGTTTTGAGACTGAGCAGCGCATAGTGGTGCTGTGGTATGGTACCTTGTCAATTAGTCTCTCGTCCCAACAAGAGACAGTTGAGTGCATGCACTGCAAGGTAAACTACGGCATTTGTCATGACGGTGATTTGAATGCGCATGTCAGAACTCAAGATGTCACAGTTAGAGCAACATCAAGTTCTGTCAGAAATTAGGCAAGACCGCTGTCGAAACGTTTCAAATGATGCAGCAAGTTTACGGTGAGTACGCATTGAGTTACAGTGTTGTTTTTAGGTGGCACTGATGTTTTTTGTAAGGATGATACAGTTTGGAAGATGATGTGCGTACTGGTCGGCCACAAACAATTCCAACTAAACGCAAGATTGAAGAAGTTGTGACGTTGGTGCATGCTAACCGCTCCCAATCAGTAGACGATCTGGCACCAATGGTAGGGGTCAGCCATGGTACTTGTTACAAAATTCTGTCTGATGACCTCAACATGTCTCATGTTATATTTAAATTAATATTGGGAAGTAAACATTATGAGGTTATATCATTAATAGTGAGTGGAGAACATATTTTTAACGACTCACCTCATGTAATTTGAAATTATATGAGGTGAGTCGTTAAAAATATGTTCTCCACTCACTCTTAATGTCTCATGTTACCTTACCCAGCACAGTGTGTCAGGAATCATGTCGCAAGACCAACGTAATGATCACATGACAATTTTTTTCTCTTTCCTCGCATGAAAGCAATCCTATGCAGGCATAGATTTCATTCTTCTGAAGAGGTCGTGACTGCCACAAGAGAAGCATATGGGATCTCACTGCCAAAATCTTTCAGCGGTGCTTCCAACAGCTATATCGATGTTGGCAAACATGCATGGTTAGCATTAGGGTCTTCCATTGCACCAATGAGGTTGCTGTCTGATGTTCTAGTAGATTGTTCTCATAGGGGTTTACATCTGGCTTTTGTTAAGACTGGTATCCATGCTTTATTGACTTTTATTGATTCTTCTTTTCTATTGTAACTATTTTGATGTTTGAATATTTCAATGGCTTCCAATGGAAGTTACAATAGAAAAGAAGAATAATTAAAAGTCAACAAAGCATGGATACCAGTCTTAACAAAAGCCAGATGTAAACCTGTACGAGAACATCAGACAGCAACGTCATTGGTGCAATGGAAGACCCTAATGCTAACCAACCAGAAGGCAGATACAATTTACGAAGTAACGGACCGCACAGAGAACACGCTGCGGATAAATGTATAAATAGGGCAGGTAGTCGACAAAATTGCCAGTCTCAAGACAACCCTTGAGGATGCCGGACGCTGTCTCTGGCGAAACGTTGGGGAACTACAAGCCTAAAGACCATGGCCAACAGCCTGGAAATCTTCTACAAGATCATCATTAATGTAATTCTTAAATTAAACCTCATAGTGTTCTTACCCTGTGAAAGTTAAATAAAAAAGTGCATATCTAACTCATATTACCTGAATATATGATTTTTTTAATTTAAAAAATCAGGAACTGGCATTTAAACAGGATATTAAAATCAGTAATCAAGATGACTGTTTTGTTTATAATTACAGGAGGTTTCAGCGTTTGTTCTCAATACAACTTCTTAAAATATAAATATCATTTGAATTTTGTTTATTGTTTATTATTTCACTCACCTCATACTTCATAATTCATAGCAGACCCAGGGTTTCTTCACATCTTTTGTGACATTCTCAATGCTGCGTCACGCTCACAACTGACGTCCAACGGCCTTCTATCCTGCAGACTGACCTCCGCGCCATCTGGTGGCCGACCAAAGAATTTCCAAATCAGTCCTCTCTCCTTATAACCGGGTATTTCAAAATTCATAGTTGTATTTTCATTCTTGCATATGTAAATTTTTTCCCAAATTGTGAGTTCCTTCGGTTTTTCCAATTGTTTAAGTAATTTTGTTTTGGTTTCTATTCTATGTTTTTCTGACCAGTCATGTGCAGCTATTGCAGATTTTTCGGTTTCTCCATTTTTAACATTTCTGAGGTGTTCTTTTAATCTTGTATTTAGATTCCTTTTTGTTTTTCCTATGTATATCTTTTCACAATCTTTACAATTAATTTGATAAATTCCCGATTTTTTGCAGTCTTCAATCTTTTCACTTTTGTTGGTTTTTATTAAATTACCTAAGCTGTAATCATTTTCGGTGCTAATTTAATGTTGAATTTGTTGAAAATTTTTGAAACTTGTCAAATACCAAAGGATGGTATGTGAACTTCTTGAATTTTTTGCCTATATTTTTATCTGTCTGTGGAGTACTTTCATTGATGACTTTTTGTTCTTTGAATTTATTTATTTTCTTGTGTATCATCTTTTTTTGAAAACCATTATCCTTCGCAATTTTTATGATGTGTTCTTTCTCTTTATTGTAATTTTCTTTGCTCATGGGGACATTCACAAGAGGACTGATTTGGAAATTCTTCGGTCGGCCACCAGATGGCGCGGAGGTTAGTCTGCAGGATAGAAGGCCGTTGGACGTCAGTTGTGAGCGTGACACAGCATTGAGAATGTCACAAAAGATGTGAAGAAACCCTGGGTCTGCTATGAATTATGAAGTATGAGGTGAGTGAAATAATAAACAATAAACAATATTAAAAAACCTCATAGTGTTATTTCCTATCTACATAACTTAATCATTTGAATTTACTTAATTTGGAAAATAAATTTGGTCACTAGATGTACCATTCCTAACTGTATTTACTTTCTTACTAAAGATTTGAATGTTTATTTTGATTTGAGGAAAAACTAAATACAAAATCCTGTTGTTCTGACCTTGTATGCACGTAAACACTGGTTTATCCCACATTCCATTCGGCTGGCAGATCAGTCTGGTGTATCCTGGTTCGTTGACCAGACGATAGGCTTGCTTGCAGGCCAACTGAGCTTCCGTTCCAGGCGCCATGGGTTCATCACAATCCACTTTGTTATTATTCAAACTGCATTTGAAATCCACACTAACAGAATTCAAGTGCGGACAAAGCACTGAAACATACAGAGTACACAATGTCACATATCAAATTTGTTTTATGTTTTCATATAATATTTTATACTTCAAAATCTAGATAAATTATATTTTATTTATATGTTTTCTCTTCAAATATAATTTATTCTTCAGTGAGAAGTGTTAAATTAATAATGAAAACTTCAATAGAAGCCCTACTTTATAAAGTAGTGTTAAATTCCCAATTAATATCTTCTTAACTAAGAGGCTGCCATATGCAAAGATATAAGCAACGGTTTCAAAGCATTTGGCACTAGGGAATTACAACGTATAAAGGAAAAATTTACATCTAGATCGCAACTTGCCACAGTAGCTCAGTTGGTAGAGCATTTGGCCCGGAAAGCCAAAGGTCCTGGGTTCGAGTCTTGGTCTAGGCGAAAATTTTTCTCTTCAAATATAATTTATCCTTCAGTGAGAAGTGTTAAATTAATAATAAAAAACTTCTGAAACATATGTTCGACAAAAACAACTCTAAGAGGTAAGAATGAATAGACAAAATGTTTTAACTATGAGATACTGTACTTTCAAAAAAACAAATAGGCCTCGGACAACTTCCCATTTGATTAAATACATAAAGGAAATTGAACTTTTATAGGAACAAATCACTATGAGGTTTAATTTAAGATTTAAATTATGAATGTTTTATACCTCACCTCATATCCAGTCTTATAATTGAGGGGTCTAGTGAGAGAGGGAGTTATGTCACTTTGAGAATAAACAGAAATAATCAGTGCTATTTATATTAAAATTTATATTTTTTTCTTTTGCATAGTTTACATAACAGTAAGTTAAAAGAAGAAAAAAGTTACCCCTTTATTGTACAAATAATTTTGTAATATAATGCTATATAAAACCCACTTTATTTCCATTTCTTCTCACACTACACCCCACAATTATCTCATCCATTGAATCACCACAAGTTTCAAAAAAATGTTTTAAAAGTTTAGCATAAGATTGCCACCGAAGAATGAATACAGCCTAAATAGGATAATTAAACCCAAAAAAAATTTAAAAATTGAAGATAAAAACAAATCAAGAATTTATTGGATCAAATACAGGGATTGTGACAAAATTTATGTAGGAAAAACCAAAAGAAATTTGAAAACAGGGGTGAAAGAACATCTTAGAAATGTCAAAAAATGGTGAAGTGGAAAAGTCAGCAGTAGCTGCTCATGCTTGGTCTGAAAAACATCTATTCATACAAAAGCTAATTTAATTAAACAAATAGAAAAACAAAAAGAACTCACGGTTTGCGGAAAAAAATCCACATTCAAAATAACAAGAAAGAAAAAGTTATGAACTTTGAAATTCCTGGGGATTCTGATTTCATCCAGGTTAATCGGTCCACAAACAGAGGGAGGAAGAACCAGTTCTCCTGATCAACATAACATCAGTCAACAAGAAATTACTGAAGATGAAGGTGCTTAAGCTTTGAAACCGGTATAATTAGAAGATTGGATATGAGGTGAGGTTAATAGTGAGTGGAGAACATATTTTTAATGACTCACCTCATATAATTTCAAGTTTCTTTGATACCGGCATTTTCAGACAATATCTTATCCCTGGAAGCCATGACTGAAGAGGGACAAGATATTGTCTGAAACCACCAGTATCAAAGAAACTTGAAATTATATGAGGTGAGTCGTTAAAAATATGTTCTCTACTCACTATTAATGATATAACCTCATAATGTTTACTTCCCAATATTAATTTAAATATAAAAAAATGAGGTGAGGTATAAAACATTTTAATTTAAATGTTACATGATGGAAACTGTGTGCGAGATAAAATAACTCACGAGGTTCGCAAGTTGGGTGAGGATTACTCCAGGCTCCGTTGAAACAAGGATTCTGAGATTTTCCAGCCAAGTTATATCCAGGGCTACATTCAAACTCCAGAAAAGTATAATCAGGTACATCTGTGCCTGGAACCTTCTGACACAAGGCACTGTTGTCACCAGGTGCACAGTTGAGAATCTTGAAACTGCCATGCTGCGGCTGGTTAGGAAGTTTACATGAAGTCTTCACGGCCGTACCACACAGAGTTGGGTCTTCATCTGATGAGTCTGCACACTGGGGTCGACCATCACATCGTCCATTGCGATCAATACATGCTCCATAAGAACAACGAAACGCGAATGGTGGACATCTGCAAACACATTCAACACTCAAATTTCAATCTCTATATTAGCGTAGTGGTCAAGGTACTGCTCTACAAGCCAGAAGGTCTCAGGCTCAAGTCCCGGTGGGGTCAGGATTTTAAACTGACCCAAACTTTCTGGCAGCACTACGGCCCTGGGGTCGACTCAGCCTCTAACGTAAATGAGTACCAGACGCTTGTTCTGGGGGTAAAGGCGGCCGTCACTCAGGGCTGACAACCCGGCTGACATCAAGTGCCGATTGTCTAGAAAAAAGTGGGAGCCTTAACCTCCTACTACCCCAAGGGCCTCCTGAGGCCTGCGTGGGATCACTTTACTTTATTAATTTAACACTTCTCACTGAGGATAAATTATATTTGAAGAAAAAAGTTATATGCTCAGACTGGGGTTTGTCTTTCTAAGAAAATGCTCTACCACTGAGAACTCCAATCTAAATGCAAATTTTTCTCTTATACGTTGTTAATTTGCGATTGCCAAGGAGTTCTCAGGTAGCTCAGTGGTAGAGCATTGGCCTAGAAAGCCAAAGGCCTTGGTTCAAACCCCAGTCTAAGCGTATATTTTTCTCTTCAAATCTTTACATATATAATTCTTCTGTACATGTGTTTGTCACTGAACTCCTCCTAAACAACTGGACCGATTTTGATTAAATTTTTTGTGTGTCTGATTGGGTCCCTCAATGGTTTACATTCACATCTGGATCCTCTAAAACCATTAGATGTAGGAGTTCACCTGAAGTGATAATTTAAAAATCGCTCTAGCTGTCACATTTTTAGATGTTTCATAACGAAACTCAGTATATCGTATTAAAATAAACCGAGGTAGGTATTATCAAAAAAGAGCGAAATCCAACAATTAGAAGTGGCAGTTTACTTGAAATCCAAATTAAAAAAAAAACTGCCTAAACATCTGGACCAATTTTGATTAATTTTATTTACATGTTTGAGTGGGTCCCTGGATGGTTTAGATTCAAAATTGGACTCGGTAGGTAACGCTGCGATGGAGTTATGGGATTTTTTATATGTCAGATGGGTAGTCATCTGCATAATTGACATATTTTGTGTGACAGCAATGTGATGCCATCATGCATGCTTCTTGAGCCACAACAAATGGCAGTGAGAAGTTTTCTTGTTAACTTATTTAATAATATCTAGTGAATTTTATGGTACAAAAATAACTTTTTTTTTATCATCTGGTCATGACATGAGAATTGAACGATCGGACAGCACAACATCTGCCAGGTCCGCTATTGTATATATATTTGAATTTACCAAGCAATAAAATATAAAATAGTTTTTTGTTCTTAATTTCATGGCATGGAGGTTTACATATAAAAATGAGCCAATATTTAATTTTAGGAAATGATATTTTGAGGTTATTTTAATTATATTATTTTTAGTCTGATCATCTTACCTCAATATTAATGTTGATTTGTTCTTGGACATGTTTCAAAACAATTCTGGTTTATCGTCAGGTTATCCAGACTGGTTTGATTTTTGTTGCATTATGTTGCACACCCTGAATGTTGATGTCAGCTCCATCCTGTCCGCGGAGCGTGACCTTGTTTGGAGGTTATTTGGCCAACCACAGGATGGAGCTGACATCGACATCCAGGGTTTGCAACATAATGCAACATAAATCAAGCCAGTCTAGACAAGCTGACGATAAAACAGAATTTTTTTGAAACATGTTCAAGAACAAATCAACATTAATATTGAGGTAAGATGATCAGACTAAAAATAATATAATTAAAAATGAGCCAGTTGGGTTGTAAGTTACCTGATATTGTTACAGTGGCTGTAAGTCTCATCAGAGCCGTCATCGCAGTCTTTCAGTCCATCACATTGCAATGTGCCATCTATGCATTTCTCACTCTCACATCGGTATTCGTCATCCCTGAAAACAAGTGAAATTAACTTAAACCAACACTACAATTTTCTTCATAAGATATACTGTAATTCTGTGAAATGTATTGGAAATAAGCAGCAGGATTGTCCAAGCCAACAGATGCTATTATGCACTTAAGGACCAATTCAAATCACAAATTCTAAGTCTGGATGCAAAACTGAAAATCTACAAAAACATACTGAAACCAGTTGCTATTTATGGCAGTGAATGCTGGACACTTAATAGAGATAATGAAGAAAGACTGACAAAAAAAAACAGAAGAATCAAGACAACAATATGTAAAAAAAAAAAGGAATGTAGCAAAACAAATTATTAGGACAGCTTATCAACATTTGGTTGGAATAATTTTATAAGTGAAATAGAAAATGATATTCATGGCAGACAAAATTTTGCATACAAAGTTATAAAACTTTTAAATAAATCAGAAAAGAACACTGCAAAAATAGATGTTATTAACAAAGAAAGATAGATAGAACACTATAAAATGTATGGTGTAAAGAAGAAAAAGAAGAAGAAGAAGAAAAACAAGAATCATATCCAGATAATGAAACAGGAGAAATTCAAACTGATATGATTACATTTGATGAACTTCAAGAATCCTTAAAAGAAACCAAAAACAGAAAAGCAGCTGGTCCTGATCAGATAAATATGGAGCTTCTAAAATATGGTGGAACATTTCTACATTGGAGAATATTGCATTTATTTAATGAATGTTGGAGAAACTGCACAATACCAGAAAGTTGGAAAATAGCTGAGGTCATATCGTTATTTAAGAAAGGAGATAGAAGAGAATGTAAGAACTATAGAGGAATTAGCCTACTTAATTCAATTTATAAAATCTATGCAAGGGTTATAAATAAAAGACTTAAAATAATCGCAGAAGCAATACTTGAAGAAGAACAAAATGGCTTTAGAATGGGGTGATCAATAACAGATAATTTATGGTGAAATTAAATGTTTCTTACCTCTCCTCATATAAATTTTCTAAGTTGATCGCGATTTCGAGACTATAACTGTCTCATCCTCAGAACTTTGTTGGCGACTGGTATTATGTCGATCGGAAGAAACTCTTCTTCTTCCCTCTGTTGGTGGACCGATGAACCTCTGGATCAGGTCAAAATTTGCAGGAATTTTGAATTTCATAAGTTTTCCTTTGTTTTTCTGAATGTGGATCTAACTAACTTCGAAATTCCCGCAAATTTTGACCTGATCCAGAGGTTTATCGGTCCACCAACAGAGGGAAGAAGAAGAGTTTCTTCCGATCGACATAACATCAGTTGCCAACAAAGTTCTGAGGATGAGACAGTTATAGTCTCGAAATCGCGATCTACTTAGAAAATTTATATGAGGAGACGTAAGAAACATTTAATTTCACCATAAATTAAACCTCATAGTGATTAATTCCTGTAAAAGTTAAACAGATAATTTATTCATATTACAGAAAATATTTGAAAAAAGAAGAGAACATAACCTACAGACGCATGTTGCTTTTATTGATTTTGAGAAGGCATTTGATCGTGTTGATAGAGGTAAGTTATGGAAAATTATGGAAATACATGGCTACCCCGCAAAATTAATTTATGTGATAAAAAGTTTGTATGTAAAGTCTCAAATTATAATAAATATAGGCACAACAAAGACCGAAGCTATTTTAATAAATAGAGGTGTAAGACAAGGGTGTAGTTTATCACCTACTCTTTTTAATCTATACATTAATGACATTATCCAAAATTAGAAAAGTATTGTTAATATAGGTATAAGAATGGACCATTTTAAAATATTAAACGTTTTAATGTGTGCTGACGATGTGGTTATTATTCAAGAAAATGAAAATAATTTGCAGTTCTCTTTACATCAATTAAATCAGTTATGCCAAGAATATAATTTCAAAATATCAAAGGAAAAAACGAAAATAATGGCATTTTGGGGAAACGAACATATAAGATCAAAAATCATAATAGAGAACAAACCTCTGGAACAAGTAACAAATTTTAATTATTTGGGTTGTAATTTTACTATAAACACAAAAACTGAAAGAGACGTACATATGAAACTGTTGAAATTTCAAATGATATGCAGAACTATACATAAAACATTAAAGAATAAAACAAGAAGAGATACTAGTTGTAATCAAATGGTAAAGAGAAAAATTTATGCCTGAACCGGGAATCGAACCCCGAGCCTTCAGCTTTCCGTGCTGATGCTCTAACCATTGAGCTAATCCAGGCTTCCTTCCCATCCAAGCATAAATCCTTCCTTTACCTTACTGTCTTGGTCCCACATTCAATTGCAAAGAATCATCATTCACAAATACACAATGAATGGCTTCTACCTGAAGAAGACATGAAGGGACTCCACACAGCTATAGCATTATTTATTAAATTAATATTAAGAAGCTCTCTTTACCATTTGATTACAATAATTTAGTTGTGTACTTTAATATACTTAATTCAATCATAGTAACAGCTTTAGCTTCTTAATATTAATTTAATAAATTTTTAAGAGATACTAGATTGAAGCTTTATAAAACAGTGGCAGTTCCTGCATTACTTTATGGGAGCGAAACTTGGGTAATGACCAAAAAATTGCAAAGTAGAATAAAAAAGCGCAGAAATGAACTTCCTTAGAAGAACAAAAGGCTGCACGAGATTGGATTGGATAAAGAATGAAGATATAAGAACAAAGTTAAATATATATCCACTGAATGAGAAAATCAGAGAATATAGAGAGAAATGGTTTACACATGTGGAAAGAATGAATGTAACAAGATTACCAAGAGTAGCATTCAACTACAAGCCAAGAGGTTCAAGGAATGTAGGAAGGCCAGTGAAAAGATGGACAGAACAACTGTGAGGCAGAACAGGCAATTTTAGCCTAGCCCGTGAAGTGAAGAAGACGAAAGACTGAGAATTTTTGAAAGGAAAATCCTGGGATCCATAAATGATCATGGAGTATGGCGGATAAGATATAACGATGAAATCTATTGCAGTAATCTATTAATAACCAATAAGAAAGTTAACACCCCAGATAGTAAAAAAATCTGTAATTTATCATCATCATCATCCGGTATCATGGCAGCTGCCGTCGTCTTCCAGAAACCAAACGCCATTCCTCTCTGTCCATCCATTGATCTTCCTCCATTCCTCTGATATTCATAGCTGCTTGTAGCTTGTAGTTTTCTTCGGTCTTCCTCTCTTCCTCCTTTCCATTGGGATCCATTCCATAATACTTTTTGGCAATCTTTGCTCTGGCATTCTTTTGACATGGCCATACCACTGTAATCTTTTCTTTTCTATAATGTCTATGATGTCCGGCTCCTCTTGTACACCCATAATTTCCCTTATTTCTTTATTTCGTATTCTATCCATTCTAGATTTTCCAGCTGATCTTCTTAAAACATCCATTTCTGTACTTAAAATTCTTTTCATTTCCCTGGTAGGAATTTGCCAGACTTCAGCACCATATGTTAAAATGCTCTGAATTATGGTTTGATATATTTGTAATTTTCTATTTTTTGTAATATTTTTGCTCCACCCAACAGAGTAACATGTGATTAGTTGTAAAGACTGCAATAAAGTAGGCCTATACATAGGAAAAACAAAAAGGAATTAATACACTCGCACAAAAGTACATTTTAGAAATATTAAAAATGTAAAATGGAAAAATCAACAACAGCAGCTCATGGTTTGCCAGAGTCATCAAATTTAAAAAGAGGCTAATTTTTTTAAAAATTGGAAAAGGCTTTGGAATTGACAGTTTGGGAAAATATATATATTCAGAAGAACAAATTTAGATCCATGAACTTTTAAATTCCCAGTGAACAGGATCTGATCTCAAGGTTCATCAAATCAACACCAGATGGCAACTATATAGATGAAGATTTAAACAAAAATCCAGTATCTTTATTATAAATTTAACACTTCTCACTGAAGGATAAATTATATTTGAAGAGACCGAGACTCGAACCCGGGACCTTTGGCTTTCCGGGCCAAATGCTCTACCAACTGAGCTACCAAGGCAAGTTGCGATCTAGACACAAATTTTTCTCTTATATATGTTGTAATTCCCTCGTGCCAAATGCTTGAAACCTTTGCTTCTATCTTTGCAAATGACAGCTTCTTAGTTAAGAAGACATTAATTGGGAATTTAACACTACTTTATAAAGCCAGTAGGGCTTCTATTGATGTTTTTATTATTGATTTAACACTTCTCACTCAAGGATAAATTATATTTGAAGAGAAAATTTTTTGCCTAGACCGAGACTCAAACCCAGGACCTTTGGCTTTCCGGGCCAAATGCTGTACCAACTGATCTACCGAGGTGAGTTGCGATCTAGACGAAAACTTTTCTCTTATATACGTTGTAATTCCCTCGCACCAAATGTTTGAAACCTTTGCTTCTAGCTTTGCAAATGGCGGCTTCTTAGTTAAGAAGACATTTATTGGGAATTTAAATACTGCTTTATAAAGCCAGTAGGGCTTTTATCAATGTCTTTATTCTTCAAATATAAGAACATCCAGTAGTTGTGGATTTGACTGAAGATGAGAGGGGATGCCCCTTGAAAACTGCAGTTCCTGTGTTAGAAAAACATGAAATATGAGGTAAGATAAGAATCAATTCATTCATTAACATTGTACTTACTTGCAGTTGCCATTATTTGGTCGTTTAACACACGAAGGAAGCTGTTCATCTGATCCATCTGCACAGTTTGATGCCCCATCACATGTTTTAGTCCTGTCGATGCAAGCTCCATAATCACATTTGAATGTGTATGATGGACACCTACAAAACCACAAAATACAGGGCTATTCAGAATGAAGGAACAGATTAAGTTATGTAGGTAGGAAATAACACTATGAGGTTTATTTTAATTTTGTTTAGTTGTTTCTTAACTCACCTCATACTTCTTACCTCCCAAGCAGACCCGAGTTTCTTTACTTCATTTGTGACATTCTCAATGCTGTATTACATTCACATCAGATGGCGCAGAGGTCAGTCTGCAGGAGAAGAGGCCGTTGGACATCAGTTGTGAATGTAATACGGCATTGAGAATGTCACAAATGAAGTGAAGAAACTCGAGTCTGCTTGGGAGTTAAGAAGTATGAGGTGAGTTAAGAAACAACTAAACAAAATTAAAAAAAAAAGAAGGAACAGACTTCAAACATTTATTTCTTCCAAACAACAGAAAATGTAAACACAATTCCAATGTTTCTGGAAAGAGAAAAGTTCAAATTTCACTATTTTATGCATTCAATATGAGCACTTGTGTTTAACATTTTCCAATACTGTTATTTTAACACAGTTCCCAATAATGGATCATATTATAATATTATATTGATATTGTGAAAAGAAAAATTAATGTCTGAACCAGGAATTGAACCGTGGACCTCTAGTTCTACGTACTACTGTGCAGCCCACTACACCATTCTAGACTTGGCACAAACATTAAACACCTACCTGACAGTGGACGAAACAAGAATTATAGATTTGTATATGTGGAAAGAATTGTTAATATTTGTGCCAAGTCTAGAATAGTGTAATGGGCTGCACACTAGTCTGGAGAACTAGAGGTCCACAGTTCGATTCCTGGTTCAGACATTCATTTTTATTTTCACAATATCATTATAATATTACACTATGTGTTACATGACAAATATCAAAACGGTGGCTCATTTCTTGCCACACGCGAATCAGCTGGTCTCTAGTTATCAAATTCACAGCTTCAACAATTCGTTGTTGTAGATTTTCAAGAATGTCAGGCATAAGGGAGGATAAAAGCACGGTCTTTTACATATCCCCACAGATAAAATTCACATGGGGTTAGGTCTGGTGACCTGGGAGGCCACCGGTAATGAAGTTAATCTTCTGCTCCTCCTCTTCCAATCCAATGTCCTGAAATGGTGTCGCTATTTATGGAGCAGATGTATGTACACCCCTACACGTAAGCAGAGAGTGGACTGAGGCGGGTAGCGAGAGTTATTCAATATGGAAGTTTTTTAAACACAGCCTATGTACTTCACGGGGGCACACCATAGCGTAGTTGTGTCGCTATTTTAATACAATCAACATGACAAGCAACAGTGCCAATGCAGCCATAATTGGAACTTCAAATTTTTCTATTTCCAGTAATGTTGGAATTGTGTTTCTATTTTTTGTAGTTTGGAAGAAATAAATGTTTTAAAGTCTTGTTCTTTCTTTCTGAATAGCCCTGTATTTACTACAGTATATTTTCCAATGTATAAGATGTGCCTATAGATCAGATTTTTAGTATAAGACAGATTTTTGAAAGGAAATGGGAATATAATGGTACTGTACATCAACTGTATCTAAGACTTCAAAAAAGCGTATGATTCAATTAAGAGGGAGAAGTTATATAGTATCCTGCTGGAGATCAGAATTCCTAAAAAGTTAGTTAGACTTAATATTATATTTTAAATTAACATTTGCTAGAATTGGATATAGTTTTATTTTAGAAAGAAAAATTATTAAATTAATATTGAGAAACTAAAGCTATTACTATGATAGAAATAAGTAAATTAATAAACACAATTAAATTATTGTAAATCAATGGTAAAGAGAAACATTTTTGCCTGAACCGGGAAGAATCGAACCCCAAACCTTTAGCTTTCCATGCTAATGCTCAGACCACTGAACTAATTCCCGGTTCAGGCAAAAATTTTTCTCTTTACCATTGATTTACAATAATTTAATTGTGTTTATTAATTTACTTATTTCTATCATAGTAATAGCTTTAGCTTCTTAATATTAATTTAATAAATAATGCTATAGCTGTATGGAGTCCCTTCATGTCTTCTTCAGGCAGAAGCCATTCATTGTGTATTTGTGAATGATGATTCATTGCAATTGAATGTAGGACCAGTAGAGGAAAGGTAAAGGAAGGATTTCTGCTTGGATGGGAATGGAGCCTGGATTAGCTCAGTGGTCTGAGCATTAGCACGGAAAGCTAAAGGTTCGGGGTTCGATTCCCAGTTCAGGCAAAAATTTTTCTCTTTACCATTGATTTACAATAATTTAAGAAAAATTATGTTCGAACCAGGAGTTGAACTTTGGTCTCTAACTCTGTATATCAATGCAATAACCATTGTGTCATTTGAACTTCTGAAGGCAGATATAATTTATGAAGTAGCGGACCGTGCAGAGAACATGCCACAGATAAATGTATAAATAGAGCAGGTAGTCAACAAAATTGCCAGTCTCAAGACAACCCTTGAGGATGCCGGACGCAGTCTCTGGCGAAACATCGGAGAACCACAAGCTTCAAGACCATGGCCAACAGCCCGGAAATCTTCTACAAGATGATTTCTGATTTAGTTTACAAGCATCGCTGTTTACATTAAATATATAAATATTTTAAAATAACTGCATTTAAATAATGATTTTTGAGTAAACAGCTTAATTTTATTCGTTAAATAGTCCTAACAAATGCCACTCTTAATTTTCAAATCCTGTAGATAAATTGGAAATCACTCGTGGCATTACTTATGATAATTAAAAAAAAATTAAACATACCTGAGACTGCTGCACAGGCTAGAAACCTCATCGGACCCATCAGTGCAATCTTTTACCCCATCGCAAACAGTTGTTTCATCTATACACTGACCAGAAGTGCACTGGAATTCTGTTGAACTGTTCAAACAAGCGAATTAATTCCTTTAATATTACATTTTCTGTGTTTATCTCTCTTATTCATTATTATAACATCACCTACACCTACATTATTATACGCTGATGACCAGGTAATAATAGCAAATATGGAAGACGAACTTCGAAGGAATATTTTTAAACTACATAATATATGTGAACAATATAATATCAAAATATCCATAGAAAAAACTAAGGTAATGGCATTCCAAGGGAAAAATCAAATCAGATCCAAAATAGTAATAGGAAACAAAATCATAGAACAGGTGAACCATCTTAATTATCTAGGATGTGACATTTCATTTAATTATGATAATGATATAAATAATAAAATAGCAAAATTCCAGGGAATATGTGGTACGATAAAACGATCACTAAATAACAAAACAACAAGAGAGACCCAATTGAAATTTTACAAAACGTTGGCAGTACCGGTACTGCTCTATGGATCAGAAGCCTGGATACATAAAAACAAGATCTAAGTAGGATAACGGCGGCAGAAATAAAATTTTTGAGATCTGTTAAAGAGTGCACTAAGGAAGACAGAATCAAGAACACAGAAATAAGACAGGAACTTGAAATATTTGCAATAACTGATAAAATAGATACATATAGACAAAAATGGAAGCAACACATAGACAGAATGAATGAAGATAGATATCCAAAACAAATAACAAAATACAAACCTAAAGGCACCCGAGATGTGGGCAGACCTAGAAAGAGATGGGCTGAAGTCGTAACGGGTCAACAGACCTGCAGATGATGACCTACACCTATTAGGTTTTTCTTTTTTGGAGCATCTTCAAGAAATATATATTTTTTGCACAATAGTTAGTTCTGTCGTACTTACAGCAATGTTTAATACTAAACAATCGTATTAGTACAAGAGAAAAATCTATGTGTAAATCGAGATGCCTAATAGCTTAAATCGTTAAAGTGCTGGTGTACAGAACCAGAGATATTGGGTTCAAATCCCGATTTAGGCATATATTTTTCTCTTCAAATTTAATTTACAACAATGGGACCATGATTGAAAGTTCAATTTCCTAAATTTCGGGGTTGCCAACCTATAAATAAACTATACTGTAATACTGAAATATTACAAATTACCTACCTAGTGCAGGAAGTAAAACCACTGCCCTTTATGTATACTACATACAATGTATATACAAAAATATATCCATGTTAACATACATTATACGAAACAAATAACTGCATTTTAAATGAACTGAACTTTATTTGAAACAATGTAAAACAATAAATTCGTACTTGCCACCATTTAATTCCTGATTGGTGTCACAGCCTACTGTAGTCTCAACTAAATTATTTTTGGCATTTATGATATACACAATGGTCAGACTGTTAATGTTAGCAAATATTTCCATCAAAGATATTATTTTACTGTTATTTATTATTTTGAAAACACCATCTTGAAAAAAAAATGTACAACACACGTTTGTGAAGTGTTTTACAGAATCTCAGAAATTAAAAACCTCGCTTCTGTAAAAATCACTTCCCAACCTCACATTGTAATATACTATTTTTTATACAATACCACCACATTCTCATTTCGACATTCTGGTATTCTCTCCTGGCATTATTGTAACCCACATCTGGAAGGCAGAGTTACACTGCCCCGATGTGCCAAGAGAGGCCTTAATCCTAAACTCAGTGAATATGTTAATGGTCATAATGATGACCAGATGAAGTTTGGGGACCATTTGGGCCTTAAAGTTTCCTGACATATGTCTTACAGATAAGCAAAACTCCATAAAAAACCATCACCCAGGAAACTTATCCCGACTGAGGACTGAACCCAGGCCCACTGCATGACAAGGCAGCACAGTATCTCAAGACCACAGCAGGTGGACTCAAGAAATATATTGATGGAAAGATTTAAATTAAAATTCTTTATACCTCATCTCATATCCAGTGTTCTGATTATACCGGTTTCAAAACCTATGTGGTTTCATCTTCAGTAATATCTCAACCGATGTTCAGGAGAATTGCTTCTTTCTCCATCTGTTGGTGGACCAATGGGATTGATTCCACTAACGGATGGAGTACGAAGCAGTTCTCCTGAATGACATCATCATCATCATCAATGGCTCAACAGCCCTATGTGGGCCTTGGTCGCCTTCAGAAGCTTATGCCAGACTTCCCTGTCCTGAGCTTCATTCTTCCAGTTTTTTATTTTTAAAATCTTAATGTCTTGAATTATACCATCTTCCCATCTTAATTTAGGTCTTCCAACTTTTCTGGCCAATAGAGGTTGCTCATTGTAAACAGTTAGATGGAATTGAGAATGATACGAAGATGTATCGAAACTAGTCTTCAAGAAATTTACAAATTATCAGGTGAGTTGTCAAATTTAACCCAATTTAA
This sequence comes from Diploptera punctata, assembly GCA_030220185.1. Lineage (NCBI taxonomy): Eukaryota > Metazoa > Arthropoda > Insecta > Blattodea > Blaberidae > Diploptera > Diploptera punctata. Next base: position 748,192 of record JASPKZ010007527.1, on the reverse strand, counting down.
TATTGAGTGGAGAACATATTTTTAATAATTCACCTTATAAAATTCAAATTTATTTGGTTTTGAATGAATTTTTCATTCATCTTCAGTTTATTTTCATGACTCCAACTGTTGAAATTCTATAGAAAATAAACTCAAGATGAATGAAAAATTAATTCGAAACCAATGGTCTTAAATCAAATAAATTCTATATAATTTCAACAGTTGGAGTCATGAAAATAAACTGAAGATGAATGAAAAATTCATTCGAAACCAATGGTCTTAAATCAAATAAATTCTACAGAATTTCAACAGTTGGAGTCTTGAAAATAAACTGAAGATGAATGAAAAATTCATTCGAAACCAATGGTCTTAAATCAAATAAATTTATTCTATAGAATTTCAACAGTTGGAGTCATGAAAATAAAACTGAAGATTCTATAGAATTTCAACAGTTGGAGTCATGAAAATAAACTGAAGATGAATGAAAAAATTAATTCGAAACCAATGGTCTTAAATCAAATAAATTCTATAGAATTTCAACAGTTGGAGTCATGAAAATAAACTGAAGATGAATGAAAAATTCATTCGAAACCAATGGTCTTAAATCAAATAAATTCATGAAAATAAACTGAAGATGAATGAAAAATTCATTCGAAACCAATGGTCTTAAATCAAATAAATTCTATAGAATTTCAACAGTTGGAGTCTTGAAAATAAACTGAAGATGAATGAAAAATTCATTCGAAACCAATGGTCTTAAATCAAATAAATTCTATAGAATTTCAACAGTTGGAGTCATGAAAATAAACTGAAGATTCTATAGAATTTCAACAGTTGGAGTCATGAAAATAAACTGAAGATGAATGAAAAATTCATTCGAAACCAATGGTCTTAAATCAAATAAATTCTATAGAATTTCAACAGTTGGAGTCATGAAAATAAACTGAAGATTCTATAGAATTTCAACAGTTGGAGCCATGAAAATAAACTGAAGATGAATGAAAAATTCATTCAAAACCAATGGTCTTAAATCAAATAAATTCTATAGAATTTCAACAGTTGGAGTCATGAAAATAAACTGAAGATGAATGAAAAATTCATTCGAAACCAATGGTCTTAAATCAAATAAATTCTATAGAATTTCAACAGTTGGAGTCATGAAAATAAACTGAAGATGAATGAAAAATTCATTCGAAACCAATGGTCTTAATCAAATAAATTCTATAGAATTTCAAAAGTTGGAGTCATGAAAATAAACTGAAGATTCTATAGAATTTCAACAGTTGGAGTCATGAAAATAAACTGAAGATGAATGAAAAATTCATTCGAAACCAATGGTCTTAAATCAAATAAATTCTATAGAATTTCAACAGTTGGAGTCATGAAAATAAACTGAAGATGAATGAAAAATTCATTCGAAACCAATGGTCTTAAATCAAATAAATTCTATAGAATTTCAACAGTTGGAGTCATGAAAATAAACTGAAGATTCTATAGAATTTCAACAGTTGGAGTCATGAAAATAAACTGAAGATGAATGAAAAATTCATTCGAAACCAATGGTCTTAAATCAAATAAATTCTATAGAATTTCAACAGTTGGAGTCATGAAAATAAACTGAAGATTCTATAGAATTTCACCAGTTGGAGCCATGAAAATAAAACTGAAGATGAACAGGAAAATTCATTCGAAACCAATGGTCTGAAATCACATTAAATTCATATAGGAATTTCTTTCCAACAGTTGGAGTCATGGAAAATAAACTGAAGATGAAGGAAAAATTCATTGAAAACCAATGGTCCATTAAATCACATTAAATTGCATAGAATTTCAACAGTTGGAGTCATGAAAATAAACTGAAGCTGAAGGAAAAATTCATTCGAAACCAATGGTCTTAAATAAATTCTATAGAATGTCAAAAGTTGGAGCTCATGAAAATAAACTGAAGATTCTATAGAATTTCAACAGTTGGAGTCATGAAAATAAACTGAAGATGAATGAAAAATTCATTCGAAACCAATGGTCTTAAATCAAATAAATTCTATAGAATTTCAACAGTTGGAGTCATGAAAATAAACTGAAGATGAATGAAAATTCATTCGAACCAATGGTCTTAAATCAAATAAATTCTATAGAATTTCAACAGTTGGAGTCATGAAAATAAACTGAAGCTGAATGAAAAATTCATTCGAAACCAATGGTCTTAAATCAAATAAATTCTATAGAATTTCAACAGTTGGAGTCATGAAAATAAACTGAAGATGAATGAAAAATTCATTCGAAACCAATGGTCTTAAATCAAATAAATTCTATAGAATTTCAACAGTTGGAGTCATGAAATAAACTGAAGATGAATGAAAAATTAATTCAAAACCAATGGTCTTAAATCAGTTGGAGTCATGAAAATAAACTGAAGATGAATGAAAAATTCATTCGAAACCAATGGTCTTAAATCAAATAAATTCTATAGAATTTTAACAGTTGGAGTCATGAAAATAAACTGAAGATGAATGAAAAATTCATTCGAAACCAATGGTCCTAAATCAAATAAATTTGAAATTGTATGAGGTGTGTTATTAAAAATATGTTCTCTACTCAATATTAATGATATGACCTAATAATGTTTACTTCCCAACATTAATTTCAATACAATTAACCCAATTTATTAATTAAAAAATAGATTTTTGTTTTGTGTTCTAATGTAATGTGAAAATTATATTTCTTTATTAAGAATAGAAAATCTGATTAAATAAATTAACAATAATTAATAAATGCAACATACCTGCATCCCTGTCTCTTTGATCTCCAAAATGGATGACTCACTGAATTGTTAACTTGTCCATGAATTGAATTTAATTCTAAAAGAACAAACGAAAATGGTCATTAATGTATGTATGTATGTATGTACAAGTCTGTGTATCTTTGAGAATAATATATATACATAGTGTTCTGCCCAAGAGCAGGTCTTTCACACAAACTCAGCATTCTTCACTCTTTCCTTAACTCAGCTTTCGTTTTTTTATATCCACATACAAACCATTTATTTTAATATTGTCTATCATCTGATATCTTTTCTGTCTCTAACCTTCTTTCTGTTGACCATTCCTTCTAGGGCATCCTTCAGCAGGCAGTTTCTTCTTAGCCAATGGCCAATCCAATTTCTTTTCCTCTTCTTTATGAGTTGCAGCATTGTTCTTCTTTCTCACCCACTCTGTCTAGCACATATTTATTTTTTATTTTGTCCGTCCATTTTATACGCTCCATCTTCCTCCATATCCACATCTCAAAAGCTTCCAGTCACTTTTCCTCATTCCAATGTAATATGCAAGTCTCTGCACCATACAATGCTACACTCCACACAAAGCATTTCATTAGCCTCTTCCATAATTGTTTCCCTTCACTCAGCCTTCTATTTTCTATCCGCATACAAACCATTTATTTTAATATTGTACCAAAGAGATATATAGGTGTGGTAGCTTCATGTTTCTTTCCACACCCCACTCTCTCTTCTGCATCTTAATATCTTAAAAGATCTTAAAGAAGGTCATAGGAGGCCCCAACTTGTAGGTGAGAAGAGTGGATTTGGCTAAGTTAGACCCTCTGGACTTCACCACGAGAGGTTAAATATCAGTTCCATCAGGGTTTTTGACAGGTCAGAGACCCAGAAATCCCAATTAGTATCTGCCCCCCATTGACAATAAAGTTCTTAGGAAAATTTTGGGACCAAAGAGAGACAAACAGACAGGTGAATGGAGAAAACTGCATAGATCTTCATTATCTTTAGGGAAATCTGACATATAAGGGCAATTAAGGCTGATGGACTGTAATGGGCAGGGCATGTAACACAAATGAAAAAAAATGGCCTTACATTGGCACACGACCTGTCGAGAGAGCAATTTTAACTATGGATCACATACATAATTTTTTGACCACACAAGGACATGGAGGGATTACCTGAATGTGTGATCAGCTCAATGTCAGGACCACCTCCGAGACAACACAACATTAAGAACAAAACAACACCATTCATTCTAAACATGGCGAATATGATAATGTTGATGATGATTATGATGGTCAGATGATGATCTGGGACTGTTTGGGTCTTAAATTTTCTGACATTTGTCTTACAGGTGAGGAAAAATGCCAGGAAAGTTGTATCGACTCAGGCCCGTGACACTACCTGTCACTACAGCAATGGGCCATGAATATGTGATGAATATGAAAATGAATGGTTACTTTACAGCATAACAGGCCTAGAAGAAGTCACTGCTGGCCTCACATCCACATGCGTTAATCACAGAGATAGACAATCATTCAGCCAATGGAAAATAATACAAAATAACATACTAAATAGCAAGGATTCTTGCATTCTCAACCGAAAAAATTAATGCAAATCTATATTCAACATTTAAACCAGTTACCAGTTGTGTTCACCTTCCTTTAACTTCTAATTATATTTCTTATTATTTTGCACCAAATGTTAAACTGTTATTGCCCCAGTTATATTGTATGGATGTGAAACATGGACTTTTACTTAAAGGGAGGAAAGAAGATTACAAGTATTTAAGAATAAAGTTCTTAGGACAATTTTTGGAACCAAAAAGAGATGAACAGACAGATGAATGGAGAAAACTACATAATAATGACCTACATGGTATATATAGGAAACACATATAATAAGAGCAGTTAAGTCTCATAGACTGTTATGAGCAGGACATGTGGCACAAATGGGGAATGAAAGACGTGCATGGAAATTTCTTGTAAGAAAACCAGAGGGAAAACTCCCAGTGGGTAGACCAAGAATGAGGTGGGAGAATAACATTATCCATGATTTGAGGAAGTAGATTATACTTTAGATGATTAGAAAACATTAGCTTACAATAGGGATGCATGGAGAGCTTATTCCATGCGGTCATGAACCTACGGGTTTGATAGAGCCAGTGAGTTAGTTAGTTATTATTTTGCACTGGGTGACATGTGGTCAGCATATCGGGTCCCCAGCCGTTATAGCTGGTTTTCTTAACCTGGAGCCGCTACTTGTTGTAGCTACCCAATTCCTTACAATGCTGGATGGCACCGATCCCATACTGGCGAAAATTTCATGAGAAAATTTCTTCCCATATTGAGATTCGAACCAACGCAAGTCCCGAAAACCCTTGTGCCAAGGCATCTTGCTAACTAACTTACTGGCACTACCGAACCCGTAGGTTCATGGCCGCGCGGACATAAGCTCTCCATACATCCATATCCTGAGCCAATATTTTCCAATCATTCCCTGTATAATCTACTTCCCTCAAATCATAGTTGGTGTTACTCTTCCACCTCATTCTTGGTCTACCAACTGGGCGTTTTACAGCGCGGAATTCAATTATGTTCACGTATCTCAAAATAAAAACTGAAAAATTGTTATTTTGAAGTTGGTATTCTGTTGACAATGTAATGATAATGGTCACGTAAATACATTGTTTAACTTTTACATGTCGATGTGGGCCATGCATTTATCGTGTTTTTATTAACGGTAGAACAAAAAGGTACATTTACATACTCACCTAAATAAATTGCAATTGTTGCACTTAACAGAAACCATTGAGTTCCATCCATCTCATGATACAATCATGTTCACGTCACAGATCAGTATAATCCTTGATTACACTCTCAGCGTGGCCTTCAGGTCAGCGCAGCTGTGAACGTATTCTGCGAGGTTATAGCAGGAAAACAAGTCGGGAATTCCCGTTTTGCGGTCGCTTCACTCCGGTGTCGGATCAAGCATATATTAATATTTTGCCTTCATTCTGAAAATACTGTCGCGTTTCTAGAAATGTGCATTAAATTACCACAAAATATAATTAGAGAATTAGAAAAATTAGTATATATGATTGGAGGATATGTCATGCTTCTAACGCGAGAGTTTTGCAAGTCACTGGTGAACGAATCGTTAATGGTTTTTCCATCTCGTTTATTTTTATGAATGACGTATTTAAAAAAGTAAAAATAATTTGTTAATCTCAGTCCTATACTAGAAAATGCAATTATAGGCCTATACACAGGGACTCTTGTCGTCCCAACTTCTCTTTAAAACAAAGTTAAACCGAAAATATAGGCCTACAAAACTGTTATTCTCCCAGTTATATTATGTGGATGTGAAACATGGACTGTTACTTTAAGGGAGGAGAAAAGATTACAAGTATTTGAGAATAAAGCTCTTAGGAAAAATTTTGGACAAAAAAGAGATGAACAGACAGGTGAATGGAGAAGAATACATAACAATGAGCTACATGCTCTTTATAGGAAACCAGATATAATAAGAAGACTGCGATGGGTAGGAAATGTTGCACGATGGAGAATGAGAAAAGGGAATAGAAGCTCCTTGTAGGAAAACCAGAGAGAAACGCCCAGTAGGTAGACCAAGAACAAGGTGAAAAAATAACAATTTGAGCGAAGTAGATTTTACAGGGGATGATTGGAAAACATGAGCTCAGATTAGGGATGTATGGATAGCTTATGTCCGCGCGGGCATGAACCTATGAATTCGATAATGCCAGTGAGTTTGTTATACTGTTCTACAAACAAAATTTTGCAATAAAACACTGGTATTATACAGTAGGGTAATTCCCCGATTGACTTACGTATACTTTTTTCATAATGAAGAATCGTGATGCGGGGACCTTTTGCAATGTTTACTGCTGGGGTACCAAGGGAAAGAACGGTCTAGTTAAAAAAAAATATCTGTTGTACAGTGGGATCTCCAGGGGGTGCATAAGGGTGCGCGATCATCCCTTATTTTCAATTTGGACACTATCCCGCACTCCTAAGTCTCAGAGCCGCTTTTCTTCACAAAATTAACCTTAGGTCCTTCTGTATAAGTTGCCATACTTAAAATTTTGCTTTATATCCATGTATTAGAAATTGTGTTTGTGATATATGCCTTTTCTTCCTCTAACGTTAAGAACTTTGCTGAAAATAATATGAAAATACGGAAGTGCCATACATCGGTAAAACGTCTATTTGTTTTGTCACCAACCAGCGAAGGGCGAAAACTATATATATCCATCCATAGTAATTCTGCCTGAGGGCAGGTCTTTCACTGCATTCATAGCATTTTCATGGTATGCTTGCAGCTTTACTAGGGAATTGTAGGTGTGGTAGCTTCCCGTTGCTTTCCACACCGGTGAAGGATTACGGTGATGATGATGGCCATATGATTTCGGGTACCGTTTGGGCCTTAAAGTTTTCCTGAGATATGTTTTACAGGCGAGGAAAAACCCCGATAAAAACCTCGCCCAGAAAAACTGTCCCGACCGGGGATCGAACCCGCGCCCTCTGCGTGAAAAGGCAGCACGCTATCTCGAGACCACACACTAACGAGTCATGGTCGGACGATAAAAATATATTACTTTAAAAAATAATCAAAATCGGTCCAGTTGTTTAGGCAGTTTTTAATTTCGGATTTCAAGTAAACCTCCACTTTTAATTGTCGGATTTCGCTCATTTTTTGACTATTCCTACCTCAGTTTATTTTAGTAGGATATACTGAGTTTCGTTGTGAAACATCGAAAATTGTGACCGCTAGAGTGATTTTTTAATTTTTCACTTAATGTGAAACTTAACAGCCCAATGTTGGTCCCTAACCTCTCCTTTGTAAGGAATTACTGTACCCGAGACGCCATATGTCCGGCTCTGAAGTTTAGGTTATACGAGGGGTAAAGGGAGAATTCGCCCTCTACTGCCAATAAAGATATGGTTGTAGTGCGAGTAGATGCCTGTCACAACCAATCACTGCCCTTGACGCAGATATAGCGCACTAGTAAGGTTTGAAATTGCTGAGATGTTGTCAGCTGTATGTCTGCTAACCGCATACATAAAGCAGCCAATCCGACTGAATATCCATAGCGGCAACACTGTCGTGAAAACGTCAAGGCCGGAGAATCAGTGGCTGGGGTATAGACCAAGTTAATTTAGTTACGCTAATTTCCTAACGATGTCATGAAAAGTAGGCGGTCAACGTACCGGCCCAATGAGACATCTAGTAGGCAACTAAGGTATTATTAGGATGAAGGGGGTTTGTAAATTTTGTTTAGAGGTCTCTTTATTCAAGCTTATGGATATTTTACGAACCTGAAAATCTTCACACTCGGGACCAACGGCTTAAAGTCCCTCCCGGAGGACTTACTCCTTGGATTTTTCCACCCTAAAAAAATCCATCGACCCCGGCCGGGTTTGAACTCGGGACCAGAGGTAAGGAGCATAACCACTAGTCCACCGCGGCCGATAGAATGGAATGTACAAATATTAATTTGCAATAAATTAACTTACCCAGCTGTGTGCACTTTTTAAAGCGTCCATTATTAACTGCGCCATGTTGTGTGGGTGCGTGTGTACTCACGATGTCAGAGTGCTATATCATAAAGTCATCTTAAGACATATGTAAACGCTTTTATAACACAATGTTATTAACATAAAATTTCACAAAACTGACTTAAACGGTTATCAGGCAGATATATGGTGGAAACATTTTGTATCAACAAAATTAGTATACGTATTTAGCGCCAGAGAGTAATTTGTAAATACTACCACTTGAGGGCATTTATAACAGTTGATTAAATATGGCGTTGAAAATAAATGTGAAGAACTGGATTACAGAATTTGACATCTTCTACATCATCTAGGGACTATATACGGAACACTTGTAAGGTATGTGCGAAACTTCGATATATTCTCCATCATCTGACACAAATGTTTGCGCCATGTTTCTCATGGTTACTCTGTTATAGTTTTTAGAATTGTCCCGTATTGTATTTCTTAGTTGGGTCAAGTTTAGAATACCTCGACCTATGATTTTCCATATTACATTCTAGTAATATTGTTGTTCTACGTATCTTTTTCCGTCTTTACTAACATTTCGAACTATTTTAAACGTTTTGCAACGATACTTATACTTTTTTTTTACAATTATTAAATATTTATCTACGTACGCAAATTGTCGCATATTTCTCAAATTATTTTTTCTAAGTTCTACAGATTCGTTGTGCGCATGCGCGAACGCTTAAAGAAACTTCCTCTAGATGGCGGATATATCTGTGAAATCGGAATGACCAACATTCGAAAAATATGTTTAGCCAATGAATGTTAACTCACTTGATTTTGTTGTTAGATTCTGATGGGACAAGTTAGTGTACATCAGATTAGTTTGTGGTTCATTAAATAGTATGCATGACATTTATTTTGTTACTTTAGGAAAGAGGAAGTTGGTGTACATCCATTTCCTATATTTGAGAATTTATTGCAAAGGTTGGTCATACCAATTTCATGCATATGTTCACAATCTAGCGAAAGTTTCTATAAGTGTTTGTGAATGCACACTATGATTTTGTAGAACTTCTAGGTAGAGATGAACTAAACTTTGGAGAAACAGTACTTTACCTTTCCCAATATATTTTCTGAGTTCTACAGAATAACAATGCACATGCGAATGAGTTTATAGATCTGTCGCTAGGTGGAACCACATATCTTTGAAGTCCTACAGAAAGTTTATAGAGCTGTCACTAGGTGGAACCACATAGAAAGTTTATAGAGCTGTCACTAGATGGAACCACTTATCTTTGAAGTCCTACAGAAAGTTTATAGAGCTGTCACTAGGTGGAACCACATTTCTTTGAAGTCCTATAGAAAGTTTATAGAGCTGTCACTTGGTGGAACCACATATCTTTGAAGTCCTATAGAAAGTTTATAGAGCTGTCACTAGGTGGAACCACATATCTTTGAAGTCCTAAAGAAAGTTTATAGAGCTGTCACTAGGTGGAACCACATATCTTTGAAGTCCTACAGAAAGTTTATAGAGCTGTCGTTAGATGGCAACATGTGTGGTATGACCACCTATAAAATAAATTCCCAAACATTTATTAGAAATGGATGTATACTAACTTGTCCCTTGCTAATCCAACAAAATAAATTACATGCATATTATTTACTGAAGTGTACACTAACCTAACAAGTTAGTGTGAGAAAATGGGTAACACCAGATTAGTTCACAGTTTATTGGATAATTTGGTGCACCACAAGGGAAAAAAAAAAGCTTTTCTGTTTGAACAGAAACTAATGTAGATGGACCCTTGACATAGAATCTCCCTTTCTTGAAGACAGTGCTGATGACTGTTAATTCTAGCGTGGAGTGTAGTTGAGTAGTCAGTTCCTTGTCTTTGTATTCTCCTGAATGGACTCTAAGAAGTTACAGTGCGAACAAATTATCCAATTAAGTTATGTAGGTAGGAAATAACACTATGAGGATTATTTTAATTTTGTTGAGTTGTTTCTTGAGTCACCTCATACTTCTTAACTCCCTCGCAGATCTAGATTTCTTCACTGTTTTTGTGACATTCTCAATGCTGTATCACGTTCACTACTGACCTCCAGGAGAGGAGAACAGCATTGAGAATGACACAAATACAGTGACGAAATCTAGATCTGCGAGGGAGTTAAGAAGTATGAGGTGAGTCAAGAAACAACTCAACAAAATTATCCAATATTGGATGTTCTAATTTACACAGTTGTGGCGCTAGGTGTCTCATCTGCCACCAAGTGACAGTCCTGCCATTTACTTACTTGGTGCATCAAGTAGAATAATATTGAAGTACATTTTAATATACAGCGACAATATTGATGGATGTGAAACATGGACTCTTACTTTAAGGGAGGAAAGAATATTACGAGTATTTGATATAAGGTTCTTAGGAATGTAATAATAATTAATAATTCCATGGCGTGACAGGCCTAGAAGGCCCTTAGCCTACCATCCAGCTGCTGATCTCACATCCACATGTGTCAATCACAGAGGTAGATCATCTAGCCAGTGTAGGGGTGACATGTGGTCAGCATGTCGAGTTCCCCAGCCATTATAGCGGGTTTCCTCAACCTGGAACCGCAACTTATTGTAGCTACACAAATACCTCACGATGCTGGGTGGGCACTGGTCCCATACTGGCCGAAATACCATGAGAAAATTTCTTCCCCCATGGAGACTCGAACCAGCGCAAGTCCCATAGCTCTGCGCCAAGGCTTCCTACCTTAACTGCTCGGCTACGGCGTGGGACTCTTAGGAATGTTTTTGGACCAAAGAGAGATGAATGGAGGAACCTACTTAATAGTGAGCTACATGATATATAGGAAGCCAGATATAATGAGAACAATTAAGTCTCGTAGACTGCAATGGGCAGGACATGTGGCAGATATGGGGGATGAAAAAGGTGCATGAAAGCTTCTTGTAGGAAAACCGGAGGGAAAATACCCAGTTGGTAGACAAAAAATGAGGTGCAAGAATAACATTAATCATGATTTGATGGTAGTAGATATACAAGGGATAATTAGAAGGAATTAGCTCAGGATAGGGATGTATGGAGAGCTTATGTCCATGGGGCCATGAACCTATGGGTTCGATAGAGCCAGTGAGTTAGAGATTTTACTTACCTACAGATGACGAGGGACATTGTCTCAATGAGACATCCAGTATGCAACTCGGATGGATATATCTATCTCTGTATCTATAATGGCATAGCCCATTGTTGAGCTATAGCCTCTCTGTTGTTTGGAGTTACTACGAGGGTCACTAGATAAGTTTTGAGACACGGCAGTATGGCGACAGAAATGCAATAAACTATAATACACCATTTGAAAGCCCAACTCTTGAACGTCAAAACCCTAGCAGGTAGAAACGATTCCTTTCAGTTGTCTCTGAGCAGCGCCGTTGTGAAGTTGTCTGTGCATGGTCCTATGGAGCTTGACAGGGAGTATTTTCTTGCTATGATTTTAAGTGCGGTTTAAATGAGTTGCAAACACTTGAGCAACTCTCACAAACAGTTGGGGACCTTGCTCATTCACGTGCACAGTTTTCTGCTGATTTCCTGAATTTAATAGGGAGAGAACATCCCTTAAAGATGAAGGGAGAAGTGGGAGGCCAACAACAGTGGTGACAGAAGAAAACGTCTCTGCAGTGGAGAGACTGATTAAGGAAGATCCACGACTGGAGGGGGGCCTAGGGATTAGTTCGCCAAGTGTTTCCACCATCCTGCACCAATACTGAAGATTGAGGAAAATTTCTTCTGGATGGGTGTCACACCACTTGTCAGAAGGGTATAAACACACTAGGGTGGAATTGTGTAGAGAAATGCTGGCGAGATTCAACAACAGGGACTCCCACCGGGTGTCAGACATAGTAATAGGTGACGAAACTTGGATCTACCAGTATGACCATGAAACAAAGCACCAATCATAGGTGTGGGTCTTCCCAGTTGAGGAGCCTCCGACCAAAGTCAAAAGGCCTAGGAGTGTGGGGAAGGAAATTGTGGCCACTTTTTTCTCAACAAGTGGTCATCTGGCTACAGTTGTGCTAGAGGATCAGAGAACAGTTTTACTGCTAAATGGTATACAGAAGTCTGTCTCCCCAAAGTCTTTCTCAAAGATCCAGGAGAAGCAGCCCAAAGACTGGACTGCAGGGAATTCTGCTCCACCTGTTTGCACACAGCCAATGCAACAATTAGGTTTCTGGAAAAGACACCTGTGAAATGAATGTCTCATTGAGCCTACAGTCTGGACCTACTATCAAGTTTGTTGATGGTTATCTTGATTTCTGAAAGAGATGTCATTGGAATATTTGAGGAGATTTGATGTTAAGAAAATCTGAAACTTGTACAATTTGTATTTTATTCAGTTTCATAATTTAACTATTCACAATGAGTTGTTAGAAAAATACGAACACCAACACAGAGAGAACAACTGATATCTTGTGCCAACCTTATTGAGAATGTTCCAATATGTATATATAGCATCTGAATATAAAGGATAACACCAATATGAAAAATGAACATGTAATGCAGCAAAAGCCCTTGCACTAGAAACATTAAGGGGGATGATGGGTGAAATTTTTGTTTTCTACATTTGTTGAGCAAGAGACTTGAGTTTTTGTACAAACATTCACTGCATGATGCATAATGACGTGTTTAAGTTTCTTTCTTGTGAGACATTTATTTTATGAGTTATTAAATATTATATTAAAAAAAATTGCATTCATTATAATTAAATGTGTTCCACAATTTTTTAGTAAAATGTCTGATTTGTTTTTTACAAGACCACTAAAATATTTAGAAAAACATTGTGCATTAGAATTCTTATAATGTGAATACAAAGAGAGAAAAAAAAATGTACCTCATGCGTGGAATTACAAAAAAAAAATTAATGATTGCATACATTTTATTTTTTATTTCTTAAAATACTACTTGAATCATGAAACCCATGCACTACATTGTTACCCATTGTTTTTAGGACATGCAGTAAAAATTTGAACCTTCTAGAACAAAATTTCTCAATTCCATTAAATTTTGAATGTACAAAAATGCAGTGAAAATAAAAGTGTAGAAAAACAAGTTTAAAGATTTGCATGCAGGTGGTATTTAACTGGCGCAGCCTTTTAACTCTGATGTAATTTAGGGCACTTAGAAGCCCCATAGGCCTTTGAAACTTTGCCAACATACACATTAGAGTACAGGTTATTTTTAGTACAAAAAGCAAAAAATACCAATTTTGATCTCAAATGGTCAATTTTTCACCCATCACCCCCCTTAATTATAAAACATTTCACACAAAAATGGACACACACACACACACACATGTATGTATATATATACAGAGTCTATATGTTGCCTAATTGTGCAAGTGGTGTTTTCACTGCTACGAAGCTTGCATTAGCCGCACTCAATGTATGCACGGCTTCCCGGCTCTAACTGTATAATAGTATATTGCGATGCGAGGTTGGGAAGTGGTTTTTACAGAATTGAGGAAAATGTTTAAAAACCAAGCGATAGCAAGGTTTTTAATTTCTAAGATTCTGTAAAACACTTCACAAACATGCATTGTACATTATTTTTTGCACGATTGTGTTTTCAAAATAATAAATAATAGTAAAATAATAACATCTTTGTTGGAAATATTTGCATTCATTATAAACACTTGACTAACGTTAACAGTGTGGGCAATGTTTATTAGTTGAAACAACAGGAGGTCGTGAGACCAATCAGTGATAAAATGACAGCAAGTACATATTTATTGTTTTATATTGTTTCAAATAAAGTTCAGTTCATTTAAAATGCAGTGATTTGTTTTGTATAATGTATATTAACACTACCTTTTGGATATTTTTTGTATATACATTGTACGTAGTATACATAGAGGGCAGTGGTTTCACTTCCCACACGCGTGTTTGTAATATGTAATATTACAGTATAGTTATTTAGGTTGGCAACCTAGAAATGTAGGAAGTTGAACTTTCAATCATGGTTGCCATTGCTGTATGTACGACAAAACATACTATCGCGCAAAAACAAATATTATTGCAGTTGGATCATGACCATCTGTGCCGACTTCATGCCAAACATAAGACATGAAAAATGTGTACTGGGTTAGTATAGAACTAAAAGTTTATTTAGTAAATAAAACATCAATATGCACAAAACATGTAACTATTTACTATTTTGCAATAAAAAAAAAGTTATTGTTCAAATTTACTTTTCAAAGTTAGCAAGTACTGACATGTTTGGAAGCAAGTCGGCACGGGTTGCCGTGGACCTACGTACACCAAATTGTACTTATAATTGTTTTAACATTATACAAGTAAATTAAAAGGGCATGTGTTAAAAATAAAAGACTTCGATTTTTTGGGACCCCCTAATTTTATATATATATATATATGTGTGTGTGTGTGTGTGTACACTGATGGATCCCTGATGCCATTCAATTATGAATGATTATTTCTTTCATAGACCGATAATTTTCCCTCTTCCTGTTTGTAATGAGAGATATCTCCACAAATTAACTTCTTTGACAAGGATATCAATTGAACAATGTACAATCAATATGGTACAGCAAGAAATGCCAAAAGAAAAAAACTTCAAAAATTAAAAACAAAAATATGTTTGTTCTGTTGTTCTAAAAAAATTATTAAATGTTGTATAATGAATCTGCATTATTGTTAATAGTTATTTCTCATACAATCATCTGTTATTGATTTTTCCCAAGCCCAAAGAGATTTAACAGTAAAGATATGCTATTTATAACTATACAACTGGCTTAGAAATCGCCCGGAAGTAAGATCGGAATACATAACCTCACATTTGGTAATATTAAACATTATAAGTATTATATTTAATTAATGTTGGGAAGTAAACATTATGAGGTATAATCATTAAAATTCATCGGAGAACATATTGTTTAAATAACTCACCTCATAGGATTCAAGCTTCCATGATATCGCGATTTCAAACATAATCATGTTCATCGTCAGCCATAACTCCGACTGATGAAATTCTTCGGCCGTCAACTATTCTATTGTCGCCATCTTCAGTGCTGCCATCTATGGTTGAATTTATGAACTTCAAAATCAATGTAATTTCGTTAGGGATATCAACAATAGAATAGTTGACGGCCGAAGAATTTCATCAGTCGGAGTTATGGCTGACGATGAACATGATTATGTTTGAAATCGCGATATCATGGAAGCATGAATCCTATGAGGTGAGTTGTTTAAACAATATGTTCTCCGATGAATTATAATTATTACTTATTTTAGAAATTTTCACTATGAGGTATATTCATTAAGGTAAAATATTTTTTATCACTCACCTCATATTGTTCTTCTTATTTGATTATAAACTAGTTTCGGAACATAGTTTCTGTTCCATCCTCAGTATTGTCACGACCGTTGTTCTGTCGTCTTGAAGAGCTGTCCTTCTCTCCTTCCATTGGCTGACTGGAAAACCTCGAAACCAGGTCATTCTCACCGGGAATTTCAAAGTTCATTAATTTCTTCTTTTCACTCTTTTGAATGTAGATCTTTTCCCAAACTGTAAGTTCTTTTGGTTTTTCTATTTGTTTTAATAATTTAGCTTCTTTCTCGATAAGATCTTTTTCAGACCATGCATGGGCAGCCACTGCAGATTTTTCTACTTCCCCTTTCTTGACATTCCTGAGATGTTCTTTCACTCTAGTTTTCAAATTTCTCTTAGTTCTTCCTATGTAGAATTTCTCACATTTAATCTGATAAATCCCTGATTTGTTTTCTTCTTTAATTTTCTCATTCTTATTAGGTCTAATCAGTCTACTGATGCTGTAGTCATTTTTGGGTGCTAACCTTATGTTGAAATCTTTAAAAAATTTTTGAAACTTGTGGTGTTTTAATGGATGATATGTGAATTTCTAAATTTTACATTATCTTCTTTAACTTTTAGAAGAGTGCTTTGATTAATAAATTTTTGTCTTTTGAACTTGTTTATTTTTTTGAGTATCATTTTTATTGCAAAACCATTTTTCGTGGCTACGTTGATTTTGTCTTCTTTTTCTATTATAATTATTTTTAGCTTGTGATGTATTATTTGCTAAATAGTCACTCCAAATCCAATGCGAGATTGAGTTTTTCATTAGACAAAATAATTTGCGACTTTGTCGTTCGTGATTTTTTAAGAAAAACACAACCTCTTGTTAGATTACTGTTAATAAATCAGGTATTTTTAATTAATGCAGATGATTAACAAACAAATAACCAATAAGTTAATTAAATATATTCTCGTATCCATGGGATATATTCTGAAACTTTGGTAAAAGCAACATACATGTGATGGTCACAGAATTTACCATCTGCTGGTCTGTTGCCTACGCTGGTGATCCCCTGTAAATAATATCTATTGTTCAACTTGAATGCTAGACCTTCACCTGCATCTCCTGGACATAAGCTTGTTCCTGAAACATTCCAAAACAATAAACATTAAACATTTTGAGCAATTGGCTAATTAGAAACAATATCGAAATGCTTTATTATTCGCTGACGATGTTGTACTTTTAGCAGAATCTGAAAATGAGCTCCAAATATTAGCATATAAATTTAAATTAATAGCCAATAGATATAATTGTAAAATATCAATAAATAAGTCAAAAGTAACGGCATTTATTGGTAAATATGGAATTAGATCAAAAATTGTACTGGATAACAAAATAATAGAACAAATTTCACATTTCCAATATTTAGGATGTGATATAACTTATAGAGAAAATAAAGTAAATAAATTCCAGGCTATTTGTGGAACCATAAAAAGAACCTTAGGTTGGAAAACAAGGAAAGATACGAAACTTAAATTATATAAAACAATGGCTGTTCCTTTGTTGTTGTATGGAAGTGAAAATTGGATAATGAAATCAAGGGATAAAAGCAGGATACAGACTGCGGAAATGCTGTTTTTACGTAATGTGAAAGGATGCACAAGAGCGGATAGAATAAGGAATGAAACTATACGAGAAGAATTAAATATATATAAAATTGAAGATGAAATCAGCGAAAATAATAAGAAATGGACAGAACACTTAATGAGAATGAACAACGAAAGAATACCAAAAAGAACCTTCCTGTATAATCCCAAAGGAACAAGAGATGTTGGCCGACCACGTAGAAGATGGACTCCACTTTTAACTTCGCCAGAACAGGCTGCATAGCCTAAATCTTGTAGTAGAAGAAGAAGAAGAAACAATATCGACAAAGAGAGTAGGGAAAATAATTAAGACATTTAGTCTGTACCTTCTCACCTCTTATGATTGTTTTTAATAGTAAAAGGAAGTGTGCACAATGTGCATGTTTAGTTTTTGCGAGGTTGCTCTTCTTGTGCATGTCACAGCATGAACCACCGCACAACCTACAAACACAGTCTTCACTTGCTGCACAGATCAGGTGGTGAAACCCGTGCACAGCCGATCTAGTCACAATGTGGCGAAGATCAAAGTTCGCATTCATCCAATCAGATGTGATCATCGCTTCTATGCAGTAAAGTTCTTCCCATATCGACTTTTTCTTTTGGTGTAATTCTGCTATTACTTGTTGGTATGCGGTGGTAGAGGGCAGTAGGAGTTGGTGTCTGAGATCCTCCATGTAGAATGGTTCTCTCATAGCCTCGATTTAGTGTACAGATAGACAAAGAATCTTCTTCATATATATTGATTTGACGTTTTTAATATCTTGAAGGTTCTTTTTTGACAGTTGTTGCCAGATGATGTGTGATTTTCACTGTGAACAGTTTGAGTGAGGTTGTTATTTACCATGTTGACGTCACTCATTGTGGCTACTGCTTATCGTTGTTTTTGTCAACCCCATCGTCAGCGATTACAGATTGATTTTTCTCAAGTTGTCAGTCCTGATTCTTAACTCCTGCTGTCTCTGCCCCTGGTCCAATGAACTTATTAATGAGATACCTAACTAACTAACTCACTGGCACTATCGAACCCGTAGGTTCATGGCCACGTGGGCATAAGCTCTCCATACATCCCTATCCTGAGCCAATGTTTTCCAATCATCCCCTGTTGGCCTGGGTTCCCTGAAGTAGTCCCTGCCCGGAGAACTGAATGGGGGACTATTTGACCTCCGGAAAATTTTACCCCAGTTGAACCCATGTCCGCATTCCATGACGGTTGTATTTTTATGGTGAAAGATCGTTACTCTTTCGACCAAGGTACTTTTTTCATCTGGCTTATCACCTTCAACCAGTCCGGCATGGGTAACCCTATCTGCAGCAATGCTACCGCCGGCATAGCTCTCGGGATCATTTAAGCTCGCAAGCCATTCCACCACGACAAGGTAAACACACCATGGAGGGTATTAACGAGATTCCGTTCTCTGGTAATTTCAAAATTCATAATTCTTTCCTTGTTCTTCTGTATGTAGATTTTTTCCCCATATGGTGAGTTTATTTTTGTTTTCTAACTGTTTTAATAATTTTGTGTTTACATCTATTTTGTGTTTTTCTGACCAAACATGAGCAGCCACTGCAGATTTTTCTACTTTCCCTTTTTTTTTTATTTCTTATGCTTTCTTTAGTTCTAATGGTTAAATTTCTTTCTGTTTTCCCTATGTGTATCACAGTCTTCACATTTTATTTGATATATTCCTGATTTTTTACCATCATCAATCTTTTCATTTTTGTTTAGTTTATTTAAACTATAATCATTCTTTGGTACCAAACTAATATTACATTTTTCAAAAATCCTTTGAAATTTGTTGTGTGCCCAAGGGTGGTATGTGAATTTCCTGTATTTCTTATCTTTTGGTTTTTCTATCTGAAGAGTGCTTTCGTTCCTCAATTTTTGTTTTTTGTACTTCTCAATTTTTTTGTGTATCAAAAGGATTAAGGAAAGATTTATGAATTTTGAAATTCCCAGAGAAAGGATCCTCAATAGTAAGTTCATTGGACCAGGGACAGAGAGAGCAGGAGTCAAGAATCAGGGCTGACGATGGGGTTCAGAAGCCTTGAAACATATGTTCAACCAAAACAACCATAAGAGGTAAGAATGTAGAGACTAAATGTCTTAATTATTAAATAAACCTCTTAATTATTAATTAAATAAAAATGAGACTTAGTTTTATTTGATTTTCATATTTATTAAGATATAATTCAGTGACAGCTGTTTTGGTACACTGTACCTTCTTCAGACATGTTAACAAATTATGAATTGTGTTATTATAGTACATATCAACTGATCTAAGCAACAATATTTATTTAAATTTTTAAATTTAACAAAGGGGATTCATTCAAATTAAGTTGAGAATTTAACAGTCTGTTACTACTCTTCAATTTATTTATTTCTACAGCCTCCAAAAGATATAACTTCTTACCCTTATCACAAACATGTGAAATTTCAAAATTTGCATCAAAACAATGATTAAATTGGAATAGGTGGTTAGCATATTTTGAATATTCTAAATTTCTGTTATATGCTCTCATGTGTTCCTTTATCCGAGAGATAAAAGGTCTACCAGTTTGTCCTATATAGACATTATCACATTTCAATTTATATACACCTGATAATTTTTCTTATTTTATTTTGGTTTTGTTGTTTTTTATTAATTCCTTCTGGACTTGAAAGTAGTTTTGAAGTTCCTTAGGACAGATTACTGGCCCGACGCTAAGTAGTCCAGTGGTATGGCTGCTACCTTTTAGTCTCTAGATGAAGACATCTTAGAAGAATTACACATGGAATCTTTAGAAAACAAAATTTCTGATTATAAGTCAAGATGGATACAACATGTTCATCGAATGGAAGATCACAGAATACCCAAACAAATGTTAAAGATATCAACCTGCAGGAAGAAGAAGACCAGGATGTCCACTCAGAAGATTTTTGGATGGTGTTTCTCTTGAGGCCGAAACAGGTCAACAAATGGCCTAAATTCGTGAATGTACTATGATGATGATGATGTTTTTTATTATATTTTATAACCTCTTAATGTTACTTCCTATTGTATCTCAAAATGGAAACAGTATTTAAAATTAATTGAACTGTGTGTCAGTCAAATGTTTTTTTACATGTAAAGGAAATTTCTACATAAAAAGTCAGGACTGTCAATGGTAACCCGTTATCCCCTTTTTTGATAAATTTATTCATGAGTGATTTTGAATGCAAAAATACAAAAGCACATGCTCAAGAAATGGGAGAAGAACTGAATTAAGGTAGAATTTTTATCACCCACCTTATATTGTTCTTCTTATTTGACTATAAACTAGTTTCGGAACATAGTTTCTCTTCCATCCTCAGTATCGTCACGACCTTTGTTCTCGTCTTGAAGAGCTGTCCTTCGCTCCTTCCATTGGCTGACTGAAAAACCTCGAAACCAGGTCATTCTCACCGGGAATTTCAAAGTTCATCAATTTCTTCTTTTCACTCTTTTGAATGTAGATCTTTTCCCAAACAGTAAGTTCGTTTGGTTTTTCTGTTTGTTTTAATAATTTAGCTTCTTTCTCGATAAGATGTTTTTCAGACCATGCATGGGCAGCCACTGCAGATTTTTCTACTTCCCCTTTCTTGACATTCCTGAGATGTTCTTTCACTCTAGTTTTCAAATTTCTCTTAGTTTTTCCTATGTAGAATTTCTCACATTCTTCACATTTAATTTGATAAATCCCTGATTTGTTTTCTTCTTTTATTTTCTCATTCTTATTAGGTCTAATCAGTCTACTGATGCTGTAGTCATTTTTGGGTGCTAACCTTATGTGGAAATCTTTAAATTTTTTTTTAAACTTGTGGTGTTTTAGTGGATGATATGTGAATTTTCTGAATTTTATATTTTCTTCTTTTACTTTTAGAAGAGTGCTTTGATTAATACATTTTTGTCTTTTGAACTTGTTTATTTTCTTGAGTATCATTTTTGCTGCAAAACCATTTTTCGTGGCTACGTTGATTATGTGTTCTTTTTCTTTTTCATAATTTTCTTTGTTCATGGGTATGTTCACTAATCTATGTGTCAAACTATTGAAAACTGCTTCTTTGTGAGCTATGTGATAGAAACCTGAAGCTTTTATGTAGTTATCTATATGTGTCTTCTTTCTGTAAATTCCAAATTCTATCTTATTTTCTTCATTCCTTACATCGTAGGATAAATGATTTTGTATTGTCCTATAACGGTACTGTAGGTATAGTACCTGCTGTCCATCCCCTTCCTCGAAGGGGAAATTTCAAACTTTTGTCGGCTAGAGTCCATCACTAGACCAAACACAGTGTAGTAGTTGCAAAAAGAAACAGCAGTAATGAAAAATGCAAGCGTGAAAGAAATACAATGATTTGATATAACTTACCATTTGTGTAGCCAGCACAAAACTTGTCCCTGGTAAGAAATTGTTGGAAAGACTGTGGAATTGTATTCCAGCATGTAGCAAATTGTACAAATGGTAATTGTGTACTGATTAGCTCCTTTCTCCACTCATTCTGTTCATTTACTCCCCAGTGAGATACCTAAAAAAAATTAATTATTTATTATTCAAAACACATATACCAATCTACTCATCCATTTTCTCCATCAGTAGAACATTGCCCTGGAAAGGCAAAGGTCCTGGGTTTGAGTCCCAGTTTGAGCGTATAATTTTTCTCTTCAAATATGATTTATCCATCGTTGAGATGTATGAAATGAATAATATACTCGGACCAACGGATATATGTTCCTATAGCGCTGGCATCGTTCTTAGAAGAAAAGTACACATCAGTGCACTCCCCTCCCCCTATGCCAGAGGCAGCCATCGAGTAGGGATGTTGCCAAACCTCCCCCAGTGTCATGGCTCTTGAATATTGAATAATGCAAGGTTGGAGTTGAGTTGACAACACTGGAGTGCAAGCTCCTTTCTGAAGCTTCAAGAATTGTATAGGAGAAGCAGTCGTATGAAACAATTTAAATTCTAAAGTATTCTGCATTGTGCTTGTGTATGAATTAAACAATAAAAAGATTGAACTTTTATAGGAAATAATCACTATGAGTTCACGTAGACTTTCACACACATCAACAACATAAACTCCAGTATACAATTCACCATAGAAAAAGAAACAGATAACAGCATAGCATTCCTAGACATCTTGATCAAAAGGGAAGAAGACAGCAACATTTACCACACTATCTACAGAAAACCGACCCACACGGACAGGTATCTTCATAAAACCTCGAATCATCACCCTAAGCAAAAATTTGGAATCATCAAATCATTGACAGATCGAGCCAAAAAACGTTGTCATCCGGATTTATTAAAAACAGAACTTCAACACCTCCAGACGGTATTCACAGCCAATGGATACACCAGGAAAGAAATCAACCGAGCCAATCATCCCAGACGATACAGCAGCAAGGAATCAGAGAAAAAACTTCAACCAGGGCATTTTTACCGATCATCAAGAATGTAACGGACCGCATTGGAAAACTACTAAAGAAAGAAGACATAAAGACAGTATACAGGCCTACCAAGAAAATCAAGAACCTTCTCAGACCTATAAAGGATCAACTCCATCCTCATCAGACAGCAGGCATATACAGGATTCCATGCAGTTGTAGAAAAGTGTATATAGGCACCACTAAATGCACCATCGCAACCAGACTTAAGGAGCATGAAAGATACAGTCGTCTTAAACAAATGGATAAGTCGGCAGTAGCAGAACACTCTTTACTTGATGGCCACAGGGTACAATACCAGAATACAGACATATTATCTAACTGCACACACTATTTTACCCGTCTACAACGAGAAGCCATCGAAATATTCAAGCATAAAAACAGTTTCAACAGAAAAGAAGAATCATTAAGAGTCAACAAAGTATGGATACCAGTTCTAAAAACGTAAAATGTAAACCTCTACAAGCACAGTCGACTAGACTATCAAACAGCAATCTCAGTGGAACAATTGAAGTCCCTACCGCTGACCAATCAGAAGGCAGATACAACTTACGAACACATCGCGGTGGACGTATAAATAAGACAGACAGTGGACAGAATTGCCAGTCTCAAGACAACCCTTGAGGATGCCAGATGCAGTCTCTGGCGAAACGTCGGGGAACTACAAGCCTCACGACCACGGCCTACAGCCCGAAAATCTTCTTCAAGATCATCATAATCACTATGAGGTTTAATTCAAGATTTAAATATAAAATATTTTATACCTCACCTCATGTCCAGTCTTCTAATTATGCCGGTTTCAAAGTTTACGCACCTTCATCTTCAGTAATTTCTTTTCGACTGATGTTATGTCCATCAGGTGAACGAACTACTTCTTCCTTCTTCTGTTTGCCATCAGTCGACAAGAAATTACTGAAGATGAAGGTGCCTAAGCTTTGAATCTGGTATAATTAGAAGACAGGGTATGAGGTGAGGTATAAAACATTTTAATTTAAATCATAATCAAATGCTTATTTATTTAATGTATTCAAATTTGTAATTATATATTTTAAAATCGCCCATATAACTTTTATAGACATGTGTTACATAATATCTTTCTTTATTATTTTTACTTTATTTATTTGGAGTGTTAGAAAGCAAACAACATTTTCTATCATGCCTAAAGGTAAAACAGTTATTTGACCAATCAAAACATAGTCATTACCTAACCTAACTTACCATAACCTAATGTCACCTAACATAACCTCACCTAACCTAACATAACAACACCTAACCTAACATAACCTCACCTAACATAACACAACAAACCTAACACAACTAACCTAACCTCACTTAACTTATCCTCACCTAAACTAACCTAACCTCACCTAACCTCACTTAACCTTACCTAACATTACATAACCGAATCTAACATAATCTCACATAACCTCACCTAACCTAACCCCAAGTGGTCCTGACAACCTAACATAACCCAAGTGGCCCCCGAGGTTCTAACCTAACCCAAAGTGACCCACAAGGTCCTAACAAAACCCAAAGTGATCCCAAAGGCCTAACCTAACACCAACTGGCCCCCGAGAGCCCCGAGGGCCTAACCTAACACAACTGACTCCCGAAGGCTAACATAACCCAAAGTGGCCCCAGAGGGCCTAACATAACCTAAAGTGGTCATTAAGGGCCTAACCTAACTCCAAGTGGCCCCTGAATGCCTTACCTAACACTAAATGACCCGGAGGGCCTTACCTAACCCCTGAGGGCCTAACCTAACCCAAGTGGTCCCTGAGGACCTAACCTAACTCCAAGTGGCCCCTGAAGGCCTTACCTAACACCAAGTGACCCCGAGGGCCTAACCTAACCCAACCCAAGCGGCCCCTGAGGGCCTAACCTAACACATGTGGCTCCCTAAGGCCTAACATAACCCAAAGTGGCCCCCGAGAGCCTAACATAACTCAAGTGGCCCCTGAGGGTCTTATCTAAAATCTAGTGGCCCGAGGCCTAACATAACCCAAAGTGGTCATCGAGGGCGTAACCTAACCCCAATTGTCCCCGAAGGCCTTACCTAACACAAAGTGGCCCTGAGGGTCAAACCTATCCCAAGTGACTCCCGAGGGCCTAATATAACTCAAAGTGGCCCCCGAGGGCCTAACCTAACACAAGTGGCCCCTGAAGGCTTAATCTAACACCAAGTGGCCCCGAGGCCTAACATAGCCCAAAGTGGTCTCGAAAGCCTAACCTAATACCATTGGCCCTCGAGGGCCTATCGTAACCCAAAGTGTTCAGAGGGCCTAACCTAACACCAAGTGGTCCCCGATGGACAAACCTAACGGAAAGTGGCCGACCAGAGCGTAATCTTACCCAAAGTGACTCCCGAGGGCCTAACGTTATCTCCTAGGGCCCAACCTGACCTAAAGTGGTCTCCGATGGAGTACTGACCCAAGGTGACCGACGAGGGCCTAACTTTGCTCCAAGTGACTCCCGAGGGCCTAACCAGACCTAATGTGGCCTCCGAGGGCCTAAACTGACCCAAAGTGTCCGAGGCCATAACCTAACCCAAAGTGGCCTCCGAGGGGATAACCCAACCAGAAGTGGCCTCCAAGGGCCTCCTAACCTAACCCCAATTTGGCCTACTAGGGCCTAACCTTAGCCAACATGGCCTCCAAGGGCCTAACTTTTCCCAAAGTGGCTTCCAAGGGCCTAACCTAACTCAAAGTGGCCTTCAACATCCAACTTTAACCAACAGAACCGGCTCTGTTCACATTCTGTAGGTAGTTTCGAACGTGATGCATCAATCTTACATTTGCATCGATAGTAAGACTGCTATGAACCACTGAGCTGAAGGCACATACATGTTGCCAGTTACAGTCTCTGTCATATGATTTCCATTTTAATTTGAAATGTTCAGTGGCTGCCAACCATTTTACAAATTGAATCACAATTTGGATATTTTATTCGTTGACCATTTGTCATTATCTCAAATTGCTTATATAATACCCCTCTGTACACATTTAAATTTGTGCGGTAAATTCATTTACACTCTGTATATGGGTATCTGCTTGTATGGGATGAGAGTATTGCAGGACATGGCAGCGATGAGATTCAAAGCTGCATCTTGAAATACATAGAAACTAAATGCATTTGTTCAAAGAAACTGGTTATATTTTCTGACATGTTGGGGTCACAATAAGAATTGGAATATAATGGCAGTTTGTAATTATGTATCCACAGAAAGCAGTTTGAAGAATTTGAACTTTATTTTCTAATTTCTGGATCCCATACTTACCCTCTGATAGAGATTTTGCTAGAATTGAACAACCCAATATATGCTCTTTATCCAATTGGGGAGAAATAATAGTCTTGTAGCCATAAGCACAATTGTATGTAGTCAAAATGGAAAGCACTGATTTTTTTTATATAACAGCTTTAAAAAATACTAATAAGAAAGTGTGTATTAGTGGTGTGGAGCTCAGAAGCTATACATTTAGGATTTGAAAATCCCAAACCAAGGGTCAATGAATTAAGAAACAGGACAGATATGGAGTTTGAAGAGGTTTCTACAAGAAAGAAAGGAAACCCAAGTACCATGACTCTAAACCAGAAAAATGTAAGACCACATAATGATAAAAATAAGCAAACTTACAGATGTGATGGAGTATGTTCCCCCGGTCTATCATGGCCTTTACCTGAACTTGATACCAGATGATGGTAAATGATGTGGAAGACTTATTTTAGGGCATTGTTTAATTTTTGTGAAACTTATGTCATTTGATCTGATTAAAAAGGGCAAATATTATATTATTAATTATTTATTCAGCTTTTTTTGAAAATTGTAGAATATATGATGAATGATTTTTAGGGCATTGTTTATCTTTTGCGGAACATGTATTACTTTCTTTTATTAAATAGGGCAAATATAATTAATTGTAAACATTTCTTATGTTGGAAAATATTTATTCCACATATTGTGTGAAATTTTTGGTCAAGATAGTGTCAAGCCTTGTCACACAGCAGGCCCGGATTCGATCCCCAGTCGGGACAGTTTTCTGGGTGAGGTTTTTATCGGGGTTTTTCCTCACCTGTAAGACAAATGTCAGGAAAACTTTAAGGCCCAAACGGTCCCCGAAATCATATGACCATCGCAATCATCATCATTCATATTCATCTTAGATTAAGCTTAGGATTAGGACTCTCCTGGCACACCACTATCATTATCACCATCACCCATCATATCATCGGGGCAACATAACCCTGCCTTCCAGGTGCCCAACCCTCAGAAGTGGGTTACAAGTACGCCATGCCAGGAGAGAACACCAGGGGGGCATTTGCAAAAAAAAATAGTGTCAAGCCACACAACAACATATTTTTAAATATAACTTTTTGGAGGATATAAAAAAAGAAAAAAAAAACTTTTATAATAAATGTCACTATTTGATTAAAAACAAATTAGAAAAACACATTTTATCTCTATAATAAAAATTTAATGAAGTCTCTTATTTGAGGATTTAAACAAATATTCAAATTGCTTTGTCTCAGAATCAGGAAAATGTGGCTGGGCACTTTTTTGCCAGGACCCCCCTCAAATATACCTGCTGATGATGTAATAGATATTCTGAAAGGCCTTAAAAATTACAAGTTGAGGACGACGGCACTGACCAAAGAAGCTATATATTTTAATTTCATCATACAACTATCCATCTCAACGCTTTTAAGCAATGAATTTTATTAGTATTGATTCTACAGCTATAGGTTTCAAGGTATATAAATACACATGTAAAACAAAAAGAAACCATAACATTAGAATGAAAGAACTTCTTAGAAATGTGAAAAATGCAAAAATAGATAAATCTGCAGAACTTGCTCATTCTTGGTCACGAAGACATAATCAGAGTAGATATAAAATGTTGAAAAGAAAAATTAATGTTTGAACCAGGATTAGATTCCTGGACCTCTCATTCTACGTATGAATGTGCGGTGCATTGTCCCGGTTCAAGCTTTAATTTTTCTTTTCAAAATAATTTATCCAGTATTGGAAAGTGTTAAATTTAAAATACAGGGCTATTCAGAAAGAAGGAACAAACTTCAAACATTAATTTCTTCCAAACTACAAAAAACAGAAACACAATTCCAATGTTCCTGGAAAGAGAAAAATTCAAATTTCACTATTTTATGCATTCAATATGAGCACCATGTGTTACACGGCAAATATCAAAACGGTGGCTCATTTCTTGCCACACACGAATCAGCTGGTCTCTAGTTATCGAATTCACAACTTCAGCGATTCGATGTCGCATATTTTCAAGTGTCAGGCATAGGGGGGATAAAAACATGGTCTTTTATATAACCCCACGGATAAAAATCACATGGGGTTAAGTCGGGTGACCTGGGAGACCACCGGTAATGAAGTTGATCTTCTGCTGCTCCTCTTCCAATCGAACAATGCCAATGTGTCCGTGGTTGCAACTTCAAACAACAGCACCGGGATTGGAACTTCAAACTTTTCTCTTTCCAGGAACGTTGGAATTGTGTTTCTATTTTTTTGTAGTTTGTAGAAATAAATGTTTGAAGTCTGTTCCTTCTTTCTGAATAGCCCTGTATTTCCTAAAAAAAATATATATAAAATTTATTGAAACATAGAGTTCATTTATGAGGTTACTTACTTTTCCAATATCTCCATCAACGAGATGAGTCTGTGAATCATAACAAACTGGAACAATTTCTGGAGTAAGATTTACCGGTTTCTCTAGTTTTAGGATTGCTACATCATTTGTGAACTGTCTAGCACGTCCTCTATAGCCATCATGTATTATTATTTCTTTCAACTGTAAATAAATATTTTAAAAATTATATTTAACAGAAATTTAAACATAGAAGATTATGAAGATTTAGAATATATGACTAGAAAATTAATAGAAGAATATGAAAAATGGGGATTAAATTTGAACGAGAAAAAAGCAAAATATTTATCAATTGGTGAACCAGAACAAAATTTAATTTTGGAGACTGGAGAATCAATAAAATCTTGTAGTGAGATCAGATATCTACAAATTAAAGTAAATAAAAATGGGAGTTATGAAGAGGAAATAGAAATAATAAAGGAAAATTTGCAATTGCTTGCCTCAATGGAATATTGTGGGATAAAAATATAAGTAATTAAAATAAAATGAATATATATCATACAATTGTTAAAAGCATCATTACTTATGGAGCAGAACTTTGGCCATTAACAACAAAAACAAATAAGTATCTTTTGGCAACGGAAATGGATTTTATACGAAGGGCAGCAAGAATTTCAAGAAGAGAAAAAATTAGGAACTCAGTTATAAGGGAGAAAATGAAGATTGAAGACACTATTTTAGATTATATTAAAACTCAGCAATTAAGATGGTACGGACATGTCCAGCGAATGGAAGAGGATTGACTACCAAAATGTGTTTTGGGATGGAAACCTGAGGGAAGACGAGGCAGAGGAAGACTTAAAACTTCCTGGAGTCAGGGAATATGTTTATACATGAAGGAGAAACATCTACAACCAGGAGATTGGATGGACCGACAAAATTGGCTATTGGGAATCGGACGATGTCAAAGACATTAATCAACCGATGATCTATCTATTTAAACATAGTTGGAAGTAACAGTATGATGTACATTAAAATTAAATATTAAAAATGCATCACTTCATCTCATTTTTGTCTTCTTTTTGAACAGATTTCAGTATTTTAACGACCATTGTTCTGTCATGGTGATGCACTGCTACTTGCTCCATCTGTTGGTAGACTGATAAATCTCCAAATCAAATCGCATTCCCCAGGAATTTTTAAATTCATTAATTTTTCGTTCTTGTTCTTTTCAATGTGAATTTTTTCTCAAACTGTGAGCTCTTTTGGTTTTTTCTACTTGTTTTATTAATCTGGGCTTTCTTTCAAATAAAATAAATATTGATCATAAGTAACTCCACGAGTGATTTCCAATTATCTAGAGAATTTGGAAATCAAGAGTGGTATTTGTTAGGACTATTTAACGAATAAAATTAAGCTGTTTACTCACAAATCATTATTTAAATATAGTTATTTTAAAATATTTATTTATTTAATATAAACAGCGATGTTTGAAAACAAATGAGAAACGATTGGTACGATTCATTTGTTCATTACTGCTTATTTATTGTATTAAAATTGTAATTATATATTTAAGATTTTTCCATACAACATGTGCTAGATAATACACATTTTTATTATTTTTACTTTCATTATTTTGAGTGTTAGAGAGGGAACTACTTTTTCTTAGAGGCTTAAAGGTAAAACGGTTAATATGAAAATAAGTCATACATCTGGTTTGTTTACATTAGCTCGGAAGAAGTCTAGTCCCTTAAGCCTGTCTTGATTTAATAATACGTACCTCTCGTTCCTGCATTCCTTCTTCTTTTATGTTCCAGTCTCGATAGTATTTACCAACTGCAACTCTGAATCTTGATTTATTATGTGCTTTTTCGTGATTATCGTCCCAGAAACAATGAGCGGCTAGAACATTAAATGAAAATTAAATTAATTTTTTAGCATTTAAAGGACATGATACCTTAAGAGCAAAAATAGTAATTGATAATAACATTTTAGAGCAAGTGAACAGTTTTAAATATCTAGGTTTCAATTTATCATATGTTAAAATTGAAGATATTAATGACAAAATAAATAAATTTAATCTAATGTGTGGCACTATTAAAAGAACCCTTAAAAACACAAGAAAAGAAACAAAAATTAAATTTTATAAAGTAATGGCTGTTCCTGTATTGATGTATGGATCAGAATGTTGGACGATCACTAAAAGACAAGAACAAAGATTGTAAACAGCTGAGATGAGATTTTTAAGAAATATAGCAGGATATACTCTGCTGGATAAGAAAAGAAATGGAGATATAAGAAAGGAACTAAATATTTTCAAACTTACAGACCGAATAATTAAATATAGGAATGACTGGAAAGAACATGTTGATAGAATGCCAGAAGGAAGATTTCCAAAATTATTGCTAAATTATAAACCGCACGGAAGGAGAAAATGTTGGTCGCCCACACAGAAGATGGTCTGAACAATTCTAGCTTGCACTTTGTTGGTGCTGGATCGTACCAGTGTTGTTGATAATAATCTTGAGTTGGGAACATAGATTGCTCAAATTAACATATCTTTGCCCGGGCCCATAAAAGACAAAGATTTATTCACCTTTCCTCAATAAATTGTTAAGCATATAATAAATGGTAAGCTTGTGCCGGTTCGCTCAGGGTAGAATATGATCACTCAGGGATGTTTTAAATTATACACTTATTATTTTGGTTTATTGGATAAATTTGTATACACAATTGTAGATTTATAGTGTTTTATATTTCACTAACTTGGAGTGGAGTTCATGAGTTATTTGCACCCATGTGTTTTAATATCACCTTTGCGAACGGTTACTGAAGAACTTGACTATTGCAGAACGTAGGAGCGTGAGAGAGTTTTCACACATGTCCTCGCCTTATAAGGGCGATGACTCCTCCCCATAAAGTCGCCATCCCCACTCCGAGTGTATATGTTATTTCATTGTAGCTTAGAGGGGTAGGTACCATTCGTTTGGGTTTCTATGTTGGTAATAGACTCGTGTGCACGTTTGTGCGCCTTCCAGTTATTACTATTAATGGTACGTTCTAGTACTTACGAGTCTATTACTTCTTGCCACAAGCTATACTGATTACAATCGTGGAAGTTTCAAGGAAAGAGGAAATCATATTTGCTTGAGAAAGCTTTGGAACTTTATACTCATATCTGACATGACTAGCTACTGAATCAATAGGCAGAAGTTAACTAAAAGCAGATATCTTATATTTAATAAGAGTCAAAAAACAGTCAGATATAACATTCAAATAATAAAAGATAATTAACTTAACATTGAAAAATAAATTGAGAAACAAACAATAACCTTATCGGTCATCTAAACAAAACAATAATAATGAAACATATGTACACTCTATTCATTCACACCAGTCCCACCAAGGCTAGGATACACGGTCCTTGTGGCCCTACCCTGGCCTAAGGGACCAATAAACAAAACAAGCTCCTCCGAGCTGTGTCGACTTGATCCTTTGGTTAATAAACAGAAGATGACCTTGATGTTAGTAAGCACACTAGGAGAGGGGAGAACACGGCGCATAAAGGAAAGGGGGGGTATGTAGGAGAGAATTTGTCACTGTTCACTAAGATGACAGAAGAAATGGAGACGTGATAACGTATTGTTTACGCAGTATGACGTAATCCATGTATCGAAAACTTGATTTCGGTACAAGCTTTCATGAAACCGGAACGAGCCAACAGGCTTAATCCCTGGATGATGATGATTTTTAATCTATAACGTCAGGGAATCATAATAACCAGTATCTTAACATTTAAAAATACCCCATTGTTCCTTCACGGATGTTCAAGTTATAATTTCCAATTCAGAGAATAACTTTACAAAAAGGACTATATATCCATTGCATAACATATTAAAGGATTTTGGAACGGAAATTTGAGTACAAAAGTCAAATGGAATGGAAATTCTAGATGAGAAGATGCAACCAAAGGTAAGATAATAACACAATAACCAATGCTTAGAACAAGTACACATTTTCAACTATTATATTGTGAAATGTGTTATCAAAACCAAGAATGAGGTGGGAGAATAACATTAACTATGATTTGAGGGAAGTAGATTATACAGGGAATGACTGGAAAACATTAGCTCAAGATAGGGATGTATGGAGAGCTTATGTCTGCGCGGTCATGAACCTACGGGTTCGATAGTGCCAGTGAGTAAGTAAGTAAGTAAGTAATATGTTATCAAAATGAAAAAAGACTTGAACAAGAAAATCACCAAATTTACACAAATAATACATTAAGAGCTAAATTGGTACAAAAAACTACTAGAATAAAAATATATAAACTTTTGGGTGCGCCGTGGTGCACCTCGCTCGCCTTATACGGAAGTGAGATTTGTACATTAAGAAAAAGAGACAGGAGCAGAATCAAAGCAACGGAAATTTAATTTCTCAGAAAGACAGCAGGATACACTCCTTTAGTTCGAAAAAAGAATGACATTTTAGAACAATTAGAAGTAGCATCAGTAGAAGAAAAACTCACCATGGCTAGACCATGTAAAAAGAATGGATAATTCAAGAATCCCAAAAATGATGATGCAGTATAAACCCAAGGAACATCATCGACCAGAAGACCTCTTAAAAGACAGCTAGATGGGGCCGAAACAGGTCTGCAAAGGTCTAATTCGTGACGGATGATGATAATTTATAAAATTATTTGAACATTATCATCATCATTAGTATGGATTTTCTTTTCAGAAATAATACTTTTTTTAAAATTGTCAAATTTTTTTGTTAGCTGAAAGGAATTTTAGTGCATGTTGATTAGTTGGCAACTGTACCTGATAAAACAGCATCCGAACTAATTAGTGAACCTCCACATATCTGTGTGAAATCTTCTCGATCTTCTCTGTATATACCAACATGCCAAGGCAATTCAATTTCAGCTTTTTTTCCTGCTCGTAGAAAAACTCCCCCTTCTTCAATTTCCTTGCCACAACCTGGAAAACAAAAATTAAATTTATTATTACAAGATGGCCTTGCACTATCTATAGAGGAACTTCGGGTAATTTGGACCCCTGTTTTGAATTTGTTGTTTTTCTTCTTTTAATTAAGAGATTTGAATTTAAGAACAAAAATAGTGATAAACAATGTAATTATAGACCAAGTCCAGGTTTCACATCCATAGATAAGAGATGGAACTGCCAATACTTTGTAAAATTTTAAAATAGTTTATTTTCTAGTTTTATTCAATAAAGTGCGTTTAATTGTGCCACATAGATAATTGTATCGTATTTTAGTGTGTTTATCTAAATTTCTGTCATTGCCTAAATGACAACCCAAATAATTAAAATTCTGAACTTGGTCTATAATTACATTGTTTATCACTATTTTTGTTCTTATTGCACATTTTCCTTTCAGAGCTAATATTTTTGTTTTAGATGTAGATATTCTTAAAATGTATTTTAGAGAGATATTATTGTGACACTCTTTTTACAGACTTAAATATTATTTACACTCAAAGACTTCAACGTGTTCATAATTCTTGCGCACGTTTTATTTGTGGTATTCGCAAATTTGACCATGTTACACCGTCCCTGGAACAATTATCGTGGCTTCGTCTAAGAGATCGTAGAACTGTCCATTCCCTATCCCTTCTCTATAAAATACTTCACACATCATCACCTAATTATTTACCACGCCGCTTCATCAGACTATCCGACACGCATAATCTTGACACTCGATCCCATCAGCACATTGTCCTTTACATCCCTCCTCATCACACTGTATATTATTCATTATCTTTTATGGTCTCACTTACAAAACATGGAATTCCCTTCCGTCCTATGTCAGAGACTGTCAAACTATAACATCCTTCAAAAACAAACTAAAGAATTATTTAATAACAAACTAACTTATACACCTCACTGATAGTATTCTTTTAGAAATATTAATATATTTAATTATTTATGAAAATAATATTAAGAATAACAAATATTTTTATTTGTTTTGTTTTAAATATTATATAATCGTAAAATTAGTTTTCTATATCTCATTATTTTCCTTTGTTTTTTATATACACTAGACAGGCACAATTTAATATGTCTTGCTTGTATACATTTTGTTATTAGTTTTAGTCTTAATTTTAACTAACATTAACTGGTTGCATTATAGATCATAATATATTAGATATTATCTTTTGATCAAATTTTTACTTAGTGTTTAATATTAGAGTTAATTAAGATTGTTATATTCTGATGTAATATATGTTTGTCCTGGTGAGTGGAAGAGAAGGCCACATGGTCTTAACTCCACCAGGCTAAATAAATAAATCTAAATCTAAAATCTAAAAATTTGAAGTATAAAGGAATTGTTGTATAGCATTTTCTGATGCTGTCATTATTACTTGATCGTCTGCAAAAAGCAGAGTTGTCAATACACTATTTATATTAATTTGTTCTTGCCATTCATTTATGACGTGGTCCAAGTATAAATTAAATAAATCTTCATTTAGTGTTTAATATTAGAGTTAATTAAGATTGTTATATTCTGATGTAACATATGTTTGTCCTGGTGAGTGGAAGAGAAGGCCACATGGTCTTAACTCCACCAGGATAAATAAATAAATAATATATTAACTAAACAGGTAATAAATTTGATATTGTTTATTTTTTATTATTTCACTCACCTCATTCAATTCATAGCAGGTGAGTGAAATAATAAAAAATAAACAATATTAAAAAACCTCATAGTGTTATTTCCTATCTACATAACTTAATAAATTTGATGTTACTTTTTTTTTTCATAAATATCATTATATATGTCTTCTTTCTTCTTCTTCCTTCCAAGTATTAGGCCAAGGCCTGTTACGATCCTATAGAAAATTTTCCCTCCAGCGTTTCATAGGACGGCCCAGAGATCTTCGTCCTCTTGGTATATAATTATAAACAGCTTTGGGGATCCGATTTGAACTCATTCTTTCAAGATGGTGTTTCCAATTTAGTTGGTACTGTTTAATATATCCCAAAATTGGCGTAGTCTTCAATTCTTTTAAGATATCGGTGTTCCTTTCCCGATCCCATCTGGTATAACCCGCTGTTCTGCGCATGAATCTCATTTCACAAGCCATTATTCTGCTTTCATGTTGTCTTTTTACTGTCCATGCTTCACTACCATAGGTCAACACTGGTCTAGCCAAAGTGTTATATAAACGTAATCTGGTGTTTTTTTGTACAAGGGATGGTTTCATAACTTGATTAATAATTCCTAAACTTTTATTATAACTAGTAATTTTTTCAGGGATATCCTTTTCATCCCAGATAGAGAGATAATATCCAAGATATTTAAATTGATTAGATCTCTCTAAAATTTTATTCTGGAGACAGATTTTACTTTGTATGGGGTCCTTCCCATGAAATGCCATAATTTTAGTTTTGTTAATTGATATTTCCATATTAAATTCGGCACCTGTTTTTTGTTAATTATGAATTGATTGTTGCAAATCATTTTCGGAAAGTGCCAGAAGAGCTAAATCGTCTGAAAAAAGAATAGCATCGAGTTTGAGGTTCCTATTGTTGGGTATATATCCTCGTTGTGTTTTCCTCCATTCATTTATTAATTTATTCATGTATATAATGAAAAGCATCATTATATATGTGCCAGAAGAAAAGATACCGGTACTGTATATGTTTTTATGTTATGTACTTACTTGGTGGAAGATTATTATCTCCCAGAGTTGACAATCTTGCTCTTCTCTGTCCTTGCGCTCTCAGACAGTCAGCTTGAAAAAGACAAAAATAAAGCAATTAGTAAAGTCAATGTCTTCAAGAGGCTGTACTGAGCTGAGTTCCAGTTGTAACGTAAACAAATCAGATGTATGCTGGTCTCACATCCTAATTAACTAACTAACTGGCACTATCGAACCTGTAGGTTCATGGCCGTGCGGACATAAGCTCTCCATACATCCCTGTCCTGAGCTAATGTTTTCCAATCATTCCTTGTATAATCTATTTCCCTCAAATCATGGTTAATGTTATTCTCCCACCTCATTCTTGGTCTACCAACTGGGCGTTTTCCCTCTGGTTTTCCTACAAGAAGCTTCCATGGACGTCTTTCATTCCCCATTCGTGCCATATGTCCTGCCCATCGCAGTCTACGAGACTTAACTGTTCTCATTATATCTGGCTTCCTATAAAGACCATGTAGTTCACTGTTATGCAGTCTTCTCCATTCGCCTGTCTGTTCATCTCTCTTTGGTCCAAAAATTTTCCTAAGAACTTTATTCTGAAATACTTGTAATCTCCTTTCCTCCCTTAAAGTAAGAGTCCAGATTTCGCACCCATATAATATAACTGGTAGAATTATTGCTTTATATATTTTCAGTTTAACGCTTTTTGAAAGGAGTTGGGAAGTCAATAGTCTCTGTAATACATAATAACATGCATTTTCAGAATTGAGCCTATGTTTAATTTCCTTGTGCATCTCATTCCTGTTTGTGTATTTGAATTCAGCCACTTCCTCAAAATTTCCCTAATTTGTCATTAGCTCTCCATTTCCATTATATAATGTGTTTTTATGTGTGACCATATTATAACAAATTTTATCTTTCAGCACATTTATGCCAAGAAGATCGGGATAATTAGATTCCCGGGCAACGCCGGGTAATCAGCACGGAGTATGTAAAAATAATTACGATATACATTTTTACCTTTCACTTAAATATCTTCTTGTAAGCCCATGTTTCCCTTAACAGAGATTCAGGCGCTCTCCCCTACAGGGAAGAATTTGAACCATACTAATTTAGTTACACTTGTTTTCGTATAGATGTCATTTGAGTGGTCCGTGGTCAGCGTTCCGCCTCATACTGGCATCTAGGAAACCAAGGTAGTACTAGGACGGGAAAATTCGATACATTTAGCTTAGAGCCCTTATTATTCAGGCTTAAGGATCTTTTACGAGCCTGAAAATGTTCAGACTCGGGACCCACGGCTTAAAGTCCCTCCCGGAGGACTTGCTTCTTGAATTTTTCCATTCTAAAAAATCCATCGACCCCGGCCGGGTTTGAACCCGCGACCCTCGAGACCAGAGGCAAGGAGCGGCCGATCTGTTTATTATTAAGAGTGTAAATATATAAATATTTTAAAATAACTATATTTAAATAAT
Organism: Diploptera punctata; assembly: GCA_030220185.1. Taxonomy (NCBI): domain Eukaryota; kingdom Metazoa; phylum Arthropoda; class Insecta; order Blattodea; family Blaberidae; genus Diploptera; species Diploptera punctata. The sequence continues at coordinate 710,734 of JASPKZ010007527.1, read as the reverse complement.
GATTTGTTAGTAAACAGCTTAATTTTATTCGTTAAATAGTCCTAACAAATGCCACTCTTGATTTCCAAATTCTCTACGTAAATTCACTCCTCACTTCGAGAGTCGTGAATTTATCGATAATTTGGAAATCACTCGTGGCATTACTTCCATCCATCCATCCATAGTAATTCTGCCGGAGGGCAGGTCCTTCACTGCAATCATAGCACTTTTATGCTATGCTTGCAGCTTTACTAGGGAATTGTAGGTGTGGTAGCTTCCCGTTGCTTTCCACACCAGTGAAGGATGATGATGATAATGACCATATGATTTCGGGGACCGTTTGGGCCTTAAAAGTTTTCCTGACATTTGTCTTGCAGGTGAGGAAAAAACCCCGATAAAAACCTCACCCAGAAAAACTGCCCCGACCGGGGATCGAACCCGGCCCTACTGCGTGACAAGGCAGCACGCTACCTTGAGACCACAGCGGTGGACTGGCATTACTTACGATAACTTATAATAACAAATTTTATCTTTCAGCTCATTTATGCCAAGAATATCAGGATAAGTAGGTTCCCGGGCAACGCCGGGTAATCAGCACGGGGTATCAAAAATAATTACGATATAAATTTATAATTATTTTTCTTTATACTTATTCAACTAAACACATTAAGTATTATTTATTTAGGGGCAGCAGCGCATTCGGGTATTAGCTAGTTTAATTATAAAAATGCCATTTTGAGTTTTTGAAGTTACTATAAATTTCTAATAAGGTAACAGAGTATTAAATTAAACAATATTTTGAACATGTACTCACTGAAACAAATTACAAATATTATGCTATAGAAGTAATATCTCAGTGCACCTTCCATCTCGGATGAACTCGCTGGCAGAAATGATTGCAAATTGCAGAACTCCAGCAAGATTCAACGAACCGGTGCGGTAACTGGAAGACCTTCAAGTCGGTGCAACTGCCCTGGGTTACGAATTTCTAGGAAGGAAAAAACCTTCGCAATTTTAGAAGCTTTTCCCTTCGCCATTACAAAATGAATGTTGCCCCATTACCAAAACGTTCTCAAAAATATTTGCCTCGTTGATTTAATTATCGTAAAAATCATTAAACTTATTCACCATCATTTCTTAAATCACTCTTCCACTAGAAAAAACTCAAAAACAAGAATAATGTCAAAATATAAATTAATTTAATTTATAAAGAAAATATTTACTCTAAACTGAAAATATATAAAACTGTTATTCTCCCAGTTGTACTATATAGATGCGAAACATAGACTCTTAGTTTAAGGGAGGAGAAAATATTACGAATATTTGAGAATAAAGTTCTTAGGAAAATTTTTGGACTAAAGAGAGATGAACAGACAGGTGAATGAAGAAGACTACAAAACAGTGAGCTGCATGATGTTTATAGAATACCAGATGTAATAAGAAGCAAATCAACTGATCCAAACAATTTTTAATCTGTATAAAAATAACATCATAGCAGTACAAATAGGAACAGAATTGTCAGATTGGAAACAAATAAATTGCGGAGTCAGACAAGGATGCCCTCTATCACCACTTCTATTTAATGTATACATTAATGCTATCATGAGACACTGGAGATTGACAGTTCATGGTAATATTCCTCTCTCAAGACACACAATTTTAGACACACTCTTATATGCAGATGATCAGGCTCTTTTCGGCAATAATGAAGATGAATTACAATATTCCACTCATCATCTTAATATAATAGCCCAACGATTTAACATGGAAATATCAACAACAAAATCTAAAGTTATGGCCTTTCAAGGGAAATTCCCAGTAAGAAGTAAAATTTGTATTCAGAATTCAATATTAGAGCAAGTTAATTCATTTAAATACTTAGGATATAATCTAACTTATAATGAGGAATGTGATATATTCTTTAAAATACAAAACTATAATAAAGCTTTAAGAATTATCAACCAAGTTTTTAAACCATCAAAAGTGCAGAGACACACAAGAATGAAAATTTATAAAGTTCTCGCTAGACCCATAATCTGTTATGGCAGTGAAGCTTGGACCATCAGAACTCAGGATGACCGTCATATTACAGCCACGGACATGAAATTTCTGCGACGAACTGCAGGTTATAGCCTTCTAGACCACGAAAGAAATTCAACAATAGCCAGAGAGTTAAACATCGTACCTATATCTGAATACCTCCAAGAATATAGAAACGATTGGCTAGCCCATATTCAGCGCATGGATCGTCACAGAATACCAAAACAAATTCTTCACTATATTCCTCGAGGCAGAAGATCTGTGGGTCGACCTTTTCGGAGATGGGAGACCGTAACACGCCACTGGGCCTAATACTTGAAAGGACGATGATGTTGATGATGATGATGTAATAAGAACAGTTAAATCACGTAGATTGCGATGGGCAGGACATGTGGTACGAATGGGGAATGAAAGACTGGCGTGGAAGCTTCTTGTATGGAAACACCCAGTTCATAGAGCAAGAATGAGGTGGAAGAAAAACATTAACCATGATTTGAGGGAAGTGTATTATACAGTGGATAAAATTGGAAAACATTAGTTCTGGATAGGGATGTGTGGAGAGATTATGTCCATGCGGCCATGAACCTAAGAGTTCGATAGAGGCAGTGAGTTACTTATACATCCCTATTCTTTGCATCACTATCTGTTAATCTCTCCTTGTACGGTGCAGAAACATGGGCATTATGTAGAGAGCAAGCACATAATCTATTGGTGACAAAGATTGACCCAGAAATTCAACAAGAGACAAAATTAGGAACATTAAAAATCAGGCATTTATCGATGTTCAAAAAGATTTTTGCAAGTTATTCAAAAAAGAATGGTGAAATGGTTTGGCGACGTAAAGAGGACATTAGAGGACAGGAGATCTAAAATGATATAACACATGAGAGCATATAACAGAAATTTAGAATATTCAAAATATGCTAACCAACTATTCCAATTTAATCATTGTTTCGATCCAAATTGTGATAAGGGTAAGAAATTAGATCTTTTGGAGGCTGTAGAAATTAATAAATTTAAAAATAGTAAAAAACTGTTAAATTCTCAATTTGATTTGAATGAATCCCCTTTGTTAAATTAAAAAAATTAAATAAATATTGTTGTATTGTTGCTTAGATCAGTTGGAACACAATTCATAATTTGTTAACATGTCTGAAGAAGGTACAGTGTATCGAAACAGCTGTCACTGAATTATATAATAAATATGAAAATCAAAACTACGTTTTATTTTTATTTAATTAATAAATAAATATTGTTGTATTGTTGCTTAGATCAGTTGGAACACAATCATAATTTGTTAACGTGTCTGAAGAAGGTACAGTGTACCGAAACAGCTGTCACTGAATTATATCTTAATAAATATGAAAATCAAATAAAACTACGTTTTATTTTTATGTAATTAATATTTAATGACATGAGGGAAATTTTGAGGAAGTGGCTGAATTCAAATACCTAGGAACAATAATCACAAATAGGAATGATATGCACAAAGAAATTAAACATAGGCTCAATTCTGGAAATGCGTGCTATTATGCATTGCAGAGCCTCTTGATGTCCCAACTCCTTTCAAAAAACGTTAAGCTGAAAATATATAAAACTATTATTCTACCAGTTATATTATATGAGTGCGAAACATGGACTCTTACTTTAAGGGAGGAAAGGAGATTACAAGTATTTGAGAATAAAGTTCTTAGGAAAATTTTTGGACCAAAGAGAGATGAACAGACAGGTGAATGGAGAAGACTACATAACAGTGAACTACATGGTCTTTATAGGAAGCCAGATATAATAAGAACAGTTAAGTCTCATAGACTGCGATGGGCAGGACATGTTGCGCGTATGGGGAATGAAAGACGTGCATGGAACGCTTCTTGTAGGAACGCCAGAGGAAAAACGCCCAGTTGGTACAGGCCAAGGACGAGGTGGTGAGAACAAACATTAACTATGATTTGAGGGAATTAGATTATACAGGGAATGATTGGAAAGGGGGGGGGGCCCATTAGCTCAGGATAGGGATGTATGGAGAGCTTATGTCCGCGCGGCCATGAACCTTCGGGTTTCGATTAGTGCCAGTAGGAGTATAAGTAATAAAATATTACATTTTGAGGACAACAGAAGAAAGGGGAGACCAAAAGAATAGTGCGTTCAAGGAGTGCATAAGAGTAAGGTGTCGAGAGGTTTAACAGAGAGTGATGCAGAGAATAGGGATGTATGGAGGAGTACCATTTACAATGGGTTGGTGGAAAACTACTGTATTGTACAGAAATAAAATTATTATTAGGAAAGATGGCTAATAATGCTATGTAAACAGTTTCCTGTTTTATTTTTAATAATAATAATGAATACCAACTTAACTGCAGTTTTTTTCCCTCTCTCTCTCTCTTTCAGTTTTCCTCATTGTCAAGGCTGGTTGGTTCGTTTATTTCCAGGAATCATTTCATAAATAATTGAAATCTGAATTCCATAAACATGTAATAAGCAGCGAGACTTTTAAATGCAAGGAGCAAGTCCTCCGGGAGGGACTTTAAACCGTTGGTCCCGAGTCTGAACATTTTCAGGCTCGTAAAGGAATCACAAGCCTGAATAAAGAGACTTTAAGCAAAATTTACCGACCTTCATCTCGCGTTAGAATTAAGTATTACATGCTATTTAATACTAAGAAATAGGGGCTGGAAGTAAACATCAATAAAACTAAATATATGTTCACACATAGAAATACTTTATATAATGGAAATGGACAGCTAGTGACAAATGAAAATTTTGAGGAAGTGGCTGAATTCAAATACCTAGGAACAATAATCACAAATAGGAATGAAATGCACAAAGAAATTAAACATAGGCTCAATTCTGGAAATGCGTGTTATTATGCATTGCAACTTCTAAAAAAAAAAACGTTAAACTGAAAATATATAAAACTTATTCTACCAGTTATATTATGTGGATGCGAAACATGGACTGTTACTTTAAGGGAGGAAAGGAGATTACGAGTATTTGAGAATTTTGAACCAAGGAGAGATGAACAGACAGGTGAATGGAGAAGACTACATAACAGTGAGCTACATGGTCTTTATAGGAAGTCAGATATAATAAGAACAGTTAAGTCTCGTAGACTGCGATGGGCAGGACATGTGGCACGGATGGGGAATGAAAGAGCGGCATGGAACCTTATAAGAAAACCAGAAGGAAAATGCCCAGTTGATACACCAAGAATGAGGTGGGAGAATAACATTAACCATGATTTGAGGGAAGTAGATTATACTGGAAAATATTAGCTGAGGATAAGGATGTGTGGAGAGCTTATGTCCGTGCGGCCGTGAATCTACAGGTTCGATATAATAGGCGAGTAAGTTATGTAGATGTGGCCTTGCATTTATCTTATATTTAGTAACTGCCCAACAAAAATGTGTTTTTATGCTCTCTGTACTTACCGAGACAAATGAGAAGCATTGCACTTAACAGAAATGGTAGGGAGTGATCCATATCAGAATATGATACGTTAGTGAACTTCAGGTCAGTGGAAAGTCACTCGGTTGTTTTCTGTTAAGATTATCGCAGGAAAACGTCTTGGGAATCCAGTTCTGCGGTCGCTTCACTCCGGCGTTAAAAAACCCATACATTAATACAGTATGACCACGAAGTCTCGATCCATTTCCAAGAAACAAGGAACTGTCGACCATTAAACGCTGGAACCTAACTTGAAATTTCTTCCAGAGAAGCGTTGTGGTGTCTAAAAAATCTGCCGTAAATATCTGCCGTTTTTAACTGCAAGCACCAGAATCCAATTCCAAATATCTCATTTGAACTATGGGTAAACTCCGACTTGGTGAATTGGATAACCATGAAAACCTTCCCCAAATCGCGTCCCGGACACTCCGTTCCCTTCTACTCTCTCAGGGACGTCCATCTGCCCTATACAGTGTGTTGCCATTGCTGAATTCGGGCTTCGATCTCAGTGCCTTGCAGCTAAAAGTAGCCGCGATGGACTATCATCTGGTCCCGAGGGTCGCGGGATCAGACTCGGACGGGGTCGATAGATTTGTTTAAGCATGGAAAAATGCAAGGGGGGACTTCTAAGCCAGAGTCCCGAGTATGAAAATTTTCAGACTCGTAGAGATTACCTCAATAAAAAGGCTTCTAAGCAAAATATACCGACCTAGTAATACCTTAGTTGCCCACTAGATGTCTCATTGGGTCTGTATGTTGACCGCATACCATTCATGACATCTTTAGGGAAATAAGTGTAACTAAATTAACTTGGTCTAGTAACTCCTAACAAAAGAAACGCTAAAGCCCAACATTACGTCATTGCAATTGCAATATGTCCACCGCTGTGGTCTCGAGGTAGCGTGTTGCCTTGTCACGCAGCGGGCCCGGGTTCGATCCCTGGTCGGGGCAGTTTTTTCTGGGTCAGGGTTTTATCGGGGGTTTTTCTCATCTGTAAGACACATGTCAGGAAAACTTTAAGGCCCAAACGGTCCCCGAAACCATATGGCCATCATCATCATCATCATCATCATCCTTCACTGGTGTGGAAAGCAACGGGAAGCTACCACATCTACAATTCCCTAGTAAAGCTGCAAGCATAACATGAAAATGCTATGATTGCAGTAAAAAAACCTGCCTTCGGGCAGAATTACTATGGATGGATGGATATATATATATATATATATATATATATATATATATATATATATATATACATTATATATGTGTGTGTTACTACAAAATATTGGTAAGAGAACATTTTTTTTTCAAATGCCCCAGGTTTGTCTTCCGACATTCCTGGCATGGCGTACTTGTAACCCACTTCTGAGGTTGGAGCGCCTGGAAGGCGGGGTTACGTTGCCCCGATGATATGATGGGTGATGATGATGATAGTGGTGCGCCAGGAGAGTCCTTAATCCTAAGCTTAATCTAAGATGAATATGGATGATGATAATTGCGATGGCCATATGATTTCGCGGACAGTTTGGGCCTTAAAGTTTTCCTGACATTTGTCTTACAGGTGAGGGAAAACCCCTATAAAAACCTCACCCAGGAAAACTGTCCCGACCGGGGATCGAACCCGGGCCCGCTGCGTGACAAGGCAGCACGCTACCCCGTGACCACAGTGATGGACAATAAGCGTACAATATAAAATTCAATTTTCTTTTGTTTATAGGGTTGTGATTAACTTTTGGCATTCTTTTTTTTTACTTTTGAACTGCGTTATTAGTAAAAATAAACGAAGATGAACAAACCATGAACGATTAGCTTCCCAGTGACTTGCAAAACTCTCCCGCTGAACGCATAGTTCCCCCCCATACATATTAATAGACTATATTCTATTTCATACGTTTTATGGGCATTCTGCTTCTTCCTTCCAAGTATTAGGCCAAGGCCTGTTACGATCCTATAGAAAATTTTCCCTCCATCAGTTCATAGGACGGCCAGTGATCTTCGTCCTCTTGGTATATAATTATAAACAGCTTTGGGGATCCGATTTGAACTCATTCTTTCAAGATGGTGTTTCCAATTTAGTTGGTACTGTTTAATATATTCCAAAATTGGCGTAGTCTTCAATTCTTTTAAGATATCGGTGTTCCTTTTCCGATCCCATGTGGTTGAACCCGCTGTTCTGCGCATGAATCTCATTTCACAAGCCATTATTCTGCTTTCATGTTGTCTTTTTAGTGTCCGTGCTTCACTACCATAGGTCAACACTGGTCTAGCCAAAGTGTTATATAAACGTAATCTGGTGTTTTTTTTTGTACAAGGAATGGCTTCATAACTTGATTAATAATTACTAAACTTTTATTATAACTAGTAACTTTTTCAGGGATATCCTTTTCATCCCAGATAGAGAGATAATATCCAAGATATTTAAATTGATTAGATCTCTCTAAAATTTTATTCTGGAGACAGATTTTACTTTGTATTGGGTCCTTCCCATGAAATGCCATAATTTTAGTTTTGTTAATTGATATTTCCATATTAAATTTGGCACCTATTTTTTGTAAATTATAAATTGATCGTTGCAAATCATTTTCGGAAAGTGCCAGAAGAGCTAAATCGTCTGCAAAAAGAATAGCATCGAGTTTGAGGTTCCTATTGATGGGTATATATCCTCGTTGTGTTTTCCTCCATTCATTTATTAATTTATTCATATGTATAATGAAAAGCACCGGTGAAAGTCCACATCCCTGTCTTACTCCAGTGTTGATTTTTTCCCAAGAAGATAATTTGCCATCTTGTTTAACAGAGATTTCATTATCTTTATAGATGTTGAAGATATTAGTAATATATTGTTGTGGAACGTTATCATCAGCTAAAATTTGTAGTAATATATTTCTGTCTACTTTGTCAAAAGCGTTTATGAAGTCAACGAAGGCGATATGAGTTTCTATACTGAATTCATTGTGCTTTTCTAATAGTAGTTTTAGAGTGAAGAATCCATCTGTACAAGATCCAAGAGTTGTCCTTTGTCATGCTTTGGTCGTCATTAGTTTGATCCTTCCGGGAAATTCTCGTATAAGACTTGAAAGCATAATAATAGTCCCTTCGATTGGTTGCTGGCCAAAGGAAGGCAAGACCAGTGATGGGGCTGCCATCTTATAGCCTCTGGTCAGGCTTTTCTGGAGAAGAAAATAAAATGAAGGAAAGAAGAAATGGAAGAAAGGAAAGACTCCTTAGCCCTCGGATTTTTATGGGCATTTAGTAATTGAATACACGTTTTTCAAAACATTATTTTCGGAATGAAGACAAAATTATAATTTATGATTAATTTGACACCGGAGTCAAGTGATGCAAATGGGAAATTCCCGTGAGGTTCCCTTGCTGTGACCTTGCACAGTGCGCCCGCAGGTAGTTTGGCTGACCCACAGGTCACGCTAGAGTTGACTGTGAGTGAGTTAGTATCATGAGATGGACGGAACTCCGTGGTTCGTCTTAACTGGAATACTTATGATTTGTTTCCGTGAGTATATAAAGTGTGTATTCATCCTGCATATGTTTGTGTTCGGGGCCGGTGTTGAAGACCGCGAAGAGCGTCTCTCCGTGGTTAATAATGTGGGTGATGCAGAACCTGCTCTAACTGGCTCACTCTATTCAACATCATGTGCTAACATATTTATCATAAGTAATGCCACGAGTGATTTACAATTTATCTAGAGGATTTGGAAATCAAGAGTGGCATTTGTTAGGACTATTTAACGAAGGGAAAATAACAGATAAATTTGAAATTAACCAAGGTTTAAGACAGGGATGTGGACTATCTCCATTACTGTTTATTCTATATCTAAATAAAATTGTCCAGGAGTGGAAAAAACTAAACCCCCCAGGAGTAAAAATATGTAGAGGAAATCAAATACAAACAATAATCTTCGCAGATGATCAAGTACTTCTAGCGGAGAATGAAGATGATTTGCAGAGATCAGTGTTTAAATTTCAGAATACCCTGGAAAAATACACCATGAAAATATCTGAAAATAAAACCAATCCATGGCAATCACTGGAAAGGGGCTTTCGAGAGTAAAAATAATAATAAATAATAAACCAATAGAACAAGTAACACACTTTAATTATTTAGGTAATAATATATCACAGTTTCATAATCACAAAGATGTGGAAACAAATTTAGAAAAATATAACAGATTAAATGGTATAATTAGAGACTTTTGGAAAACAAATGAGGAAAGAAATCCAATTGAGATTTCATAATGCCATAGCCAAACCTGCTCTACTTTACGGAAGTGAATGCTGGACACTTCGAGCAAAAGATAAATCCCCCGCATTAATAGTTCACAAATGAGATTCCTCCGATCATTAACTGGAGTAACATTAAGGGATAGAATGAAAAGTGATGAGATAAGGATGCAGTGGAATAGTAGGGAAATGGTTGAACATATACAAAATTATCAGATAAATGGTTCCAACACGTCCAGAGAATGTCAAATTCCCGTTTACCAAAGATGATTTACCACCTCAACCCTAAAGGCAAAAGAGACCTCGGAAGACCCTTCAACCGATGGAAAGATCAGTTTTTGTAGTCGCAGAACGGGCATCATTACCCAATACTGCATTCGGAAGAAGAAGAAGACAATTAAGCTGTTTACTCAAAAGTCATTATTTATTTTTTCAAATGTCCCAGGTTTGTCTTTCGACATTCCTGGTTTCTCTCCTGGCATGGCGTACTTATAACCCACTTCTGAGGTTGGGGCGCCTTGAAGGCGGGGTTACGTTGCCACGATAATATCATGAATATGAATGATGATTGCGATGGCCATATGATTTCGGGGACTGTTTGGGTCTTAAAGTTTTCCTGACATTTGTCTTACAGGTGAAGACCTCACCCAGAAAAACTGTCCCGACCGGGATCGAACCCGGGCCCGCTGCGTGACAAGGCAGCACGCTACCCCGAGACCACAGTGGTGGACAAATATAGTTACCGGTATTTTAAAATATTTTTATATTTAATGTAAACGGCGATGTTTGAAAACATCAGAAATGTGTGGTTATGTTTCATTTGTTTATTCACTGCAACTTGATCATATTATTTATGGCCAGTTAGAATCGCAGTATTATAAGAATCCGCCCTAGTGGAGAAAAAATGAAACATATCAAACTGTATATTATAACCAACATTATAGGTTATTCACTTATTTTTTGTAAACAACTCAGTAAAATCACGGAATCTGTTCATTATTTGCTATATGCAATGCATTTGACGGAGAAATTAATGCTCTGAGCTGTTCAGAATATTAAAAAGGAGCTTCTTTATCACAAAAGCAGGAGCTGATAAAGAGAAATCGATAAAGAGGGAGGTGGAACATGACTGTCATTGGTTCTAAAACAAAATTCATTGAAACGTGTCTTTTATAATCTCAAAGTCGCAACTTCAAAAACTAAAATTATGGCTTTTCAGGGCAAAGTGCCAGTCAGAGCAAAAATAGTGATCAATAATGAAATAATAGAACAGATAGCACACTTTAACTATCTTGGTTCAGATATAACATACAGCTATGATTGGGATATACACAATAAATTAAACCGATATCAAATGATGTGTGGCACCATAAGAAGAACCCTCCGAAAGACTTGAAGAGAAACTCAGCTCAGGTTTTATAAAATTATGGCTGTTCCTGTTCTTTTATATGGATCTGAATCTTGGGTAAATTACAAAAAAAGATATCTCACACATTCAAGCCACTGAAATTAAATTTTTAAGATCCGTAAAAGTATGTACACACATGGATAGATTACACAATGAATCAATAAGAAATGAACTGGAGATATTTTCAATACTCGATAAACTAGACGAGCACAAATACCAATGGAAAGAACATTTAGACAGAATGGACAATACAAGATTACCCAAAAAGATCAACACCTATACAAACCACATGGAAAAAGATCTTTGGGACGGCCAAGGAAACGATGGACTTGAGAAGGTTGCATTGACCTAATCCTGGAAAGGAAGAAGAAGAAGAAGAAGTTACAATTTTGTCAATGCCAGGAGAGAATAACAGACAACCTGGTGACATTGGTAAAAAAATGTAGATAATGAAGTGTTAGAAAAGCGATGTACATATCTATTTTCTTCTTCTTCTTCTTAAACTTAATTTGTAGGATTTTCATCCTGTTTATTTCCAAAATCACTCCTCGGAGGAAGACGTATTGGATGTGCTTTCACTCTCTATCCATCTCTTGGCTGGTCTTCCTCTTGTTCTTCTCCCGTCCATTGGTCTATCTTCTTTAGCTCTTTTTGCAACCCGCCATAGCCTGTCCCAAGCCAGGTTGAAAAAGGGTGAGGGGGAGGAGTAACACCTCGTAAAAAAACCTTGGTTCAGGTTGCCCAGCTGATAGTACCTTGTAAGGGCCCCTTGCCAGGGTTTACGGTGAAGACCTCAATGGCAGATGGAGCAGAGAAGGAGTCCTTCGGTACGGTGTACCTGGCAGAAGAGGCAACTCTACATCTACTGCCTTGTAGATTGACAAACTGGCGGATGGGGTTCGTTAGTCCTGCAAGATAACCCATCTAGGAGAGACAACTCCGGGCTGAGCTCTGGAGCTGGGTGAAGGCAATCAGCCTAGGGAGGAAACCTGAATAATAAACCCGCCATGAAAACGGGCTGCAACCCACTTCAAGGTGTATCTTATACATTGCTCGCAGTCCCAAGGATCAAACCTCGGATGAAAGACGGAAACAAAAAAATATCTATTATGATATAGATAATTGCTCTTATACATCTGTTTCCCAACTATTATGTAGTTTTTCTCCATTCACCTGTCTCTCTCTCTCTCTCTCACTTTGGTCCTAAAAATTTTCTAATTAATTTATGTTTAACAAACACACAAATGCACAGATTTGTAGATTCACTCATTAATGACCATTTTCATTTGTTCTTTTAGATTTGAATTCAATTCATGGACAAGTTAATGATTCAGTGCTTCATTCCGTTTCTGGAGATGGAAGAGACAGGATTGCAGGTATGTGCATTATTATTATTATATTATATTATTATATTATTATTATTTATTTGTTTTTATTTATTTAAATAAGGTTCACAATGTTAACAATATCTTCCTGCCGCCAACATTATCCTCCATTATCTCTGTCTCATTCCAATCTCCATCGTCCAATCCTTTTTCCCTGATGCTGCTCAAAAACACCGTCAATCCACATTATTTTTGGCCATCCTTTTCTTCTTCTTCTTCTCAACCAAGTGGCACCTATTCTAGTATGATTCTTGGGAATCTATCTTCTGTCATTCTTTTTACATGACCATAGCATTTTATTTGTTTGTTTTTATGAAATCCACAATTCAAGTTTTAACATTCATCTTTTGTTTAATTACACAGTTTATTTTATTTCTTCTAGAAATTCCTTCCAGCTACTGGTAATATTATTATTATTATTATATTAATGTCCCAACTCCTTTCAAAAAACGTTAAACTGAAAATATATAAAACTGTTATTCTACCAGTTATATTATATGGATGTGAAACATGGACTCTTACTTTAATGGAGGAAAGGAGATTATGTGTATTTGAGAATAAAGTACTTAGGAAAATTTTTGGACCAAAGAGAAATGAACAAACAGGTGAATGGAGAAGACTACATAACAATGAACTACATGGTCTTTATAGGAAGCCAGATATAATAAGAACAGTTAAGTCTCGTAGACTGCGATGGGCAGGACATGTTGTATGTATGGGGAATGAAAGACGTGCATGGAAGCTTCTTGTAGGAAAGCCAGAGGGAAAACGCCCAGTTGGTAGACCAAGAATGAGGTAGGAGAATAATATGAACTATGATTTGAGGGAAGTAGATTATACAGGGAATGATTGGAAAGCATTAGCTCAGCATAGGGATGTATGGAGAGCTTATGTCCGTGCGGCCATGAACTTACGGGTTCGATAGTGCCAGTGAGTAAGTAAGTATTATTATTTTTTTTTTAATTGCGGATGAGCCCATGTAGGACTACGCAAAGTACTTAGAGGCGTTTCCTTTGAGCCCAAATTTCTTTCATTCTTTTGCTATGAGCTTGTTTTCTATCATCTGTCCAATGTTGTTCCAGTTTTTTTCTTCGGTTTGTCCTCTTGGTCAACTTGTCACTTATTCACCTTAATTCTAAATATATCTCTGTTTGGGATATCTTCTTTAGTTAATTCCTGCCAATTTTAAGTCCTTTTTGACTTCATCAATCCACTTCATAGCATCCACTGGAGCTTTACTTCTGTTTTCGTAGAATTCCATGATCTGTTTTGTAAGCCTATTTGAGTTCATTCGTTTAATATGGCCATAAAATTTTAACCCTTCGTTTTCTAATATCACTATGAATGTCTGTATATATTTTTATTTCCTTTTTTACTTCTGAGTCTAAATGCTTCACCTATGACTTGTGGACCTAAAACTTTTCTTATAATTTTGCATTCTTTTTCACTATATTTTCGATAACTTTTTTCTGTTCAAAATTATTGTTTCTGCTCCACAGAGGCACTCTGGTTTAATTACATGTTATAGTGTCGTAATTTTGTGTAAAGATATGAATTTTTTGTTATAAGTGTTGTGAGTAAGCCGAAATGCTGTTTCCATTTTTTGGCATCTACTTTTATTGGCTTTAGTTTCAATTCCATTTTTCCTGAATTATTTCACCAAGATATGTTATTATTTTTATATTATATTATTATTATTATTATTATTATTATTATTATTATTATTATTATTATTATATTATTATTATTTATTATTATTATTATTATTATTATTATTATTATATTATTATTATTATTATTATTATTATTATTATTATTATTATTATTATTATTATTATTATTTAATCATGTTTTTTCTGCTTTTGGTAATGAGGTATCAGTTTCACATATTTTAATCAGAGTTGAAACTGATTTTTATGTATTTATTTTTCACACTAACATTAAAGGACAAATTAATTTAAAAAATATAACATTTACTTGCTAAAAAAGTAGAACAAAGAATAATAAACATTGAAAATTAAAACTGGTTTTAGCGCAAGACAAATTTGATATGGAATTCATGATAAAAAGGTTGAAAAACAGATATGAATCATGGGGTCTCACAGTAAATTTACAAAAAACAGAATATCTGGCAATAAATAGCAATGAACGAGAAAATTTAATATTGGAAGAAGGAATCCAAATAAAGCAAGTGAAACAAACTAAATATTTGGGAATAATTATGGATAACATTGAAGGTATAGGGCAAAGAGAACATAAAACATAGAATTGAATTGAGTAGCAAAATTAATATCATCGTTAAATTCCATATGATGGGATAAGCAATTTGGAAAGACACAAAAAATATATTGTAAAACATTTGTGGAATCTGTTGCAATGTACGGAAGTGAGGTATGGACAATCAATAAGTACTACAAGAATAGACTAATAGCTCTAGAAATGGATTATTTACACAGAAGTGCCAGAAAGTCTAAATTAGAACATGTCACAAATAAAGAAATTAGAAACATAATGGAAGCAGAAGAAAGCACAATTGAAAGAATGAGGAGAAGGAATTAAAGTGGTTAGGACATGTTTAAGAATGGAAGATGAGCGATGGCCGAAGAAGCAACTATATGAATGGCATCCGAACAGAAAGAAGAAAAGAGGAAGACCAAGGTTAACATGGAAGGAAAACATGAAGACAGTAATGCAAGCTAGAGGGCTAAGCATCGAAGATGCCCAAGACCGTAGGCTTTGGAGGTTTGGCACGGGAAGACGGCAGCAGCTGTAAAAACCCGAAGATAGAGAGATAGAAATTAAAACTGATATTTTTTTCATCTTACCATTGAAGTTGATAGAATCACAAAATAAATGTATTAAAAATTGACTCTAATAACCGCCATGTTTGGTTCGTCGCAGTGTACACCTTACAATTTAATTAACCCAAAATTTTATTTCAACTTGTTCAACTAAAAATAAAAACAGTATTTGATTTACTTGGGCCTAGGAGCGCGTGCCAGGTATTCGCTAGTTAGAAATAAGATGAGGTGAAGGCACACAAGTTAACTCACTGGCACTGTCGAACCCATAGGTTCATGGCCGCGCGGACACAAACTCTCCATACATCCCTATCCGGAGCTAATGTTTTTCAATCATCCCCTGTAATATCTACTTCACTCAAATCATGATTAATGTTATTCTCCCACCTCATTCTTGGCCTGCCTACTGGGTGCTATCCCTCTGGTTTTTCTACAGGGATTTTCCAAGCTGCTCTTTCATTCCTCATTCATGCCACATGTCCTCCCATTGCAGTCTGTGAGATTTAACTGTTCTTATTATTACAGGTGTCCTGCGCCGTAGCCGAGTGGTTAAGATAGGAAGCCTTGGCGCAGAGCTACGGGACTTGCGCTGGTTCGAGTCTCCATGGGGGAAGAAATTTTCTCATGGTATTTCGGCCAGTATGGGACCGGTGCCCACCCAGCATCGTGAGGCATTTGGGTAGCTACAATAAGTAGCGGCTCCAGGTTGAGGAAACCAGCTATAACGGCTGGGGACTCGACATGCTGACCACATGTCACCCCTAAACTGGCTGATGATCATTTACCTCTGTGATTGACACATGTGGATGTGAGGGGCCAGCAGTCGGCTGGTAGGCTAAGGGCCTTGTAGGCCTGTCGCGCCAGGAGTTTTTTTTATTATTACAGGTAATGTAGCTCAGTGTTATTTAGTCTTCTCCATTCACCCACCTTTCATCGTAAAAATACAACCGTCCAGAAACGTGAACATGAGTTCTACTGGGGTAAAATTAAAGTAGTCCCTCATCTGATTCTCCAGGGGGGGGGACTACTTCAGGGAATCCATGCGAAGGCTCAATGAGAGCTTATGCATACAAGACCATGAACCTATGGGTTTGATAGTGCCAGCGAGTGAGTTAGTGAGTTAGTTTGTATTAAAATATAGGTCTCTTGAATAAGACTCAAACTTTATACTAATGAAATTAATTTGCTTTTTTCAACAGTTCAACAGAATTTAAATGTACTTCTGGACAGTGTATAGACGAAACAGCTGTTTGCGACGGGCCAAGAGATTGCACTGATGGGTCCGATGAGGTTTTTAGCCTGTGCAGCAGTTTTAGGTATGTTTAAATTTAACTTCAAATATATTTGAAGAGAAAAATATATAATCAATTGAGTTGGTGTTTACTTGATGAAAATCCATATTTATTAATTAAATAAAAATAAAATGTAGTTTTATTTGATTTTCATATTTATTATATAATTCAGTGACAGCTGTTTCGGTACACTGTACCTTCTTCAGACATGTTAACAAATTATGAATTGTGTTCCAACTGATCTAAGCAACAATACAACAATATTTATTTAAATTTTTTAATTTAACAAAGGGGATTCATTCAAATGAAGTTGAGAATTTAACAGTTTTTTACTACTTTTAAATTTATTAATTTCTACAGCCTCCAAAAGATCTAACTTCTTACCCTTATCACAAATATGTAAAATTTCAAAATTTGGATCCAATTTAATCATTGTTTCGATCCAAATTGTGATAAGGGTAAGAAATTAGATCTTTTGGAGGCTGTAGAAATTAATAAATTTAAAAGTAGTAAAAAACTGTTAAATTCTCAACTTGATTTGAATGAATCCCCTTTGTTAAATTTAAAAATTCAAATAAATATTGTTGTATTGTTGCTTAGATCAGTTGGAACACAATTCATAATTTGTTAACATGTCTGAAGAAGGTACAGTGTACCGAAACAGCTGTCACTGAATTATATAATAAATATGAAAATCAAATAAAACTACATTTTATTTTTATTTAATTAATAAATATGGATTTTCATCAAGTAAACCCCAACTCAATTGATTACTTTTCTTTTAAAACATCTTGTTATCTTATTCAATTTCAATAGTGAATTTTACTTAGTCATCTTGAAGATTAATGAATTTCAATGCATCTTGAATGTATTTTGCATCAATTTGATTCATTTGATTCTTATCAATAAAAACTCATAATGTTAAAAATTCCCAAATTTATTATATTAAATTGAATTTTATTTTAATAGCATAAAATGATTGTACCTGAATGACTATAGAATTCCAGCTCCTACATTGACTTACTGAGGAAGACATTCTCTATTTTCAATGCCTCGACATATTTTGTGAATTTGTAGGTGTCCATCAATAGCGTTCCAGTGTGGTTACGGAGCTTGTGTGGACAGGACTTCATTATGTGATGGTGTATCAAACTGTGCAGACGGATCAGATGAACAGCATTTTTCATGCACTAAACCAACAACTCATGGCAACTGCAAGTGAGTACAATATTACAATGTGAGTTTGGAAAGTGCTTTTTACAGAAGTGAGGAAATTATTAAAAATTGAACGATAGCGAGGTTTTCAATTTCTGAGATTCTGTAAAACACTTCACAAACGTGCATTGTGCATTATTTTTTGTACGATGGTCTTCTTCTTCTTCCTTCCAAGTATTAGGCCAAGGCCTGTTATGATCCTATAGAAAATTTTCCCTCCAGCATTTCATAGGACGGCCCAGTGATCTTCGTCCTCTTGGTATATAATTATAAACAGCTTTGGGGATCCAATTTGAACTCATTCTTTCAAGATGGTGTTTCCAATTTAGTTGATGCTGTTTAATATATTCCAAAATTGGCGTAGTCTTCAATTCTTTTAAGATATCGGTGTTCCTTTTCCGATCCCATGTGGTGCAACCCGCAGCAAAATAGTTTTTTCTTCCAAGAATTGTCCTTTTTCATGCTTTGGTCGTCATAATTTGATCCTTCCAGGAAATTAATTTACAATCATTCCCTTACGTAACATATCCCATTTTAATATTATATGTCACTATCACGACAAAGAACATGTAAAAATGGATTTAATGGATAATAAGATCTGGGAATGGAATGAATTATCAAATTAAAAACAATCAAAATAGAAACTTTATTTTCTATTGAGAACTGTATGTAATGTGCAATGTAGACCTACCTCCAAATTGGTGCATCCTGGGCAATGCTATGCGGCAAAATGGTCTACAAATCTGGTAAAATATCTGGTTCAAACCAAGTGAGAGGCAAACCTATATGTTCTTCTCAGAATGAAAATACAACTTATTTGATAAATTCCATATTTCTTACTGTCTGGGACATTTGGCTTTTTTATTAGTAATTAGAAGTTGTGACTGATGATGGACAAGATGTCAACTCAAACCGCAGTCTCGTGAAAAGCACAAAATTTGTGAGGTTAGTTTTTCAAAAATTTTTCTCTGACGAATTTAAAAATAAACTTATACGAAAACTTGTATTTTATCAATTTACAGATTTAAAAAAAAATTCAATGTAATTTCAACATTCCTGGTGTTCTCACCTGGCATTGGTGTATTGTAACCCACCTTGAGGTTGGGGCACCTGAATGGGCTCAATAATATGATGGATGATAATGATGCGCCACGAGAGGCCCTAATCTAAACTTAATGTAATGAGATGAATTTGATAATGATGTCCAGATGATATTCAGGGACTATTTGGGCTGGCTAAATAAATCTTAAAAAAAAAAAATCTTAAAGTATCCTGACATTTGTCTTACAAGTGTGGAAAAACATTGAAAAAAGTCATCCAGGAAACTTGTCCCGACCGGGGATCGAGCTCTGGCCTGCTGCATGACAAGACAGAACACTACCTCTAGACCAATGCAGTGGACAACTTAGGGTTTAGCAGTGAAGAAAGTTCTAGGTTTTGATTTGAATACTTTTGGTTTTTTTCAGGAGTGACGAATACCGATGCGATTCTGGGAGGTGCATAGACGGCACATTGTTATGTGATGGACTGAAAGACTGCGATGATGGCTCTGATGAGACTTACAGCCACTGTAACAATTTCAGGTAACTCCAGAACTCACACCTTGTCATAGATTGGAAATACTTTATCCAACTTGTGACGTGAAACATTTTTCTAAGTTCCAATCATACACTATGCGCATGTGCCAACAAATGCGAAGTGGTTTTCACTATGGAATCACGGGATGCAGCCAACATATACACAATATTCAATGAACCTAAAAGCTAACCTAGTGCAATTTAAGTACTCTATTTAAATTAATATTGGGAAGTAAACATTATGAGGTTATATCATTAATAGTGAGTGGAGAAAATATTTTTAACGACTCACTCATATAATTTCAAATTTCTTTGATACCGGTGGTTTCAGACAACATCTTGTCCCTCTTCAGTCATATAATTCTTTCCTAGTCTTGAGTAATATTAATTTAAATGTAACTAAAGTCTACTCAAGACTAGGGAAGAGGCACAAGATATTGTCTGAAACCGCTGGTATAAAAGAAATTTGAAATTATATGAGGTGAGTCATTAAAAATATGTTCTCAACTTACTATTAAGTACTCTAACCTGTGAAAGGATGCAATTTCCAAAAATAAATAGTAAGTTCTGAAATTCTGAAGTACAGAGGTGTACAGAGGTTGACGTTCAAGCATCGGTCCGGAAATTTGGAGATTGTTTTATCGTGAACTCTTAAAACACTCCCACACCTTATTGACTTTTTTCTCTTCATTTGACCATTTCCTTGCATTCATTAATTCATTATTTTTTGTGTGTTTTAAAATCTCATAAATTTGGCTTTTTCAACATTTAAGTTTATTTCGCGTATTGGGAGTTCGTTTTTCTTTATCTTCAATCAATTTCAGTTTTTCGTTTAATGAGGATGATACATACGATTTAGCCATCTTTATTCTGTAAATTCAGACGCTACCTGTGAAAGATACGTACACAATCGGCTCAGATCATAAACTAATTTAAGATTTTACAGTGCACTGGTTATTTGTAAGACAGATGTCACACGCCAAATATTTGTTTAATGAACCTGTATTTCGCAAAACGGGTGTGCAGAGAGGCCGAAAGAAAGTTCCAGACACAAGTAGAAACTCAATTTCACCCGGCGGAAGGAATTCTCACTTATTAATTTGCCTATCGGGAATTCAATGAAGTGAAAACTAATTTATTTCTCTCTCTATCTTTTTGCCTTATAAACATTTTTTTTTGTCATGAATTGTGTAGAAATATTCTTCCATTTCTGTGTTGGACAGATTCTGTTTTATAGAAAATAATTACATGTAAAACTACTATTATTTTGCCAGGACCAATAAATTTGTTCACATTGGGCACATTTCCGCATTATTCATGTTCCAGATTAAATGAGTTTTACTGTATATTGAAAAAATTGTTAGAAAAAAATGTAAAATCATTGTAAATGGTGGCAAATAATTTGAAAAATGAAACCCTAAGAATAAAATTTGACAAGAGTTTATGAAGGAATTAAAAAAGTTGCATTAGAAAAATGTTTCGTGTCGCATGATGTAAAGTAAGTCCATAATAAATTTTTGAAATTGCAAAAAAAAACCTGAAATTTGTGTGGTGAATGTGTTTGCAGATGTCCACCATTCACATTTCGTTGTTCTTATGGAGCATGTATTGATCGCAATGGACGATGTGATGGTCGACCCCAGTGTGCAGACTCGTCAGATGAAGACCCGACTCTGTGTGGTACGGCCGTGAAGACTTTATGTAAACTTCCTAACCAGCCGCAGCATGGCAGTTTCAAGATTCTCAACTGTCCACCTGGTGACAACAGTGCCTTGTGTCAGAAGGTTCCAGGCACAGATGTACCTGATTATAATTTTCTGCAGTTTGAATGTAACCCTGGATATAACTTGGCTGGAAAATCTCAGAATCCTTGTTTCAATGGAGCCTGGAGTAACCCTCACCCAACTTGCGAACCTCGTGAGTTATTTTATCTCGCACACAGTTTCCATCATGTAACATTTAAATTAAAATGTTTTATACCTCACCTCATTTTTTTTATATTTAAGTTAATATTGGGAAGTAAACATTATGAGGTTATATCATTAATAGTGAGTGGAGAACATATTTTTAACGACTCACCTCTACTGTTTAATATATTCCAAAATTGGCGTAGTCTTCAATTCTTTTAAGATATCGGTGTTCCTTTTCCGATCCCATCTGGTGTAACCCACTGTTCTGCACATGAATCTCATTTCACAAGCCGTTATTCTGCTTTCATGTTGTCTTTTTAGTGTCCATGCTTCACTACCATAGATCAACACTGGTCTAGCCAAAGTGTTATATAAACGTAATCTGGTGTTTTTTTGTACAAGGGATGGTTTCATAACTTGATTAATAATTCACAAACTTTTATTATAACTAGTAATTTTTTCAGGGATATTCTTTTCATCCCAGATAGAGAGATAATATCCAAGATATTTAAATTGTGTTTTGCACTCTTTTAACTTTACTATCTAACCTCTCTTGGTTAACTCTTGTTTTTCAACCCTGACACTATTAGGGCATCCGAGGGCTAGGGAGTCTTTCCTTTCTTCCATTTCTTCTTTCCTTTATTTTCTTTTCTTCTCCAGAAAAGCCTGACCAGAGGCTATAAGATGGCAACCCCATCACTGGTCTTGCCTTCCTTTGGCCAACAACCAATCGAAGGGACTATTATTATGCTTTCAAGTCTTATACGTTCTTATTTGTTTTCCTTATGACTTGAATAGTCAACTTTATTAAATATACAGCAAACCGAGATATGCACAGAAAATAAAAAAATATGGATAATCCAATTAAGTTATTTGGCGCCGTGGAAGTTAATAAAAAATGTTGGTTGGTTGGTTGGTTGGTATCTAATGTCGAGCACTTGATAATGAAATCATTTGCTCTCTTGCACTCCAATATTTAGCAGAAAGGCTGGTCTCTTCTACAAAAGCTGGACAAAGGAGGAGATGGTTTCTTTCCATATCTTCATTTAAATTGCAAAAAGGGCATTTAGGTGAATCTGTTATGCCAATTCTGTGTAGGTGTTTATTCAAGCAGTCATGTCCCATTAGCAGTCTGAATGTTGCTACTGCAGATTTTCTTTGTAATGTAGTAATGTCATAAGCTTGTAGATTTTCCCATTCCTTTCCAGATGTTTTGGTGGTGTATTCTTCTCTAAGTTTATTGATGTATTTATTTGAGATAATTCTTTTGATAGAGTGAAAGGAAATTGGAGTAGAAGTTGGGTTTGAAACAATTTTGCCACCCTTCTTGGCTAGAAAATCGGCTATTTCATTGCCTGTCACTCCACAATGGGCCGGAATCCATTGAAATACAACTTTTTTATGTAGACGGGATAACTGTTTTATCATTTTGTGACATTCAATAATTTTGATGCTTTTGTGTGTCGTGTTATAGCAAGAATGGCTGCTTTGGAGTCACATAGAATTACAACTTTTGTAAATTTTTGGATGTGATATAAAAGATTTTGTAAACTTAAGAAAATTGCTAGAATTTCGCCATCAAAGTTTGTTGAATTTGTGTTTAGTTTACGATAAAAGGAAAAAAGTGGACACATTGCACCAGCACCAGTGCCACCATCATTCGGTAGGCTGGAGCCATCTGTAAAAATATGTATCCATTCAGGAGCTGGGTATCTTAGATTTATTATTTCCAGTGACATTTGTTTTAAAATATATGGAGGAGTTTCAGATTTCTTGATGTCTTCTGTTAAATGAAGGTTATATTGAATTTCCAAAAATTCTAGAGGGTTGTTTCTCATCTGCATATTTTCTTTTGAATGTGGAAGTTGCAATTTGTGTTTGATTTCTTGTACAATGCTTAAGAAGCTTTGCTGAGATTTTAAACATACTTTAACACTACTTGAATAAACACCTACACAGAATTGACATAACAGATTCACCTAAATGCCCTTTTTGCAATTTAAATGAAGATATGGAAAGAAACCATCTCCTCAGTTGTCCAGCTTTTGTAGAAGAGACCAGCCTTTCTGCTAAATATTGGAGTGCAAGAGAGCGAATGATTTCATTATCAAGTGCTCGACATTAGATACTCGTACCAACCAACCAACCAACCAACCAACACTACTTAAATGCAACAAGTATTCATAAAATGTTATATTAAATGTATTTAGGTGCAAGTTGTAATTATCATTATTTTATTTTACTTGTAAATATGAAAAAAAAGTAGGACTATTTCCGGGTCATGACCACTCTGGTTACAACAGTTATTCAAAATGGCCGCCATAACTAGCGACAACTACACTAGTAACCACCGATATCCACACTTATAACCAGCTATGACAAAATAATCACCGATGACCACATTACTAACCAGCGATAAACCCACTGCCACAGCATATCAGTGGTTTTAGTCTGTAACAACAAACTTTCACTGACTCCACAATGAAAATTTCCAAAATTCTTTTGTATTCTAAGAATGTTGGTTAGTACTGTTAAATGCGTCAGGGGAGGAGGTTGTGAGTGAAGGTTACTCTATTGTGATAGTTTCTAAGCGCAGTTCACAGTAGCACGTTTAAAAATAAAGAATTTTTCATAACAATACAAAATACAGTATTTTTAAAAAATACAGTAAAAAGAGTCATGCCCGGATAATACACGCACAGATAATTGGGAGTTAGCTGTATGTAGGAAATAACACTATGAGGTTTATTAATAGTGAGTGGAGAACATATTTTTAACGACTCACCTCATATAATTTCAAATTTCTTTGATACTGGCGGTTTCAGACAATATCTTGTCCCTCTTCAGTCATGGCCTCCAGAGATATTGTCTGAAACCGCCGGTATCAAAGAAATTTGAAATTATATGAGGTGAGTCGTTAAAAATATGTTCTCCACTCACTATTAATGATATAACCTCATAATGTTTACTTCCCAATATTAATTTAAATATAACTATGAGGTTTATTTTATTTAATTTGAGTTGTGTTTTTGACTCAAATTAATTGGTATCTGATATTATTGTTTCAGTTCATTGCCCAAAGTTGACAGCAGTTAGTGTGGAATTCAAATGCAGTTTGAATAATAAGAAAGTGGATTGTGGCGAACCCATGGCACCTGGAACAGAAGCTCAGTTGTCCTGCAAGCAATTCTATCAGAAGGTCAATGAACCAGGATATACCAGACTGATCTGCCAGCCGAGTGGGAACTGGGATAAACCAGTGTTTACATGTGTACCAGGTCAGACCAATGGAATCTGTTATTTGTGTTTTTCTCAAATGAACATAAATATTCAAATCTTTACTAACGGTAAGAAACTTGGAAAAGGAATATCAAGAGATCAAATTTATTTTCCAGATTAGTAAATTTCCACATTGAAGATTTATACTCAGTTTTTTAAGAAATGTTATTGGTAACACTGTGTGAATTTTATATTAAATTAACTACAAAATGTAGATTTATTGAAGATACAATAGGATTATATTTGAGTTATGTTTTTTTTTACTCACCTCATATTTTGTGAGTGTAGAATATATATTTTTAACGACTCACCTCATATGATTTCAAATTTCTTTGATACCGGCGGTTTTCAGACAATATCTTGACCCTCTTCAGTCATGGCTTCCACTGATGAAATCAGCAACCACAGAATTTGATACCGGTGGTTTCAGACAATATCTTGTCCCTCTTCAGTCATGGCTTCCACTGATGAAATCAACAACCACAGAATTTCATCAGTGGAAGCCATGACTGAAGAGGGACAAGATATTGTCTGAAACCGCCGGTATCAAAGAAATTAGAAATCATATGAGGTGAGTAATTAAAAATATATTCGTTAATTAAATAAAAATAAAACGTAGTTTTATATGATTTTCATATTTATTATATAATTCAGTGACAGCTGTTTCGGTACACTGTACCTTCTTCAGACATGTTAACAAATTATGAATTGTGTTCCAACTGTTGGAATTCACAATTTGTTAACATGTCTGAAGAAGGTACAGTGTACCGAAACAGCTGTCACTGAATTATATAATAAATATGAAAATCAAATAAAACTATGTTTTATTTTTATTTAATTAACAAATATGGATTTTCATCAAGTAAACACCAACTCAATTGATTAAAAATATGTTCTCCACTCACTATTATTGATATAACCTCATAATGTTTACTTCCCAATATTAATTTAAATATACACCTCATATTTCTTGATTTTTATGCAGACTGGTTTCGTTGCTATCTGTGCGACATTCTCGATGCATCACAACTGTTTTCCTGCAGTTGTCCCTCCTGCAAACTGATTCTGCACCCTCTGTTGGCTGACCAATGAACTTCCAAATCAAACTCCTGTCCCTTTCACTGGGAATTTCAAAATTCATTGTTCTCTCCTATTCTTGCATATGTAAATTTTCTCCCAAATTGTGAGTTCCTTAGATTTGGGAGAAAATTTACATACGCAAGAAAAGGGAAAGAACCATGAATTTTGAAATTCCCAGTGAAAGGGAGAGTGGTTTGATTTGGAAGTTCATCGGTCAGCCAACAGAGGGTGCAGAATCAGTTTGCAGGAGGCACAACCACGGGAAAACAGTTGTGAAGCATCGAGAATGTTGCACAGTTAGCAACGAAACCGGTCTGGATAAAAATCAAGAAATATGAGGTGAGCTAAAAAACACAACTTGAATATAATTAAAATGAACCTCATAGTGTTGTTTCGCACACTTATATTCGATACAATAGGAAGTAACATTATGATGTACCTTGTTCACTTCAACTGGGAAGCCAGAGAGAAAATGACTTAAGCATCAAATCTCACCACATTAGAAACAAACAAACATTATGAGGTTTTAATTAAATTATTTTTAGTCATATATTAAATTAATGTTGGGAAGTAAACATTATGAGGTATAATCATTAAAATTCATCGGAGAACATTTTGTTTAAACAACTCACCTCATAGGATTCATGCTTCCATGATACTGTGGTTTCAAACACAGTCGGAGTAATGGCTGAGGATGAACACGACTGTGTTTGAAACCGCAGTATCATGGAAGCATGAATCCTATGAGGTGAGTTGTTTAAACAAAATGTTCTCCGATGAATTTTAATTATTTTTAGTCTGTTCATCTTACCTCAACATTAATGTTGATTTGTTTTGAACATTCGTAAATTAATGAGTCATTTTTTAACATCTTACCTCATATTTTATGTTTCTTCAAACACGGGAACTAGTTTTCGAGAGAAGGATGTCTCTCATTTTCGACCGACATTATGACTACCAGATATTCATTGGAATCGTTGGAATCTCCATCAATAACGTTGCCATCTGGTGTTGATTTGATGAACTTTGAGATGAGGTCACGTTCATCAGGAATCTCGAAATCCATGGATCTAAATTTGTTCTTCTGAATATATATATCTTCTCCCAAATTGTCAATTCTAAAGGTTTTCCCAAATGTTTTAAAAGTAGGGCTTCTTTTTCAATTTTATGATTCTCCAATAAACTATGTGCTGCAATAGCTGATTTTTCAATTTCACCATTTTTAATATTTCTGAAGTGTTCCTTAGTGCGAGTGTCCAAATTTCTTTTTGTTTTACCTGTGTATATTTTATTGCAGTCCTTACAATTAATTTGATAAATTCCAGATTTTTTGCTATCTGGTGTGTTCAATTTCTTGAACATGTTTTGATTATATCATTATCATCATCATCATCAGCATATTGCCCAGACTGGTTTTTTATGTTGCACACCCTGGATGTCGATTTAGCTCCATCCTGTGGTTGGCCAAAGAACCTCCAAACACAGGATGGAGCTGACATCGACATCCGGGGTGTGCAACATAAATCTAACCAGTCTGGGCAAGATGCTGACGATGATTATGATATAATCGAAACATGTTCAAGAACAAATCAACATTAATATTGAGGTAAGATGAACAGACTAAAAATAATTTCAAAATATCACTTCCTAAAATAAAATATTATCAGGTTTACTTAGTAAATAAGTTTGGTCTGTATTCATCTTTCCTGAGTCTGTACCAACTGAAGATGGAGCAAATATGCTTTGAAACATATGTCTTAAAAGAAACAACTGTATGAGGTAAGAAGAATACAGACCAAACTTATTTATTATAAAATGTAGACTGAAAATAAAAATGGGCCAAAATCTAAGTTTTGAGAAAAACAGAAAAAAACATGCTATAATTGAGTTGAATAAAATGTTTTTAAATCTCATCTCATAAAGTTCTATGTTTCAAAGGCCTTTGCCTTCATCATCAATCAAACTCCAAGTTGGAGTAGTAGTTTGACTGATGTTTGAGGTATTATTTATTTAAGTAAGAAAGAAAGAAATTCTTGGGAAAATGATTTGATTTTGAGGTTCCTCAGTCTACCAACAGAGGAAGCAGGAGATGCTCTTCAAGGCGACATAATAAACATGGAAACTAAAATTGAAAGACAAATCCCATTTTTAGATCTAAATTTAACAACAAATGAAGAAAACAAGATAGAATTTGGAATATACAGAAAGAATACACATATAGATAACTATATTAAAGCTCCAGGATTCAACCATTTTGCTCACAAAGGGGCAATGTTCAATAGTTTGACACACAGGTTGGTAAATATACCTATGAGCAAAGAAAATTATTAAAAAGAAAAAGAATACATAATTAATGTAGCAACAGAAAACGGCTTTGAACAAAATATAGATATTTGAGTTTGTATTCTTTAACATTCTTACCTTATATGTTTATTCTGTTGGACGATCATTTCAAAGCTATTGATCCATCTTCAGCTTGTTCACAAACTGGTTTTTTCTTTTCTTCAAGTTGTCGGCCCTGGATTCTGTGTTCCAAAGAACTTGGTAATGAGGCTCCTTTCTCCAAGAATTTCAAAGTTCATAATTTTCTCCTTTATTTATTTTGCTTTCAAAATCACTCATAAATAAATTAGCCAAAAAAGGAGATAATGGGTTATCCATTGATAGTCCAGACTTTGTTTGTAGGAATTTCCTTTGTATGTAAAAAACATTTAATTGATGCACAGTTCAGTTAATTTTGAATATTCCTCTATGCTTTCCTTGTCAATCTTGTTTCCAATCAGCCAATTTTTCAAAATTTTTAAAGTTTAATCTTTTGGGACACTCGTGAACAATGCTACGACATCAAACGAAACAATTCTATCTGCCGGTTCAATTTTGATCTTTTTTAACCTTTCTACCAGTTGCAGGGAATTTTCAATTGATAGATTTTCATCATTCTTCATTCTTTTGTATTCACAGCTTAGCCATTTTGAAATGTTGTATGTGGGGGAACCTATATTATTTATGATGGGTCTCATTTTATTCCCTGTTTTGTGTATTTTAGATAGACCATGAATATTGGGGTTTCTGGAGTTAGCTACTTTTAATTTGATTAATTTTATATTTAACACCTTAAACGTATAAAGTTAGAGGTCTCGGGTTCAAATCCCGATTCAGGCGCTAATTTTTCTTTTTAAAATAATAATTGTCCACCATTGTGAATGTTAAAATGTGTTTTATAAACGTTGAGATGTACTTAATTTTATATAATTTTGTATTTTATGAAATGTAATTCAATATTAATTTAAGGAAACAGAATAAAAACATGAAAATTATGTTTTCAATTAATTCAGAATGTAAAAAATTGCACATTCTTATCATCATCCTCTTATCATGTCCTCCTTTCGGAAGGTCAATTCCAAGTTTGCCTCTAACCATCTCTGTCTTCCCTAGTTTTGCTTCTTTTTTATTTCTTCCCAGTCGTATCCTCTCTCTTGTAGACTTTTTTCACTTGGTTAATCCATCTTTCTCGTGGTCTACCTCATGGTCATTTTCCTTGTAGCTTGAGATTTAACAGTATTTGTGATGGTCTTTCTTTTTCCATTCTTTTTAAATGTCCAAACTATTATAGTATATTTTTTCTGTCTGTTGTTCATTTTTCTACACTTAGGATCGTATGTTAGAACATTAGTCTCTACTCAAATTACTTCCAATCACTAGTGAGCTGATTCACCGTGAGCAATTGCTGAGAACGAATTAACGGCCGACTTATCGGTCATGCACGAGCATCGACGTTTTCGTAATATTGGCAACGAATTACCCAGAATTCTCAGCGATAAAACCACTTCCGTTATTTTCGTCTGCTATAGAGGAATGCATTTATGCTTGCATCCCGCAAATAATACCGTATACAAACACGTCTGAGACACGCAATATTATGCTGATTCTCCTGTTCTTCCAGTTGAATTCTTTGGTAGACTCTATCAAATTCCTCTTCTCCGTGTATACCGAAACAAAAACATGATCGAAGTCTTCAAGGTCCCGACATCTTGGATAAATGTTGGATAAAGCAGCAAAGTACATCGATTACCATCGGTTCCCGTTCGGTTCCCTTCGGGATTTTAATTTGAGTTGCTCATGTAAGGTACCTCCGCAGGTAGCTTACAAATTTAACCAATTATTATCGCATGAACAGATTTCTGAGTAAGCAAAATCGTATTAGCATACAACTTGCTCAGCAGAGAAGGCATTTTACTGTCTAATGCGTCCAAACATGCGACCCTTAATGTCTCCCTGATTTTGTCATTCCTTATTCTATCTCTCCTTGTTTTATGTACCATTCCACATAAGAATTTAATTTCTGTAGCTTGGATTCTGCTCAAGTCCTTCTTTGTGTATGTGCAAGTCTCAGCTGCATGTGTTACAACTGGTTTGAAATAAGTTTTATACATTGCCATTTTACTCTTGGTGGGTGCATCTTTATTTCAGATTAATTGTTTAGTTAAATTATACACTTTTAAACTTTTCTCTATTCTGTTACTGATTTCAGTCTGTATTTTCCCATTTGCATTTATCATTGTTTTTTTATATATGAAAGATTTAATTTGACGCAACAAACATATGTCAATAGAAAGCAAAACCCACATGTACAAAATGACCAGCTATCGTATACGAGCAGAAACTAGGTCTGATACAACAAAAACTAAACAAATAATAAGCACACATGAAATGAAAATCTTAAGAACTATTCAGGGGAAAACATTATTTGATAAAATACACAACACAGTTCTCTGAACACGTTGCAGATAAATCTATAAATAGGGCAGGTAGTCATCAAAATTGCCAGTCTCAAGACAACCCTTGAGGATGCCGGATGCAGTCTCTGGCAAAACGTCGGGGAACTACAAGCCTCAAGACCATGGCCAACAGCCTGGAAATCTTCTACAAGATCATCATAATAACTCCGGCCGTGAAAGCCTAAGTTAATATATTAAATACTTGATTTTTATGATGTTTTTATTATTAATTTAACATTTCTCAATGAAAGATAAATTAATTTAACTTGATTTTTATTTTTGCAGAATGTGGTAAGAAAATTGCAAAAGGGCAAGCTTTTATATCAGGAGGAAATAAAAGTGAGGTAGGTGAATTCCCTTGGAATATTGGTGTATACAGAGAAGATAAAGGTAAAATGATGCAGATATGCGCTGGTTCGCTGGTCAACCCGGATACTGTTATATCAGGTACAGTACTTGACTTATGGCAAGACATAAATAATAAAGTACACCAGGACTATAAAGAGAATTGTATATGAGATAGAAAATTTGTTTGCATTTGGGAGCAAGGAGATACTAAGGGCCAACATGCACACACTGTTGAGTAACACTTAGGGCCTCATGCAAATACATTAGTCTCTACTCAAATTACTTCCAATCACTGGTGAGCTGAGATCGAATTAATGGCCACCTTACCGGTCATGCATGAACATTGACATTTTCTTAATATTGGCAACGAATTACCCAGAATTCTCAGCAATAAAACCACTTCCGTTATTTTCGTCTGCTATAGAGGAATGCATTTATGCTTGCATCCCACAAATAATACCGTATACAAACATGTCTGCGACGTGCAATATTACGCCGATTCTCCTGTTCTTCCAGTTGAATTCTTTGGTAGACTCTATCAAATTCCTCTTCTCCGCGTATACCGAAAACATGATCGAAGTCTTCAAGGTCCGACATCTTGGATAAGTTTCAAACTACATCGGTTACCATTGGTTCCCTTCGGGATTTTCACATAAGTTTATATCTTGAGCTACGATCTTAAGGTACCTTGTCAGGTAGCTTACAATTATTACTGCGTGAATAGATTTCTGAGTAAGAAAAATGTGTTTGGATAAAACTTTATCAGCAGAGAACGCCTTTTACTGTCTAATGCGTTCAAACATTCGACCCTTAGAATTTGGGGCTGGATATAAACACCAATAAAACTAAATATATGGTCACACATAGAAATACATTATATTTTAAATTAATATTGGGAATTAAACATTATGAGGTTATATCTTTAATAGTGAGTGGAGAACATATTTTAACGACTCACCTCATATAATTTCAAAATTCTTTGATACCGGCGGTTTCAGACAATATCTTGTCCCTCTTCACTCAGTGACTGAAGAAGGACAAGATATTGTATGTAATTGCCAGTATCAAAGAAATTTGAAATTATATGAGGTGAGTCGTTAAAAATATGTTCTCCACTCACTATTAATACATCATATAATGGAAATGGACAGCTAATGAAAAATGAAGGAAATATTGAAGAAGTGGCTGAATTGAAATACCTAACTAACTCACTCACTGGCACTATCGAACCCAGAGGTTCATGGCCACACGGACATAAGCTCTCCATACATCCCTTCCTGAGCTAATGTTTTCCAATCATCCCCTGTATAATCTACTTCCCTCAAATCTAGTTGATGTTATTCTCCCACCTCATAATTGATTTACGAACTGGGCGTTTTCCCTCTGGCTTTCCTACAAGAAGCTTCCATGCAAGTCTTTCATTCCCCATTCATGCAACATGTCCTGCCCATCGCAGTCTGTGAGACTTAACTGTTCTCATTATATCTGGCTTCCTATAAAGACCATGTATTTACTGTTATGAAGTCTTCTCTATTCACCTGTCTCTTCATCTCTCTTTTGTCGAAAAATTTTCCTAAGAACTTTATTCTCAAATACTCCTAATCTTCTTTTCTTCCCTTGAAGTAAGAGTCCCTGTTTCGCATCCATATAATATAACTGGTAGAATAATAGTTTTATATATTTTCAGTTTAATGTTTTTTGAAAGGAGTTGGGAAGTCAAGAGTCTGTGCAATGCATAATAGCACGCATTTCCAGAATTGAGCCTATGTTTAATTTCCTTGTGCATCTCATTCCTATTTGTGATTATTGTTCCTAGGTATTTGAATTCAGCCACTTCCTCAAAATTTCCCTCATTTGTCATTAGCTGTCCATTTCCATTATATAATGTATTTGTACGTGTGACCATATATTTAGTTTTATTGAAGTTTACTTCCAGTCCCAATGTCTTTGTGTTACTCAATAGTGTGTGCGTGTTGTCCTTCCTTTAGTATCAGCTCACTATCGCCCAACATCATCAACATAAACTAACAGCTTATTAATAATTAAACTACCTGGGAACAATAAGTACAAACAGGAACACTGTTCTGGATCAAGTTCTTATTCATTGTATTACTGGCCCAGAGTGGTAAAAATTATAAATATTGATGGTGGGCAATGAAAACCTCGTAACTCCATTTTGATCAATTTTACAGGAGAAACAAATAACTGTTTTAAATAATTATGAAAATTGATACAGCAATAGTTGCCACATATTTTACAGAATACAAGTCAAGTTATTAATAAATTAGAGTTTGTGTTCTCATCAGGTTATGCGTCTAGGCGAAAATGTTTCTCTTCAAATATAATTTATCCTTCAGTGAGAAGTGTTAAATCAATAATAAAAGCATCAATAGAAGCCCTACTGGCTTTATAAAGTAGTGTTAAATTCCCAATTAATGTCTTCTTAACTAAGAAGCAATGGTTTCAAAGCATTTGGAATGAGGGAATTACAATGTATAAAGAGAAAAATTTGCGTCTAGATCACCAACTCGCCTCGGTAGCTCAGTTGATAGAGGATTTGGCCCGGAAAGCCAAAGGTCCTGGGTTCAAGTCTCGGTCTAGGCAAAAATTTTTCTCTTCAAATATAATTTATCCTTCAGTGAGAAGTGTTAAATCAATAATAAAACATCAATAGAAGCCCTACTGGCTTTATAAAGTAGTGTTAAATTCCCAATTCATGTCTTGTTAAGTAAAAGGCCGCCATATGCAAAGATAGAAACAGTCTGGACAAGCTGACAATAAAACAGAATTGTTTTGAAACATGTTCAAGAACAAATCAACATTAATATTGAGGTAAGATTATCAGACTAAAAATAATATAAATAAATAGAAGCAACGGTTTCAAAGCATTTGGCACAATGTATAAATATACATCACATATTTCTGTGCTGGCACTGGAGTTATGTGGTTTTTCAATGACTGATGGAGTTACGAGGTTTTCATTGCCTACCGTCAATGTGAACTTGGATATAAATTGATAAATATGTTCATCTAGTGGTAAGATCATCACTGAGCCTTGGCTTCCATCAAAACCATTTTCCAGGCTTCTCTGTCTAGTGATAAAATCTTCTTGTTCACAGTTTAGGCTTATTTACTAGCCTGTTCCAGCTCCAAATTGCTGCTGTTTCCATATTTTCTTTGGTCTTCCAAACTTCTTCTTCCTCGTGGTGGGAAAAGCTGTATGCTGCTTTTGGTATTCTATTCTCAGTCATCCTTGCCAAGTGTTCTTTCTAATTTGTTCTGTATTTCTCTATTGTTGTGTTTAATTCCTCTACTTTTAGTTGCTGTCTTATTTCTGTGTTATGTTTTTTGTCTGTTCTTTGATATCCTGCTATTGGTCTGAGGAATCTCATTTCAGCAGCTTGTATTCTGGCAGATTGTTGTGTTGTCACTGTCCATGTTTGGATCCATAAGTAATAATAGGCACTGCCATTGTCTTGTATAATTTCATTATAGAGTCTTTCACGATTCATTTGATTCTTATGACTGTGATTGGTTGTAAAACAAAATTCATTGAAATGTGATTGGTCATTGACTGCCATTTGGGGCATGAGTTAAACAGTCTATATATTTAGTGGAACCTTGTTGCACAATACCTGTGTTTTGTGGATGTTGATTTAATGAAGTAAATGTCTTACTTCTACAGCTGCTCATTGTTTCTGGAATGAGAGCTACAATAGAGCAGTGGATATATCAAGGATTGAAGTTGCGGCTGGAAAATATTATCGAGACTGGAATGTAGAAGACAGTGAGATACAGAAACGGAAGGTGAGTCTTGTTAAATAAGTAAATACTCTTATTTAAATTAATATTGGGAAGTAATCATTATGAGGTTATATCATTAATAGTGAGTGGAGAACATTTTTTAACGACTCACCTCATATAATTTCAAATTTCTTTGATACCGGCGGTTTCAGACCATATCTTGTCCCTCTTCAGTCACTCTGAGTGGAAGCCATGACTGAAGAGGAACAAGATATTGTCTGAAACTGCCGGTATCAAAGAAATCTGAAATTATATGAGGTGAGTCATTAAAAATATGTTCTCCACTCACTATTAAGTAAATACTCAAGTTGAACTTTTATAGGAAATAATTACTACGAGGTTTACTATTTAGGATTAAATTAAAATGCTTCTTACCTCACGTCATCTAAGTAGACTGTGGTTTCAAAGCTTTGGCAGCTTCATCTTCAGTAATATCTCATCGACTGATGTTATGTCAATCAGAAGAACTGCTTAAATCTTCAGCTCTGTTCAAGTACTCTGTGGCAAACTGCTGTATTAGTTTTTTTAACTTTGTGCACAGCAGCAAGAGTAGGAATCTTGTATTGCAAGGCAAACTCATTATATCCATCCACAGTAATTCTGCCCGAAGGCAGGTCCTTCACTGCATTCATAGCATTTTCATGCTATGCTTGCAGCTTTACTAGGGAATTGTAGGTGTGGTAGCTTCCCGTTGCTTTCCATATAAACCCTGGGAATTAACTATGTATAAGAGAAAAAAATTGTGTTTAGCTCAGTGTGTTCAGGTAGAGCATTGGCATAGAAAGGCAAAGGTCCTGGATTCAAACCCCAGTCTGAGCGTATATAAAAAATAAAATCTCATTATAGATGTTGCAATTTCTGTGTTTATTTACAGTTGACAGAAGTGATAATACACGATGAATACAGAGGGCGCAATGCACATTATAGCAGTGATATAGCAATCTTAAAACTGGACAAAGCAGTAGAACTAAAATGGGCAGTTCTTCCAGTGTGTCTTGATCTTAACAATGAATATGAACGATTTCAACTCTACAATGGAAGCTTGGGAAACGTAAGTAAACTCGTCACTTGGTACTTCTTTACATTTCACTTTTTAGCAATTATTACAATGATAGGGTGTCCATTCGACCTGTTTGTTTTTTTTGGAAAATGTCCCACTGTCCTGAAAGTTTTCTTGGGCACTCTCAAACGTCCTGCTTTTGGGATGATGCTTTGTCAGTGTATTTATGAATGGCGACTTTCATTTTGTTTTTTACTAACATTGAAGCTAGTGACATCAACATTAACACTCGAAGTCTTCTACCAGATGCAACCAGGTAACCACTAAGAGACAAAGAAGCAGTTCTCTGGAGTCAACTTCCTCATAAAGGAAAAGGCGTTTTTCTCTACAATGAATATACATGTAGATTTTTTCCCAAACAATGAGCTCTTTAGGTTTTCTTCTTCTTCTTCTTCGGCTTCCCCCCACTTATAGGTTTGCTGTCTTCAGTTTCTATCATTCCAATCTCCTTCTTCAAAATTCCTAACATCCATTGTGGTTCTGACATAAGTTTTCCATTTCCATCTTGGTCTGACACGTTTATTTCTTCCAGGGGGTGATCATTGGTATATGTTTTTTGGTCATCTTTCATTTTCCATTCTTTGCACATGCTCATACCATTTAAGAGTTTGATTTTCAATCCTCTCTGCTATCCCTAATTGTTTGTCCTTATTTCTTGCTGTGGTCATATCCTGAAATCCAATTCGGCCTTTGCTTTGAGACGGATCAGTAGTAATAAATGTCCCCTGACCGCATTACGAGCGCTGTGGATAATGACAGGGCTGCTGTATCCATGCTCCTCTAAGTATTAACCCCTTTAGAGAGGGTTGCTGCTTCTGCCCCTTGAGCCATTGTGATGATCGCCTGGTATCACGACACTTCGTAGACCGTTGCAGACTTCTTGGTCGATGTCAACCTTCTGGCAGACGTCTCCCACGTTGCGGACTATTCTTAGTTTCCTCTCACATCTAACAAGTTAGCAAAGCTAAACTTCCCTGATTTGGTCGTCTCGTTCATTGAGTACTCGGCGCTCCCACCACGTCGAGGTGATAGAATAAAATACTATCAAAATTATATTATTTTTGGTCTGGACATCTTACCTCAATATTAATGTTGATTTGTTCTTGGACATGTTTCAAAACAATTCTCTGTTTTATCTTCAGCTTTCCCAGACTGGGGAGTCTGGGAAAGCTGAAGATAAAACAGAGAATTGTTTTGAAACATGTCCAAGAACAAATCAACATTAATATTGAGGTAAGATGTCCAGACCAAAAATAATATAATTAAAATAACCTCAAAATATAACTTCCTAAAATTAAATATTACTATCAAAATATTTCAATTAATATTGGGAAGTAAACATTATGAGGTTATATCATTAATTGTGAGTGGAGGACGAAGATCACTGGGCCGTCCTATGAAACGCTGGAGGGAAAATTTTCTATAGGATCATAACAGGCCCTGGCCTAATACTTGGAAGGAAGAAGAACATATTTTAATCGAATATTTAATAGCCTCTTATATAGATTGATAAAGGTCCCATTAAAAGGAGAAAATTTTAAGAAAGAATATGAGAATATCTTAAATACAGCCAGATTAAATGGTTTTAATAAGAGTATAATATCTAACAAATTAAAGAAATTCAGAAAGATAAAACAACTTAAAGAATGCTCTACCCTACAAATTGTTAGTAAAGAAAAGAAGAATTTCAAGAAAATTACTTACCATCCAATAATACATGGGAAATTTCAAAAAATATTTGACAAATACAACATTACTTTGGCACCAATAAATAAATTTAGTCTGGAAAAACTTCTAAATACTAATAAAAAAATCAACATCCCAGACAGTAAGAAATCTAGAATTTATCAAATTAATTGTAATGATTGTAGCAAAGTATACATAGGAAAAACAAAAAGGAATTTGGAAACACGCACTAAAGAACATTTCAGAAATATTAAAAATTGTGAAATTGAAAAATCAGCAATTGCTGCACATAGTTTACTAGAACATCATTAAAAATTGAAAAAGAAGCGAAACTTTTGAAACAATTGGATAAACCATTGGAATTGACAATTTGGGAAATGATATTCATTCAGAAGAATAAATATCGATCTATGAATTTCGATATTCCGGTGGATAAAAATTTAATTACAAAGTTTATAATCCCAACGAAAGATGGCAGCACAAGAAGTGATGTCACTAAAGAATCAACAATCACGGAATTTCATCAGTGGAAGCCATGACTGAAGAAGGACATGATTTTGTCTGAAACCGTCGGTATCAAAGAAGTTTGAAAATGTATGAGGTGAGTCGATTAAAATATGTTCTCCACTCAGAATTACTATCAAAATGCTTATCTTCAGCACGTATTACAAATGAATGAACAACGCATAGCAAGAAGAATGTATAATTATAAACCAAAAGGGAGAAGATTGCTGGGAAGACCATTGAAGAGATGAAGGACCAATTCGACCTATAATGAGATCGGAACAGGCCATTGGGCTTAATCGTTGTTGTTGTTGTTGTTGATGATGATGATGATTTTCAATCCTCTAACAACAGATGTGGTGACATTCATTTCTCTCCAAAGGAATTCATTTCTTCAAAGTTAAAACTGGGAAACACATTATGAGGTTCTTAATTAATAAATTAATGAGTCATTTTTACATCTTACCTCATATTTCATGTTTTATTAAACACGGTAACTATAGTTTTCAAATGATCTTGTCATTCATTTTCAACCGCCATTATGACTACCGTGTTTAATAAAACATGATATATGAGGTAAGATGTAAAAATGACTCATTAATTTATTAATTCATTTCTTATTTTATCCTGTCTTGTTTTTGGAATCTTCTTCTAAAATAATCAAATTCAACTGTTCTAATTTTATTCTTTTGTAATTCTATCAAAGACCAAGTTTCACTTCCATATGACAAAATATTTTGTATTATGCTCTTATAAATTTTCATTTTAGTTCCCTTTGTAATATTTTTGTTCCAAATTATTCCATGTAATGTCTTAGTTGCATTTTTTGCCATTGCAATTTTAGTTTGTGCGTCTGTTCTTTAGGTTTTGTATTTGTTTTATTAATGAAACTTATTTTGCTCTTGTGCAGATAACTGGCTGGGGAATTACTGACAATGATGAGCCCAGCAAAGTGTTGATAACTGCACAGTTACCATTTGTAGATTTCAATACATGTTGGGATGCACTTCCCGAGAATTTTAAAGATTTTTTTACCAAGGATAAGTTTTGTGCTGGCTACACAAATGGTGAGAACTCATTTTTTATTTGTAGTTTTTAGATACAATTTTTTAAAAATATTCTAAAAACTGGGGTGAAAAATTGAGAATTCTTTACAACATGTGACATGAAAAATGTTTCTAAGTTCCAATCATACACCATTCACATAACAAATGTAAAGCATGGAATCATGGGATTGCAGCCAACATATGAAGAGTCCAGGACAGATTTTCTGATTTTTTAATAATTTAATAGCTCAGCCAGTGTAGTTTTAGATGGTTTCACAGAACTGGGCAACAATCTGACAAGTCCAGAGATATTTCAATATCTTTAAATCGTGTAGACGGGAAAAATCTTACAAATCCAAGCAAAACAGGGGAATATTCTAACAAGTCCAGGGAATCTAATTTTTGCTTAAAGGGAATTATTCCTGTGGTTGCTCATGGTCTGGAATTTAGGTTAAGAACTCTCCTGGCGCTTCATTATCATTTAACACCCATCATATATCATCAGGATAACGTAATTCTGTCTTCCAGGTGCCCCAACATAAGAAATGGATCACAATTCCGCCAATGCCAGGAAAGAAAGCCAGAAGTGTCCTAAAAACAACCTGGTGACATTAGAAAAAGATGGGGAAACCAGATATAATAAGAAATGTTAAATCTCATAGTTTACAATGGACAGGATATATGGCATGAATGGAGAATGAAAGTGGGCTATGTACGAAGACCAGAGGGAAAGTGCACAGTATGTAGGCAGATAATGAGGTGAGAGAATAACATTAACCATGACTTGAGGGTGGAAAATTATACAGGGGATGAGGGATACATAAGCTCAGGACAGGTATTTTTGGAGAGCTTATGTCCATGTGGCTATGAACCTAAGGGTTCGATAGTGTTATAATGTCATACAGTGTGATCCATATAAACCTGAAGCAACTGTAATGAGACTTTAAATAAGTGACAAGTAGCAACTTGAAGTATGTTATGGACTTGTCATATTTTTCCTCTGTACAAATTGCATTCATGACAAAATATGCAGCATATTGTTATACACCGTCAGTACTAATGTATCTCTGGTACATACATTATCATCCTACACAAAAATAAAAATAATATGTTATGCCTACACTAGGGCCTAACTGCCATAATAATAATAAAATACTATAAAATACCGATAAAGGATATACATATAGACTTGTTTTTATATCAGAAAGTAGAAAATAAATAACCGCATTGAAATACAATTTAAATCTTTTCTCAAAGGACCTTTTAAATATAAAAAACGTGAGTAAAAATCTATAATGTTTTATATCCTGGATCAAAACCATGTCACAAGATTCCAGGATTATTTAGTCAGAAAGATCAGAGATGACCACATTAGATAAGGGTGAATGTGACTTGCAAGAAGTGAAAGTGGAACAAAGTTTTCCATTTTGACATAGATGAAGGTTTCGAACTAGATCATGTACTTTCCACCCAAATTTCCCCCGATTAGAAACTTAAAATTTATCATATAAATATTCGCGATTTTTTTAACGAAGTCAGAACGGTGAGTGGGGACCGAAGGGTTCGGTTCCCCCTGCGGACGGGAGCAGCTCTACATGGGTAATATGAATATTTTATCTTTTTATTATCAGTCTTTTAAATGGTCATTTTACATACATAAATTTAATTAAAGGACCAAATGGTCCAAAGAACTTAGAATAATGAACAAAGTTGATTCTCTTAAATGATTGTTTTCTCTCTCTGAATTTTATCAGTTTTAGTATTTTTTACGCTGTTCAATATGGCGATTTTAGCTGATTTTAATAAGTTGTTTTATATGTTGTTGATCTAATATTTCTTTATGTTTTGATTTTTCAAATAAATATGTCATTTTATTGTTTACTGTGTTTTTAACATGTTTAAATGTGGAATTCATCCTCCAAAACCAAGGCCAACCGCTCGGGCCAAAGACCACTTAAACTATAGAGATCTTTTACGCTACATTACGGCTGGGCTTAACTTGACCCTGCGTAACATAATAACTTGAGAAAATTAAATATTATGAGTCTTGAAACTTTAAATTTTGTTTCCTGAAAAAAAATAAGAATTGTGACTTATCAGGTTTTTCCCCTGGACTCTTCATATACAACATATTTAACAAACATAAAAGCCAACTTAACGCAATTTAAGTACTCTAACCTGTGAAAGACAACCTAAAAGCTAACCTAATGCAATTTAAGTACTCTAATCTGTGAAAGACAACCTAAAAGCTAACCTAATGCAATTTAAGTACTCTAATCTGTGAAAGAATGCAACGCCCAAAAATAAACAGTAAATTCTGAAGTACATGTGTGCAGTTAATTAGTACATACTCTATGTTGGCTGCACTGAATATTTGTTAAAATCAATATGGCTGCCACATCTTCATGCTACGTATATAGTTAAATATCATAGAAAAATATATTGAAATAATTATTAGAAAAAATGTAAAAATCATCTTCCATCCATCCATAGTAATTCTTCCCGAGGACAGGTCTTTCACTGCAATCATAGCATTTTCATGCTATGCTTGAAGCTTTACTAGGGAATTATAGGTGTGGTAGCTTCCCGTTGCTTTCCATACCAGTGAATGATGATGGCCGGATGATTCTTGGGGACCGTTGGGCCCTAAGCTTCCTGACATTTGTCTTGCAGGTGAAGAAAACCCCAAAAAAAAACTCACCCAGGAGCCTATCCCGACCGGGAATCGAACCCAGGCCCGCTGCATGACAAGGAGCACGCCTACCTCGAGACCACAGCGGTGGACAAAATCATCTTAAATGGTGGAAAATAATTTAAAAAATGAAACCCTAAGAATAAAATTTGACAAGAGTTCATGAAGGCATTAAAAAAGTCACATCACAGGTTGTGAAGAATAGCCAAAATATTTGTTGTGAAATATTTTAATAAAAGTAAAAAAACAAAATATGAAGCTGTGGAAAACAGAATAGAAACTTATTGAATTAATGTTCAAATCTAATAGTCTACATTACGGGTAAATCATAAACTTGGCTATACGTTTGATCGCGTTGTGTGATGAAAATATTACCAATACAGGAAATATCAAATTACCGTTGGAAAGGCAATTATTCAAATTACAACAATGGAATAAAACAAAACAGCATAGAACTTACGTCATTAGTCAAAACGGCGTTGAATATGCAACAGCAAATTACAATTGTTGCATGGACAATAACATATGCTAATGATCATGAGGCCACAAGACGGGCAAGACGTGAGTTTAATGTAGCATTGCAGCCGTCGACTGTGAGGAAGTGGAGAAAATGACTGCTGGAAATGGGAAGGATGCAGAAAATCAAACCTCCTGGAAGGCCTCGCATTAGCACGGATGCAGAAATAACAAAGAAAATTGTGGAGGCATTCAATGCTAGCCCACAAAAATCAACCCGCCAAGCTGCACATGAGCAGTGATTTGTTTTGTTCTATTGTTGTAATTTGAAGAATTCCCTTTCCAATGATAACATCATATTTCCTTTAATAATAATATTTTTGTCACAAAATGCGATCAAACGTATAGCCATATTTCTGAATCATTCTGTATATTTAGTTGCTGCTTTGATGTGATTTTTATAATGTTTTTTATGAACTAAATTGGAAAATTTAGGTCTAGAATAAATAAATGTTTAAAAAAATTGTTTATTGAAATTCATCAGAGAACATTTTTGACAACTCACCTCATAGAATTCATCTTTTTTCACGATACTGCAGTTCATCTTCAGCCATAACTCCAACTGATGAAATTCTTCGGCCATCAGCTCTTCTATTGTCACTATCTTCTGCGTCTGCCATCTATGGTTTAATTTATGAACTTCAAAATCAAATATTGTTCGTTAGGAATATAAAAATTCATTGATCTATCTTTATTTTTCTGAATGTATATCTTCTCCCAAACTGTCAATTATAAACGTTTAACCAACTCGTACCAAAGAACATTTTAGAAACATTAAAAATTGTGAAATTGAAAAATCTGCAATTGCTGCACATAGTTTATTAGAACATCATAAAATCGGAAGAGAAGCAAAACTTTTAAAACAAGTGGATAAACCTTTAGAATTGACAGTTTGGGAGAAGATATACATTCACAAAAATAAAGATCCTTCTGGGAAATTCTCGTATAAGACTTGAAGGCATAATAATAGTCCCTTCGATTGGTTGCTGGCCAAAGGAAGGCAAGAGCAGTGATGGGGCTGCCATCTTATAGCCTCTGGTCAGGACACCATCTTGAAAGAATGAGTTCAAATCGGATCCCCAAAGCTGTTTATATATTATATACCAAGAGGACGAAGATCTCTGGGCCTTCCTATGAAACACGGGAGGGAAATTTTCTATAGGATCATAACAGGCCTTGGAAGACAGCTGAGGATGGTGACAATGGTCGCTGATACTGCAGTGCTGTGTTTAAAAAAAACATAGAAGTATGAGGTAAGAAGAAATCACAATTCACTTAATTCTTACGAATTAACCCTCATAATCTTAAAAAATTCCTAAATTTATTATATAAATATGGTATTTTTTAATTAATAGTGAGTGGAGAACATATTTTTAACGACTCACCTCATATAATTTCAAATTTCTTTGATACCGGTGGTTTCAGACAATATGTTGTCCGTCTTCAGTCATGGCTTTAAATATGTTTTAAGTCTATTAATTGAAGTTACAGAATGATGAAATTCCTTCATTATTTGATTCCAGGAACAAGTGTTTGTCCAGGCGACAGTGGTGGAGGTCTTACATTCAGATACGGGGAAAGATATTATTTAAGGGGGATCGTCAATGTAGGCAGAGAAAGTGAAAATGGTAAAAAATGTTTTACCAGACAATATACTCTTTTTATAAAAGTTTCCAAATTTCTCACATGGATACAACAATATGTACGATGAAACTTTATAATCTATTGAAAATTTACTCTTTCGTTATTCTGGCAAAAATAAGACTATTTTCTCTGCTTTATTTTCTAAATAACATTATGATCCAATCTAATGACCTCTTATTTTTTTCTTTCTAAGTTTCACGTCAATTTGCTAATCACATAAACTCTTCAATTTCAATTTATATTTCCACTTCTTCTTATGAGAATTAAACCTTATTGGTTCATTCCGGCTC
The DNA here is from genome assembly GCA_030220185.1 of Diploptera punctata. Lineage (NCBI taxonomy): Eukaryota > Metazoa > Arthropoda > Insecta > Blattodea > Blaberidae > Diploptera > Diploptera punctata. Next base: position 666,717 of record JASPKZ010007527.1, on the reverse strand, counting down.
CAAGTATCATAGCTACTGTGTCCATCTGTTTCGTGGGCGTCCCCGATCTCTTTTTCCTCTTCTCAGTTGATAGTTCAGTCTTTCGTAAATTAATGAGTCATTTTTTAAACATCTTACCTCATATTTTATGTTTCTTCAAACCTGGGAACTAGTTTTCGAGAGAAGGATCTCTCTCATTTTCAACCGACATTATGACTACCGGATTTTCGTTGGAATCTCCATCAATAACATTGCCATCTGGTGTTGATTTGATAAAGTTTGAGATGAGGTCACATTAATCAGGAATTTCGAAATTCATGGATCTAAATTTGTTCTTCTGAATATATATCTTCTCTCAAATTGTCAATTCTAAAGGTTTTTCCAAATGTTTTAAAAGTTGGGCTTCTTTTTCAATTTTATGATTCTCCAATAAACTATGTGCTGCAATAGCTGATTTTTCAATTTCACCATTTTTAATATTTCTGAAGTGTTCCTTAGTGCGAGTGTCCAAATTTCTTTTTGTTTTTCCTATGTATACTTTATTGCAGTCCTTACAATTAATTTGATAAATTCCAGAATTTTTGCTATCTGGTGTGTTCAATTTCTTATTAGTTATTAATAGATTACCAAGGCTAAATTTATTTATCGGTGCCAATGTAATATTGAATTTCTTGAACATTTTTTTGAAATTTGTTATGTATTTCAGGATGATAAGTAATTCTCTTAAACTGTTTTCCTTTCTTTGAATCAGATTGCAGGGTAGTATATTCTTTTAATCTTTTTGTTGTCTGAATTTCTTCAATTTATTTACAATTATTTCTTTTCCAAAACCATTTAAATTGGCTATGTTCAAAATGTGATTGTATTCTTTCTTAAAATCTTCTTCATTTAATGGAACATTTAATAATCTATATATCAAACTGTTGAAAATTGCATGTTTATGTGCCATATGATTGAAACCTGAAGATTTTATATAATTGTCTGTATGAGTATGCTTCCTATATATATTGAATTCAATTTTTCCTTCTAGTTCATTCCTTATTAAATAAAGGTCCAAAAATGGGATTTGTTTATCGTTTTCCAATTTCATAGTAAATTTTACAGTTCCATCTTGAAGGTTGAGTAATTTCAATGCATCTTCAATATATTTGGAATTTATCACAGAGAAAATATCATCTACATATCTATACCAACATTTGAACATCCAGGGATAAACATTGGTGATATGAGACTCTAAATAACCCATAAATAAATTTGCCAAAAATGGTGAAAGTGGGTTACCCATAGCCAGAACTGAGATTTGTTTGTAAAATTTTTCATTGAAGCTGAAAACATCATTATCAATGCAAAGTTTTGTAAGAATTAAATATTCTTCTATTATTTCTCTTTTTAGTTTTAAGGAATTTAGCCATTTTTCTAAAATAGTTAACATCTTTCCAATTGGGATGCTCGAAAATAAAGAAATGATGTCGAATGAAACCAATCTGTCATTACAGGCAATCTGTTGGTATCTATTCTGCAGACATGTTCACACCATTTTCTCCTGTACTCTTCTATTTTATCTGTCAGTCTGAATATTTGTAGTTCTTTACGGATATCTTCACTTCGTTTTTTATTCATTAAAGTATGTCCTGTCACAAATCGTAAATATTTCATTTCTGCGGCTTCTATTCTTTTAATTGTCTGTTTATTCACAGTCCATATTTCTGAGCCATACAATATTGCAGGCACAGACGATGCTTTATAAAATTTTCCTGGTATTCTTTTAAGGGTACCACATAAATATTGAAATATTTGTAATTTATTATTTATGTCTTTTTCTCTATTACAACCTAAAGATATAACTAGATAATTGAAATCTTTTACTTGTTGTAATGTTTTGTCATTTGGTACTATTTTTGTTTTTTTCCATTTCTTTGCCACACTGGGCCATTACTTTAGTTTTTGATGAAGAAATTTCTGGGTTGTAATCTGGTTGGTTGGTATCTAATGTCGAGCACTTGATAATGAAATCATTCGCTCTCTTGCACTCCAATATTTAGCAGAAAGGCTGGTCTCTTCTACAAAAGCTGGACAACGAAGGAGATGGTTTCTTTCCATATCTTCATTTAAATTGCAAAAAGGGCATTTAGGTGAATCTGTTATGCCAAGTCTGTGTAGGTGTTTATTCAAGCAGTCATGTCCCGTTAGCAGTCTGAATGTTGCTACTGCAGATTTTCTTTGTAATGTAGTAATGTCATAAGCTTGTAGATTTTCCCATTCCTTTCCAGATGTTTTGGTGGTGTATTCTTCTCTAAGTTTATTGATGTATTTATTTTGAGATAATTCTTTTGATAGACTGAAAGGAAATTGGAGCAGAAGTTGGCGTTTTGTTGTTTTTTGAAAACAATTTTGCCTACCCTTTTTGGCCCGACAGGAAAATTGGCTATTTGATTGCCTGTCACTCCACAATGGGCCGGAAAAAAGGAACCATTTTTGAGTACATTAATGTGTTATATCGACGGGATAACTGTTTTTTTATTTTATGACATTCATAAATTTTTGATGGTTTGGGTGTTGTATGTCTCGTGGTATACAGGAGAATGGTTGCTTTGGAGTCACCATTTAGGAATTACAACTTTTGTAATCTTGTACATTATTATGATGATCTTGAAGACGATTTTCGGGCTGTAGGCCGTGGTCGTGAGGCTTGTAGTTCCCCGACGTTTCGCCAGAGACTGCGTCTGGCATCCTCAAGGGTTGTCTTGACACTGGCAATTCTGTCCGCTGTCTGTCTTATTTATACTTGATGGTCTAGACCATCAAACAGCAATCTCATTGGAGCAATGGAAGTCCCTACCGCTGACCAATCAGGAGGCACATACAACTTACGAACACATCGCGGTGAACGTATAAATAAGACAGACAGCGGACAGAATTGCCAGTGTCAAGACAACCCTTGAGGATGCCAGACGCAGTCTCTGGCGAAACGTCAGGGAACTACAAGCCTCACGACCACGGCCTACAGCCTGAAAATCTTCTTCAAGATCATCATAGAAACTCCGGCCGTGAAAGTCTACGTGAATACATTGTACATTATTATTTAATTTCAAAATTGCTCTTTCTAAGTCATTCTCTGAAGAATCCATTATAACCAGATCACTTCTAATTACTTTAAAGTTATAATATGTTACCAAACCCTGCACAAGTTAATGCTAAAGTGAGTGAATCATACAAACGTTAACATTTCCTTCAACTTCTCTTCTATTCAGAAGTATTTTTGAATAGAAGATATCAGTTGGCGTGATGGTAGCGACAGCTATTAGTCTTTGGATGAATGATAATTGTATAAGTTGAAAGAAATCTTAACGTTTGTATCATCTTATGAATGGTGTAATGGACAGCACACTTGTACGGAGAACAAGTGGTCCAGGGTTCAAATCCCAGTTTTAGCATTAATTTTTCTTTCTTCACAAGGTGCCCAAGCTGAGCAAAACATTTCTTCCACTTACTTGTGTTTTGCACTCTTTTAACTTTACTATCTAACCTCTCTTGGTTAACTCTTGTTTTTTCGACTCCAATGCTATTAGGGCATCCGAGGGCTAGGAAGTCTTTCCTTTCTTCCATTTCTTCTTTCCTTTATTTTCTTTTCTTCTTCAGAAAAGCCTGACCAGAGGCTATAAGATGGCAGCCCCATCACTGGTCTTGCCTTCCTTTGGCCAGCAACCGATCGAAGGGACTATTATTATGCTTTCAAGTCTTATACGAGAATTTCCCGGAAGGATCAAAACGCTGGAGGGAAATTTTTCTATAGGATCGTAACAGGCCTTGGCCTAATACTTGGAAGGAAGAAGAAGAAGAAATTAGATTCAATATCTTTAACAGTACAAAAGACTAAAAACTTTGGTTTTCAGAATGTGGGTGCTCATTTATCTAAGAAAAATAAGCTTTATTCTAAAATCATTAGGAAGTTACATTATGAGGTTTAATTTAATATTTGATAGTTCATGTTTTTTCAAACACGGTAACTATAGTTTTCAAATGATCTTGTCATTCATTTTCAACCACCATTATGACTACCGGATATTCGTTGGAATCTCCCTCTATAAACGTTGCCATCTGGTGTTGATTTGACGAACTTTGAGATATCATAATGTGTTTTCCCAATTTTAACTTTGAATTAATATTTGAGTTTGTATTCTTTAACATTCTTACCTCATATGTTTTATTCTGTTAGACGATCGTTTCAAAACTATTGCTCCATCTTCAGCTTGTTCTCAAACTGGTTTTTTCTTTTCTTCAAGTTGTCGGCCCTGGATCTGTGTTCCAAAGAACTTGGTAATGAGGCTCCTTTCTCCAAGAACAGTTGGAAAATACCAATGAACTCTGACTGACTGACTGTAGTTAACAGCTGTTTGCGCTGCCCAGTGTGCCTTTTGCTGGGACTGTTATTTGTCCCTTGACGGCGAATTGGCGTAGGTGTGTGCAGTATTGGGTTTCGCTTCGTGGCCTCGTGCATCTCCGTTATCCTTGTGTAACGCGGTGCCGAAAGTATAATTTTGAGACATTTGTTCTGCAATATCTGAAGTTTCTTTTTTGTGGCATTTCACAAGGATACTCAGAGATTCGCAGGCCGTACAATAGCATACTATGGATCACGGCCACGTATAGAGTGATCTTGATCCTTCGGGAACAGCCAATGAACTCACAATATGGGAAAAGATCTATATACAGAAGAACAAGGAGAAAATTATGAACTTTGAAATTCTTAGAGAAAGAGGCCTCATTACCAAGTTCTTTGGAACACAGATCCAGGGCCGACAACTTGAAGAAAAGAAAAAACCAGTTTGTGAACAAGCTGAAGATGGAGCAATAGCTTTGAAACGATCGTCCAACAAAAAAAAAATATGAGGTAAGAATGTTAAAGAGTATAAACTCAAATATTAAGCTTTATTCTATTTCTTATTCTGCCTTTCACAGTTGAGGACATGTCCATCCTGCAATTACAAGGATTGATCCATCCATCTACAGTAGGTTCTTCCCAGCTATCTCCTTCCATGTGTATGGTAAAGTAGGACTTTCTGGGTTTGGAATTTGATCTTTTCTTTGAGATCCTACCTTCTGCAATTCATTTTTACTTTCCGTTGTTTTTAGCAAGTTCTTTTCTATAATATTCCGAGCTCTTTCATAATTTTTAACCTAAAATTCTTCAATTTGGTAATTATTTATTTTCTCTTAATACAAATTTTGTTTTATTTCCTCTTCTTCTCTTCTTATTCATAATTTGTAGGATTTTCATCCTGTTTATTTCCAAAATCACTCCTCGGAGGAAGACGTATTGGATGTGCATTCACTGTCTATCCATCTCTTGGCTGGTCTTCCTCTTGTTCTTCTCCCGTCCATTGGTCTATCTTCTTTAGCTCCACATATTACATTATAAAAAAAGTTGTATATTTTATAGTTGTAATAAAAATATTTGGATCATCTTTATAACCTTACCTTTCTCCATTTTATGTGAAAATAATGTCATTTTAGTTCCTTCATTTTTAAAAAATGCACCTTCCTAATCTTGGTTTGAGTTAGATTCCTGTGATTAAAACATTTTGTCTGTTCATTCTTACCTCTTATAGTTGTTTTTGTTGAACCTATGTTTCAAGGCTTCTTGCCCCATCGTCAGAGATTAATAATTGCTGACGATGGGGTAAGAAACCTTGAAACATATGTTTGACAAAAAACAACTCTTAAGAGGTAAGAATGAACAGACAAAATGTTTTAATTATTAAACAAACCTCTTAATGTTACTTGCTACTGTATTTTAAAATTGATTCCTGTATTTTACCCTCAATTATGAATTTAATTCACCAGGGGTGCCATTATCCCCCAGCATTCGCGTTTACTGAATTAATTTATTTAAGAGTCCTGCACGGTAGCTGAGTGGTTAAGGCAAAATGCCTTGATGCAAAGCTATGCTGTTTGAGTCTCCAGGGGAGAAGATTTTTCTCGTGGAATTTTGGCCACTATCAGATCGGTGTCAACCCAACATGATGAGGCATTTGGGTAGCTACAGCAAGTAGCGGCTCCAGGTTGTGAAAAGCTGCTATAACGGCTGGGGGACACGACATGTCACCCCCTACACTGGCAGGATGATCGTCTACCTCTGTGATTAGCACATGTGGATGTGAGGCTGGCATTCAGCTGGTAGGCCAAGGGCCTTCTAGACTTGTCACGCTGTGGAGTTTAAAACATTGAATAAAAAGTATTGGACTCTCAAAGAAACAATCAAACAAAAATTGTTTATTATCTTAGGCTTTCACGGCCGGAGTTATTATGATGATCTTGTATAAGATTTTCGGGCTGTTGGCTGTGGTCTTCCAGTTCCCCGACGTTTTGCCAGAGACTGCGTCCGGCATCCTCAAGGGTTGTCTTGAGACTGGCAATTTTTGACTACCTTCCCTATTTATACATTTATCCGTGACATGTTCTCTGCGTGGTCCGTTATGGACACGTCGCGGATAAATATATAAATAGGGAAGGTAGTGGACAAAATTGCCAGTCTCAAGACAACCCTTGAGGATACCGGACGCAGTCTCTGGTGAAACGTCAGGGAACTACAAGCCTCAAGACCACGATCAACAGCCTGGAAATCTTCTACAAGATCATCATAAAAATTGTTTATTTTCGAAAGAAAGATACTTAGAAAAATGTATGCTCCAAATAAAGGACTAGGAAAATGAAAACAAATAATGAATTAAATAATATAATTAAAAATCAAAATATAATAAATCATCAACTTTTATAAGATTCATGATGTTTTCCGTTGACGTTTATTCAAAATTAATATAAAATTATAGAATATTCACCTGAAAGATCCGTCTCCTCGATTTAATGATCATGATAATTAAGTTGAGGAGACGGACCTTTCAGGTGAATATTCTATAATTTTATATTAATAATAAATCATATCAGATCTCTTAGGATTGGATAGTTTGGTCACCTGATAAGAATGTATCAACAGAGATTAGTTAAAAAAACTATATAAATGAAAGCCTGCAGGAACTAGAGCTGTTGGGAGACCTGAGATGAGATGGCAGCACTATGTTTGGGAGGATTTAAAGAAGATGAGGGCGACAAACCTGAAATTGGCAGAAGATAGAAGAGTCTGGAGGAAGATTATTGAGAAGACCAAAACATTCAATTTTGAAGTTGTAGTGCCTTAACCTTCCGTCGGGCGCAATATTGTGACCTTCAAGTTCAGGCGCAATATGCCTGATCAGCACACACTTAAAAAAAATTATTTAACACACTGTTTCCCAATCTGAACAACGGGAAGTCGAAGAAATGTTATTGTTAGGGATGTCCAAAGGATAAAATATTCAAATTTTGCTGCTAGAAAACTTTCTGGGAAAGCTGACGATAAAACAGAATTGTTTTGAAACATGTCCAAGAACAAATCAACATTAATATTGAGGTAAGATGTCCAGACTAAAAATAATATAATTAAAATAACCTCAAAATATAACTTCCTAAAATTAAATATAATATTTATTAAAAACATTTGTGACAGCCTCCAAACAACTTGCTATAAAAGTAAGAACAAGTTACGTTCAGTTCAAATATATTTGAAGAGAAAAATGTTTCCGTAGACCGAGACTCGAACCTGGGACCTTTCGCTTGCCGAGCCAAATGCTCTACCAACTGAGCTACCGAGGTGAGTTTCGATCCAGATGCAAATTTTTCTCTTATATATAAAGTAATGTTAAATTCCCAATAAATGTCTTCTTAAATAAGAAGCCGCCATTTGCAAAGATAGAAGCAATGGTTTCAAAAGCATTTGGCGAGAGGGAATTACAATGTATATAAGAGAAAAATTTGTGTCTGGATCACAACTCGCCTCAGTAGCTCAGTTGGTAGAGCATTTGGCCTGGCAAGCCAAAGGTCCCGGGTTCGAGTCTCGGTCTAGGCAAAAAATATTTTAATCTTCAAATATAATTTATCTTTCAGTGAGAAATGTTAAATCAATAATAAAAACATCATCAGTTCAAATATACTTGAAAATAGTTCACATTATCAACATTTAGCATGTTTTTAGCAAAATTATTCAAGAATATAACATTATTTAGTCTAAATAAGTTAAATAAATAATTTTCCTTTTGAAAATCTGAACGAAATATTTACAACCCGCCGTGGTAACGGTCGAGTGGGGGCTTTGTTTACAGCAGGTAAAAAGAAACAGCTACTCGGATGCCCAGTCGTCAATGCCGTCTGATGGCAGTGGAATGGGACAAAATTGACAACCTGTGGCTCTCAGATCAGATGTGCCCGACGGAAGGTTAAGATGATGATGATGAACAAAAAGTGCTCTTATCCCCTTTGGCTTTTAGATACCTAAACTGTATATGAATAAATAGTTTTATACGTTGTCAAACCAACACCCTCAAACCACCAGGTGCCACTGCAAATCATCAAATAATAAATGATCTCATCCTTTGCTAATGACAAAATTATCCATAATTTGAACTGTCTTTTAAGTTCAAAGTGTATATTTTTTTCAAAATAAAATAAGTAATGCTAATGTAAAGAATGGTTGATAAATCAATTTATTACTTCATTAATAAATTACAGTAGCAAGTAAAAGTATGAAGTTTTTCTTAATAAATAAAACAAAGTGGTATGGTGATGTAAAAAGAATGACAGAAGACAGATTCCCAAGAATAATACTAGTATGGGTACTATTTGGTAGAAGAATAGGACGGGCAAAAATAACGTTGATTGTGTTTTGAACAGCATGAGGGGAAAAATCTTCCATATGAAATAATTAAAATTGAAATGGTTTATTCCAATGAAATTCCAAACTATAGTAAAAATTGATGAAAAAAAATATCTTGATACGGTTGGTCAACCTGGGAGCTCACGACTTCGGTTCTCTATGCTCACGACAATGTGTTTCAAATGCTACCATCTGAACCAACTCATTTGGTCTAAAACATTTTGTACATGTATTGTTTTGTTAACTTGTAGAACTGTAGAAAACAATTACAATTATTTGTCTTTACATTCAAGGGAAAAGTTTCCTCGATTTTTTCGAAGTTCTCTACAGAATTGCGCAAATTTTCACGAAATTGCCTCAAAATACATTATCTGAGAACCGGTACCACCAATCTTCGCAATAAATTCCCAAACGCTTTTAAGAAATTGAAAGTAAACTAACTTGTCCATTTAAACCTAACTAAATAATCATTAGCCTCAGGGAGAAGGTATTTTGGTATGTTCCGTCTCAAAGTAATTATTCACGGCATCTCTTAAATGGTCGGCCTATATTTTTTTCTTTTGGATTATAGTGTAGGGCAACTTTCGATATCCTCGAGTCTGGCGTTCGTTGAATGTGATCTCTCCAGTTTGTTCTGTGTTTTTGAACCATAGATGTAATTCTAAAATAACATATTCAATAAACTTACACTAACCTACAAGGGCTTCCTAACCTAATAAAGAGAAAAGTAGTAGTGGGTATTTATTGCAGAGGTTGGTTATACCCGTATCATTGATAATGTGCTGCTATCTTGCGGGCAATTTTGTAAGTCTCGCGCATGCACACTTGAAAACATGTTTTAGGAAGCATTTGAAAACTTTTAGAATAGTAAAAACGAAACCGCAACCCAATAATCTGACAGAGGTTGTTTGGGGCAGGGATTATTATTATAATCTAATCCCTGGTTTGGGGTATTTAAAAAAATTCAGTGACCCAATGGAGTTCAAAATCGGTCAATCAGAAGTAGGAGTTCACCTGAAACGAAAATTTAAAAATTGCTCTAGTGATCGCGATTTTCTATTTTTTGAACGAAACTCTGTAGGAAGCCATTAGTTTATCTAAAAGCCGAAATTTGTTCTATCAGATGTCGTTTGCTTCGTCGCATTATATCTGTATATAATTAGTTATGCTAAGGTTCACTGTTTGTCTCGCACGATTTTCCATACAAACATCCTTACGCTACCGTTGCACTATACACTTAATTTAATTATCCTTAAATTGGGAATACATCTCAGTACAATACAATACAATTTTATTTAATTAATCCTTAGATTGACGGTGTATCTTAATAAGGGACATTGATGTAATTCATTTAATATGTCAACAAATTAATGAAAAACAAATAATTACAAACGATGTAAATTTGTGTCAAATTATACGAGAATAAGTAAAAGGTAATAAGTTATAGTTAAATTGGTTTGAATTCGCTGCCGGCTGATATTTTAAAATAAGTTTGCATAAGAAATTGAATTTCTCCAAGATTAATGGGCCTAAATGAAAGTGTTATCTTCTTTGCTGTATATTAATTTCTTTTTAATTTTGTGACAAATGTCATTACTTTCGGGCATCAAAATAGCATTCATTACAGAATTTCAGCAACAGCAGAAGATATTTAAAACTTTGGATTTCAGGAAATATTGGTGCTCATTTGTTTGAAAAAAAATAAGTTTCTTCATCTTCTGCCCTTCTCAGCTGTAAACATTTTGCCCGTTCCATAACTACTGTCAGCAGTAGGGTCTTCCTAGGTCTCTCTTCCTGTGGATGGTAAAATATGGCTTCCAGGGGTAATAGATTGTCTCTGGCATTGGAACTTCTCTTTTTTTTTTTTTGCTTTAACTTTTTGTCCTGTATTACATTTTTACTTACTATTGGTTTTAATTAGCTCTTTTCTATAAAACTCTGTTACATTCTGAGAGGTTTTTTGAATTTGAATCTAAAATTTTTCAGTTTGATGATTATATATTTTCTCTTAATAAATGGGAGACTTGCATGGAAGCTTCTTGTAGGAAAGCCAGAGGGAAAACGCCCAGTTGGTAGACCAAGAATGAGGTGGGAGAATAACATTAACTATGATTTGAGGAAGTAGATTATACAGGGAATGATTGGAAAGCATTAGCTCAGGATAGGGATGTATGGAGAGCTTATGTCTGTGTGGCCATGAACCTACGGGTTCGATAGTGCCAGTGAGTAAGTAAGTAAAGTTTTGTTTTATGTATGTCAGAAGGATCTTCATATAAGAGTACATTATAAATAAAACAAACTATTTTCTTGTATATATCTTATTTGTAATAAAAATAGATGAAATAATTTAATAACTTTATCATTCTATGCTTTTATGTGTAAATTATCTACCATTTTGATTCCTTGATTTTTAGAAAAATTCATTCCTCCTGATTTTGGTTTGAGTTAGATTTCTGCACATTTTCTTAACATTCTAAATAAAAATCACCAAATAACTTACAATTTTGGTCTTTTAATTGGACAATGTTATGAATCAACCAGCTAAGTGCCATTAAAAAAATTATATTTTGATGTCATCTGTTGCACTGGCTCATGAAGTAAGTGTACGCCAAATCTTTAAATAAAAACTTATTAGTAAAGAAAATGTAAACACCATCAGTCCTATCAGAGATTCTGTGTTTTCCAACAAATGACTAGGAAACCAGATCATCATAAATGTTAATATAAATTTTCATCATGCAGCTAAACAACAAATGTTCCTGCTCTTAGATTGTTGATGCATGACTGTCAAACAAGAAAATTAACTTCAATATCCAGTGTAATGACTTGGGTATTCTTATTTATTTCGAAAGGGCATTACTAATTAATAGGTAGCGTGTCGAGGAAAATATAGGAATTCATGAAGTGAGATCAGGACTTCGAGTAAGAATTTAGCACACTTAGCTGTCAGTTTATGCTGATGATGTAGTACTATTGGCCGATAGCGAGGAGATACTAAAGGCCAACACGCACACACTATTGAGTAACACTAAGAAATTGGGACTGGAAGTAAATATCAGTAAAACTAAATATATGGTCACACGTAGAAATTCAGTATATAATGGAAATGGACAGCAAATGACAAATGAGGGAAATTTTGAGGAAGCGGCTGAATTCAAATACCTAGGAACAATAATCACAAATAGGAATGAGATGCACAAAGAAATTAAACATAGGCTCAATTCTGGAAATGCGTGCTATTATGCATTGCAGAGACTCTTGATGTCCCAACTCCTTTCAAAAAACATTAAACTGAAAATATATAAAACTATTATTCTACCAGTTATATTATATGGATGCGAAACATGGACTCTTACTTTAAGGGAGGAAAGGAGATTACGAGTATTTGAGAATAAAGTTCTTAGGAAAATTTTTGGACCAAAGAGAGATGAACAGACAGGTGAATGGAGAAGACTACTTAACAATGAACTACATGGTCTTTATAGGAAGCCAGATATAATAAGAACAGTTAAGTCTCATAGACTGCGATGGGCAGGACATGTTGCACGTATGGGGAACGAAAGACGTGCATGGAAGCTTCTTGTAGGAAAGCCAGAGGGAAAACACGCAGTTGGTAGACCAAGAATGAGGTGGGAGAACAACATTAACTATGATTTGAAGGAAGTAGATTATACAGGGAATGATTGGAAAGCATTAGCTCAGGATAGGGATGTATGGAGAGCTTATGTCTGCGCGGCCATGAACCTGCGGGTTCGATAGTGCCAGTGAGTAAGTAAGTATTCTTTGACATAAAAGAAGCCATTGACACGGTTTACCAAACACTTTAATATAACTATGAGAATAGGTTAAACATATTATCAGTAGGCTACATATGAAATATGCTTAAGATAGAACTTGGCAAATAAACTAGGGAATTTGGAAGCACCATTTGGTATTAAATTAGCTTAAGAGAGAAATATAGTCTCATTTTTGGCTTAAGTTTGATTATAATTTAAATTTGAACATTCCCGAGAAAATTGAAAAACTCTACTTACGTATTTGGCCCAGAAGGCACTGGCGTGTCGCCAGGGTACTGCCCTAGGACCTCACTGTCCGTTGGTACCGACCTGACTGACTGATCTCCTTTCTTTGACTCCTGCAGGTTATATATATTTTTTTTATATGTTAAATTTGTAAGAATTAAATTAATCGTGATTATTTCTTACCTCATACTTCTATATTTCTTTAAATACAGCACTGCAGTATCGGCAACTTCTTGTCACCATCGTCAGCTGTTTTCACGATTGTCAATTTTTACTTTTGTTGATAATTATCCAAACTGCCATCTGTTGTTCAGATGGCAGTTTAGGAAATAATTCTTTAAAAGAACATCAGATGGCAGTTTGGATAATTATCAACAAAAGTAAAAATTGACAATAGTGAAAACATCTGATGATGGTGACAAGAAGTTGCCGATACTGCAGTGCTGTATTTAAAGAAATATAGAAGTATGAGGTAAGAAATAATCACGATTAATTTAATTCTTATATATTTTTTCCTAGTTTTTTTTTATTATCTAAAATATTTTCCCAGATTGAATTTCATCTGTTTCGCAACCTCCCTCGAGGTTTTTTAAAACTCCCCTGTCTCATAAAATAGCTATTCCATTAACTTTGGTATGTTTCATTTGTGTTGATGGTTATCTTAACACAACCCTCCTTTCAAGGGTTTGTTTTAAAAAACCTCTTGTCTCACGTTCCTTATAATTTAAAGCCCTTCAGCATATTTTTTATCATTATTTTTAGTTCTATTATATTACTCAAATCTTTATTTAAATTTTCCGCTTATTATTTTTAGTCTTGTTATAACATCCACTATTGTTAGTTTGGCGCTACAATAAATAGTGAAGACTGATTTAAACTTTAAACCTATTTTTATCGAAACTTACATAATGGCCGTAGCCGAGCGGTTAAGGTAGGAAGCCTTGGCGCAGAGCTACGGGACTTGCGCTGGTTCGAGTCTGCATGGGGGAAGAAATTTTCTCATGGTATTTCGGCCAGTATGGGACCGGTGAGGCAATTGGGTAGCTACAATAAGTAGCGGCTCCAGGTTGAGGAACCAGCTATAACGGCTGGGGGACTCAACATGCTAACCACATGTCACCCCTACACTGGCTGTTGATCATCTACCTCTGTGATTGACACATGTGGATGTGAAGGGCCAGCAGCCGGCTGGTAAAAGGCAACCGCTGAAAAGTGGAAAGACCCTCAATCGGAACATAATGGCACATAGCTGGTTGATGCACAATGCCAACCAATTATATTTAAATTATCCATAATTTGAAGTGCCTGTTAGTTCAGTATGTATATTTTTTTAAAAAATCTGCCGTGCTGGCTTAGGTGATATAGTGACTGCTTCCTGACTCCAGGTCCAGGTTCGATACCTGGCAGGGTTGAAAATTTTAATTGTTAAATTAATTAAACTAATTTAATTGCAAAATTTTCAATCTCGGGGCCAGCGCAGGTGATGGTGTACAATTTTTAATCACTATATTGTGTATGTCCACCGCTGTGGTCTCGAGGTAGCGTGCTGCCTTGTCACGCAGCAGGCCCAGGTTCGATCTCCGGTCGGGGTAGTTTTTTTGGGTGAGGTTTTTATCAGGGTTTTTCCTCACCTGTAAGACAAATGTCAGGAAAACTTTAAGGCTCAACGGTCCCCAAAATCATATGGCCATCATTACCATAATCATCCTTATCATCATCATCATTCTTCAGCAGTGTGGAAGGCAACGGGAAGCTACCACACCTATAATTCCCTAGTAAAGCAGGAAAGCATAGCATGAAAATGCTATGATTGCAGTGAAGGACCTGCCCTTGGGCAGAATTACTATGGATGGATAAAGACCATGTAGTTCACTGTTAATGTAGTCTTCTCCATTCACCTGTCTGCTCATCTCTCTTTGGTCCAAAAATTTTCCTAAGAACTTTATTCTCAAACACTTGTAATCTCCTTTCCTCCCTTAAAGTAAGAGTCCATGTTTCGCACCCATATAATATAACTGGTAGAATAATAGTTTTATATATTTTTAGTTTAACTTTTTTTGAAAGTAGTTGGGACGACAAGAGTCCCTGTAATACATAATAGCACGCATTTCCAGAATTATTTAACTTTAAAAATGTTAGTTGGTTGGTATCTAATGTCGAGCACTTGGCAATGAAATCATTTGCTCTGATATTTAGCAGGAAGGCTGGTCGCTTCTACAAAAGCTGGACAACGGAGGAGATGGTTTAATTCCGTATCTTCATATAAATTGAAAAAAAAAAACTTAGGTAAATTTGCTATGCCAAATCTGTGTATTTTAAAAATGTAAAATTTTAATAAAAACAACCAGGTCCCCTTTCCTCAGAGAGTCAAATACTGTGGTTCACATACAAATATTTATTGTAACTTTATAATTTACACTTCAAACAATCTACCAAAATTAGCACTGGATTTAGTTAATGTGATTGGAATCAAGTACGTACTTTATCCACTTTGCATACATGGCCACCTGCAACAAACAAAATAGTCATATTGTTATGGATGAGGTGTTTACCACAGTAATAATCAAACATATGAACAGAGGAAACAGTTCAAAGTGATAGACACATTGTAAAGTAATACTGTTAATTATCCCTGTTGTTTTTGCCGTCAAGGCAAAAGATCGCTGGGACGTCCAAAAAAGCGCTGGATGAAAAATGCCTCTTTGAGACCGTAACAGGCCACACGGGCTAATACTTGCAGGGATGATGATGATTATTATTATCATCTTTCCAAAACCATATAATGTGCTATGGTTAAAACATGATTGTATTTTTTTTTTTTAATTTTCTTCACTAGAATTATCAAAAATGGTGAAATTGAAAAATCGACAATTGCATCTCATAGTTTGCTGGAGAATCACATAATTGGAAGAGAAACTAAACTTTTAAAACATTTAGAAAGCTTTGGAATTAACACTTTTGGAAAAGGTATACATTCAGAAGAATAAATATAGATCCATGAATTTTCAAGTTCCTGGTGAGCAAAATTTAATATCAAAGTTCATAAAATTGGCACCAGATGGCAGTTGGGAAGATGATGGCAATGACAGAATTTCAACAGTTTGGCTGAGGATGAAGGTGATGGTCTTTGAAACTGGTACTATGAAAATGTGAGATGTAAAAAGATTTATCTGACTCAATTTATAAATTACAAATACTATTTTAATATGTAAATTTGAAATTGCAGATATAAATATTAAGAAAAGGAAAAGTACATGATACCTTAGTGAAGATGGTGTACTTGGTCGGGTCGCAGAATGAAGTTCCTCTGCGACGTGGACTGACGCTAACGACACCTTGTAGAGTCCATGTGCCATTGTGAGAAAACATGAGACCTCCACCGCTGTCTCCGTTACATACTCCAGTTCCTACAAAACAGGTAAATATAATTTGCATCACAATTGAGACAGTGGCTGCGAGATATAGTACTACAGAGTATTGTTTTATCTATATTTAAATTAATATTGGGAAGTAAATATTATGAGGTTATATCATTAATAGTGAGTGGAGAACATATTTTTAACGACTCACCTCATATAATTTCAAATTTCTTTGATACCGGCAGTTTCAGACAATATCTTGTCCCTCTTCAGTCATGGCTTCCACTGATGAAATTCGCATCCAGTCTTCTAATTGTACAAATGTCAGGAAAACGTTAAGGCCCAAATGGTCCCCAAAATCATATGGTCAACATCATCATCATCCTTCACCGGTGTGGAAAGCAACGGGAAGCTACCATACCTACAATTCCCTAGTAAAGCTGCAAAGCATAGCATGAAAATGCTATGATTGCAGTGAAAGACCTGCCCTTGGGCAGAATTACTATGGATGGATGGATATGATTTAAATTAAAATGTTTTATACCTCACCTCATATCCAGTCTTCTAATTATACCGGTTTCAAAGCTTAGGCACCTTCATCTTCAGTAATTTCTTGTTGACTGATGTTATGTTGATCAGGAGAACTGATTTTTCCTCCCTCTGTTGGTGGACCGATGAACCTCTGGATCAAATCAAAATCCCCGGGAATTTCAAAGTTCTTACTTACTTACTCACTGGCACTATCGAACCCGTAGGTTCATGGCCGCGCGGACATAAGCTCTCCATATATCCCTATCCTGAGCTAATGCTTTCCAATCATGCCCTGTATAATCTACTTCCCTCAAATCATAGTTAATGTTATTCTCCCACCTCATTCTTGGTCTACCAACTGGGCGTTTTCCTTCTGGCTTTCCTACAAGAAGTTTCCATGCACGTCTTTAATTCCCCATACGTGCAACATGTCCTGCCCATCGCAGTCTAACTTTTTTCCCCTTGTGTTTTTGAATGTAGATTTTTTTCCCCAAACCGTGAGTCCTTTTTGTTTTATCTATTTGTTTAATTAAATTGGTTTTTGTATCAATTAGATGTTTTTCAGACCAAGCATGAGCAGCTACTTCTGACTTGTCCATTTCATCATTTTTGACATTTCTAAGATGTTCTTTCACCTCACAGTTTGGGAAAAATCCACATTAAAAAAAAAACAAAGAAAAAATTATGAAATTTGAAATTGCCGGGAGATTTTGATTTGATTCAGAGGTTCATCGGTCCACCAACAGGGGGAGAAAGAAGTAGTTCTCCTGATCGACATTACATAACTCGACAAGAAATTACTGAAGATGAAGGTGTCTAAGCTTTGAAACCGGTACAATTAGAAGACTGGATATGAGGTGAGGTATAAAACATTTTAATTTAAATCTTACATTAAACCGCATAGTGATTTTCCTATAAATATGCAATAGAAGTTAGATATGCATGACTCACTGCACATTTGTACAACATATATATATATTTCCGGTTTTAACTATGTTGGTACATTTTTCGGGCACCAATGATTTATTATATATAAATAAATTTAAATATAAATTATAATTATTATTATGTAATTTATTTTTTTATTAGGAATATTCCACAATACAGTGTTTCTCCTGCAACCCAAAGTGATTTGTCGCCAGAGGTTCCTGTCTAAAACATCATCTTCTTTCAATTTATAAATTATATAAATAATTCTATTTCAAAACCTAGTCATAAACTTCTTGGAAGTCAACAAAAATTTCAAAAACATCTATTTTTTATATTGCTTTTAATACTTCATTATTTTTTATTTATATATTGAATTTAGTTTTCTAATTTGTCAAAATATATTTTTTTAATACCCTAGTTTGTTCTTTTGGATGTTTCTGGTGTTCTCTCCTGGCATTGGTATAGTTGTAACCCACTTCTGTGGTTGAAGTATCTGGAAGGTGGAGTTACGTTGCCCCGATTATATGATGTGTGATGACGATGATAGTGGTGCGCCAGGAGAGTCCCTAATCCTAAACTTAACCTAAGATGAATATGAATGATGATTGCGATGACCGTATGATGTTCAGGGACCGTTTGGGTCTTAAAGTTTCCTGGCATTTGTCTTACAGGTGAGGAAAAACCCTGATAAAAACCTTACCCAGGAAACTGTTCCGGGGATCAAACTGGGCCCGCTGCGTGACAAGGCAGCATGCTACCTCGAGACCACAGCAGTGGACATATGTGATATTATTGATGAAGGGAAATTGTATAAAAATATTTATTAATTAAATAAAAATAAAACTTAGTTTTGTTTGATTTTCACATTTATTAAGATATAATTCAGTGACAGCTGTTTCAGTACACTGTACCTTCTTCAGACATGTTAACAAATTATGACTTGTGTTATTATAGTACATATCAACTGATCTAAGCAAAAAAATTAAATAAATTATTGTTGTATTGTTGCTTAGATCAGTTGATATGTACTATAATAACACAATTCATAATTTGTTAACATGTCTGAAGAAGGTACAGTGTACCGAAACAGCTGTCACTGAATTATATCTTAATAAATATGAAAATCAAATAAAACTAAGTTTTATTTTTACTTAATTAATAAATAAGGATTTTATCAAGTAAACACCAACTCAATTGATTAAAAATATGGTTGGTTGGTTGGTATCTAATGTCGAGCACTTGATAATGAAATCATTCGCTCTCTTGCACTCCAATATTTAGCAGAAAGGCTGGTCTCTTCTACAAAAGCTGGACAACGGAGGAGATGGTTTCTTTCCATATCTTCATTTAAATTGCAAAAAGGGCATTTAGGTGAATCTGTTATGCCAATTCTGTGTAGGTGTTTATCAAGCAGTCATGTCCCGTTAGCAGTCTGAATGTTGCTACTGCGATTTTCTTTGTAATGTAGTAATGTCATAAGCTTGTAGATTTTCCCATTCCTTTCCAGATTTTGGTGGTGTATTCTTCTCTAAGTTTATTGATGTATTTATTTGAGATAATTCTTTTGATAGAGTGAAAGGAAACTGGAGCAGAAGTTGGGTTTGAAAACAATTTTGCTACCCTTCTTGGCTAGAAAATCGGCTATTTCATTGCCTGTCACTCCACAATGGGCCGGAATCCATTGAAGTACAACTTTTTTTGTAGAGGGATAACTGTTTTATCATTTTGTGACATTCGATAATTTTGATGCTTTTGGGTGTTGTGTCTCGTGTTATAGCAAGAATGGCTGCTTTGGAGTCACATAGAATTACAACTTTTGTAAATTTTTGGATGTGATATAAAAGATTTTGTAAACTTAAGAAAATATATATATTGATACTTTTCGTCATTGTTGCTTGTATATATGAAACATTAATTACCATTATTGTATCCAGCACAGAATGTGGTGTAGGTGATGTATTTCTTGAAGTCCCTGGACTGTTGAGTTATACAGGTTTGATCTGGTACCACAGGTAGCTGTACCTTGTACAGCTTATCACTGAATGTGTCATTCTCATTTACGCCCCAACCAGCGACCTGCAATAGTATATTACACTAATAAATTAATGAGTCATTTTACATCTTACCTCATATTTCATGTTTTTCAAACACGGTAACTATAGTTTTCAAATGATCTTCTCATTCATTTTCAACCGCCATTATGACTACCGGATATTCGTTGGAATCTCCCTCTATAACGTTGCCATCTGGTGTTGATTCGATGAACTTCAAGATGAGGTCACGTTCATCCGGAATGTCGAAATTCATAGATTTAAATTTGTTCTTCTGTATAAATATTTTCTCCCAAACTGTCAAATCCAAAGGTTTTTCCAAATGTTTTAGAAGTTTAGCTTCTTTTTCAATTCTAAGACCTTCCAACAAACTATGTGCTGCAATAGCTGATTTTTCAATTTCACCATTTTTAATATTTCTAAAGTGTTCCTTTGTGCGAGTGTCCAAATTTCTTTTTGTTTTTCCTATGTATACTTTATTGCAATCTCGACAATCAATTTGATAAATTCCAGATTTTTACTATCTGGGGTGTTCATTTTCTTATTGGTTATTAATAAGTTACCAAGGCTTAAATTTATTTATCGGTGCCAATGTAATATTGAATTTCTTGAAAATTTTTTGAAATTTGTTATGTATTCCAGGATGATAAGTGATTTTCTTAAATTGTTTCCTTTCTTTGAATCAGATTGCAGGGTAGTGTATTCTTTTAATCTTTTTTGTTGTCTGAATTTCTTCAATTTAGTTATAATTATTTCCTTTCCAAAACCAGTTAAATTAGCTATGTCCAAAATGTGATTGTATTCTTTCTTAAAATACTACTTCATTTAGTGGAACATTCATAATCTATCTATTTTTTTTTTCAAACTGTTGAAAATTGCATGCTTATGTGCAATATGAGTGAAACCGGAAGACATTAGGTAATTGTCAATATGAGTATCTTTTCTGTATATATTGAATTCAATTCTTTGTTGTTGTTCATTCCTTCTTATGTAGAGGTCCAAAAATGGGATTTGGTTATTATTTTCTAATTCCATAGTAAATTTCACAGATTCATCCTGGAGGTTGAGTAATTTTAATGCATCTTCAATATATTTAGAATTTATCACAGAGAAAATATCATCCACATATCTATACCAACATTTGAACATCCAGGGATAAGCATTGGTGATATGACATTCTAAGTAACCCATAAATAAATTTGCCAAAAATGGTGAAAGTGGGTTTCCCATAGCCAGACCTGAGATTTGTTTATAAAATTTTTCATTGAAGGTAAAAAAATTGTTGTCGATACAAAGTTTTTGTAAGATTCAAATATTCATTAATTATTTCTCTTTGTAGTTTCAAGGAAATAAGCCATTTTTCTAAAATATTTAACATCTTCCCAATTGGGACGCTCGGAAATAAAGAAATGACATCAAAAGAAACCAATCTATCATTACAATCCAATGTGATATTATTCAGTTCATTAACTAATTCAATTAAATTTTCAATACTTTTGTTGTCGAAACTTGGTAGTTCATTAAATTTCTTAGTAAGCCATTTTGCCAAATTGTAACAAGGTGAGCCAATATTATTAATAATGGGTCTCATCTTATTTCCCTCTTTATGTATTTTTGGGAGCCCATACAATTTTGGAATCTGTGGGTTTGATACTTTCAACTTGTATTTATCTTGTTCTTTGATGGCATATTTGATGTTTTTTATTGTATTAGTAAATGATTTTATTGCTTTTGGAAGAGGATTGCATGTAATTTCTTCATATTCATTTGAATTTAAGATAACTCATTAATTTATTAATTAAGAACCTCATAATGTGTTTCCCAATTTTAACTTTGAATAAGTATATTACACACCTATCTGTATTATTATTTTGTGGCATGGTGTAAATCCAAACACACTTGTCAGAACCTTTTGAATCCTCGGACGAAGTAAGACAGGGAGACTCAGTTTTTAATATAGTGCTGGAAAGAGTTATTAGAAATACTGACATCCAATTGGGAGCTACAATATTCCATAAATCAATACAGATATTGGCATATGCAGATGATATTCATATTATCGGCAGGACGAAAATAAATGGGTCTCCAGATAAATGAAGAAAAAAACAAAATATGTGATCTGTAATGAAAATAAAAAATATAAAAGAAAGGAACAACAAATACAAATAGAGAATTTTAAATTCAAAAAAGTTAAAAGTTTTGTATATCTGGGAACTCAAAATAACAACACTAATGATGTTAAAGAAGAAATAAGTAACAGAATTTTAATTGCCAATAAATAATTAAGATACTTGGTCTGTGTATTGTTACCTCTTATGGTTGTTTTTGTTGAACATATGTTTTAAGGCTTGTGAGCCCCATCTTCAGCGATTACAGATTGATTTTTCTCAATCGTTGAAGATGGGACTCAGAAGCCTTGAAACATATGTTCAACAAAAAAAAACCATAAGAGATAAGAATACGAACAAATGCTTTAATTATTAAATAAACCTCTTAATGTTACTACTTATTGTATCTTTAAAATGCCAATAAATACTACAATGGAATGGTAAAATATTTAAAATCAAATATCTCACTTTTAACACAAAAATCAGATTATATAAGACATTAGTAAAGTCTGCGCTAACATATGGAAGTGAGACTTGAGTCTTCACTGAAATACCATGGCTCAACTTGGAGTTTTTGAAAGAAAAATTCTAAGAAGAAAAGAGGAGAACGGCAAATATGATATAATGATGAATTATATAATTTGTATAAATCACCAGACATTGTTACAGACAGATTGAGATGGGCAGGACATATCCAGAGAATGAATAATAGTGAAACTGTTACAAAAATAATGAAGGACCATCCAGATGGAAGAAGAAACGTTGGAAAACCTAAAGTTAGGTGGATGGAATTTTGAAAGATGTCCAAAGACTTAAAATTTGAAATTGGTGGACAGTCGCCAGAAATAGAGAGGTCTGCAGGAGAAGGCTATGACTCAACTCAGGTTGTTATGCCAAACATGATGATGATTTTGTGGCATAGCTTTCACCTCAAACTTCATTTTGATAAAGAAGTGACTTACCTGATTCTTTCCATGTACTCTTTATACAGGGTGAGTCTAAATTCCTTTTACAGAGTTTGAGGACTTACAGTGGCAACTAAGGCAATTAAATTTAACATAGAAACCCGTTAAGTAACTCATAATTAAATAGGAACCCATGTCCGGAAATTTACTGTTTTTCCATTATATACAAAATACCACTACAAAACATTTTACTCTCTCCGACTCCTGCTGCCTGTCATCTGAAACCACTTACAAGAAGGGCTCGATATGCCGACCACCCACTTCTATACAGATGCAGTACCTCCATATCACGTTCTCATACCACAATCACCAATCCCTACAACATCTGCCGCAGCCAAAACTCCGCTAGTAGGTCTTCCTTGGATACTACAGCGGTATCATAAATTAAGGTTTTCTTGTGACCTCATAGGTCAAGTCGGGAGAATGTGCAGGCCAAGCAATCAGACCTGCCATTGCACCGAGCTTCGCCGTACAATAACATCACGTCTGCATGTGTGTGTCATGGATAACAGCAACACAGTACCACTGAAGTACATACACCTTGTACTGTCGTGAAGGATTACTACTGTATTGTGCAGGTGGATCACAAACTCAACTGAACAGCACGTAAACAAACTTGCAGTGGACATGGAACATCAGATTAGCGGGGAATGATGTATGGACTACCCTAGTTAAGACTATCCTAGTAAGTGGCGCTGAAAAAGCGTTTGAGGTGATTTTGCATGTAGCGAAAAATCGGTACATTTCCGGACATGAGTTCCTGTGTTTTGGTCCCTACTACAAGTCCTGAAACTCTGTAAGGGGAATTTAGACTCACCCTGTATATCAGTAGTATAAATATAAACTTACAGTGCCTACACTTCCTTCAGACAGGTCTTGATCAATGTAGTCAAGTTCCCAGTCAATACAGACAGGTCGGACTGCAGAAGAGAATTCCACACGAGATGACAGAATCAGCACAGCCAAATCAGATCCATAGTTCCCTGTCTTGTCCTGGTACGCAGCTAACATTACTATCTCTTTGATCTGAAATTTACATTTTACTATTAATTTGAGTTGTATTTTGTCTCACCTCATATTTCTTGATTTCTATGCAGACTTAAGTTTTGTCAGTGCCTTTGTGACATTTCCAATGCAACACCACGATCACAACTGCCGTCCTGCAGTTGTCTATCTTGTAAATTGACTTCGATGCTCTCTGTTGGCTGACCGATGAACTTCCAAATCAATCCCCTCTCATTTTCATCGAATATTTAAAAATTCATAGTTTTCTTTTTATTCTTGCTTTACGTAAATTTTCTCCCAAATTGTGAGTTCCTTTGATTTTTCCAAAATACAACTCAAATGAATTAAAATAAACCTCATAGTGTTATTTCCTTCCTACATAATTTAATTTACATGTTACTATATTTACTAACTCACTGGCGCTATCAAATCTGTAGGTAAAGTGGTCTGCCAAAGTGGTGCATAAATTGAAAATTGACCACATTAATGCCATCTATCTGCCCAGGGGAAAACTGCAAAAATAAGGTTATACAAAACACTCATTAGACCAGTAGTTACATATGCTTGTGAAACTTGGGTCCTAAAAGAAACAATTAAACAGAAATTACTAATTTTTGAAAGAAAAATTTTAAGAAGAATTTTTGGACCAAATAGAGGAACTGATAACTGTTGGAGAATCAAAACAAATAACGAACTAAACAAATTAATAAAAAATCAGAACATAGTAAACCATATAAGATCTCTCAGAATTGGTTGGCTTGGACATTTGATAAGAATGGATGATCAGAGACTGGTCAAAAAACTCTACAAATGGAAACCTATAGGAGGCAGAGCTGTGGGAAGACCAAAGATCAGATGGGAGGATGACACAATGAACGATCTAATGAAAATGAAAGTGACTAATTTGAATATGGCAAGAGACAGATTGACATGGAGGAGGATTGTTGAGAAGGCCAAAACTTTCACTTTTGAAGTTGTCGTGCCTTAAGATGATGATGATGATCTGCCCAGGGCAGAACTCGAGGCACGTAAAGAGCAGTGGGTGGCATTAGAATACACACAGTTTAATTTTGTACTTACTGTTTTAATCTGAGTAAGATTGTCGTTTCTCTCATAATCTGCATAGTACTTCCCCAGTATAACAGTCAGTTCTCCTGCATTTAAACTCCAAGTGCAGTGCGCAGCTGAAATGAAAATATATAATTTCACCTTACAGGCATAATATTGTAATTATCAGCTCTAGGATTTCTATTTAAATATGTATGGAGATTTTGTTTAGTTGTTTCTTGACTCACCTCATACTTCTTAACTCCCTTGCATATCTACATTTCGTCACTGTATTTGTGACATTCTCAATGCTGTTCACGTTCACAACTGACGTCCAATGGTCTCCTCTCCTGCAGACTGACCTCCGCACCATCTGATGGCTGACCGACAAACTTCCAAATCAATCCCCTCTTCTTATCACCGGGTATTTCAAAATTCATAGTTGTGTTTTTATTCTTGCATATGTAAATTTTTTCCCAAATTGTGAGTTCCTTCGGTTTTTCCAATTGTTTAAGTAATTTTGTTTTGGTTTCTATTCTATGTTTTTCTCACCAGACATGTGCAGATCACAATTTGGGAAAAAATTTACATATGCAAGAATAAAAACTTACTTACTTACTTACTTACTCACTGGCACTATCGAACCCGAAGGTTCATGGCCGCGCGGACATAAGCTGTCCATACATCCCTATCCTGAGCTAATGCTTTCCAATCATTCCCTGTATAATCTACTTCCCTTAAATCATAGTTAATGTTGTTCTCCCACCTCATTCTTGGTCTACCAACTGGGCGTTTTCCCTCTGGCTTTCCTACAAGAAGCTTCCATGCACGTCTTTCATTCCCCATACGCGCAACATGTCCTGCCCATCGAAGTCTACGAGACTTAACTGTTCTTATTATATCTGGCTTCCTATAAAGACCATGTAGTTCATTGTTATGTAGTCTTCTCCATTCACCTGTCTGTTCATCTCTCTTTGGTCCAAAAATTTTCTAAGAACTTTATTCTCAAATACTCATAATCTCCTTTCCTCCCTTAAAGTAAGAGTCCATGTTTCGCACCCATATAATATAACTGGTAGAATAATAGTTTTATATATTTTCAGCTTAACGTTTTTTGAAAGGAGTTGGGACATTCAAAAGTCTCTGCAATGCATAATAGCATGCATTTCCAGAATTGAGTCTAGTTTCATTTCTTTGTGCATCTCATTCCTATTTGTGATTATTGTTCCTAGGTATTTGAATTCAGGGGCCCACTTCCTCCAAAATTCCAGTCATCGTTCGATTTTAGCTGTCCAGTTTCACTGAATTTATATACTGAATTTACTACGTGTGACAATATGTTTAGTTTTACTGATAAAAACACAACTATGAATTTTGAAATACCCGGTGATAAGGAGAGGGGATTGATTTGGAAGTTCGTCGGTCAGCCATCAGATGGTGCAGAGGTCAGTCTGCAGGAGAGGAGACCATTGGACGTCAATTGTGAACGTGAACAGCATTGAGAATGTCACAAATACAGTGACGAAATCTGGATCTGCGAGGGAGTTAAGAAGTATGAGGTGAGTCAAGAAACAACTCAACAAAATTAAAATAAACCTCATAGTGTTATTTCCTACCTACATAACTTAATATATGGAGATTTTCGATGTTATATTTAGTTTAACAAATTCAAGAAAAGAAATAAAAATTAAATTTTATAAAGTAATGGTTGTTCCTGTATTGATGTATGGATCAAAATGTTGGACGATCACTAAAAGACAAGAATAAAGATTGGAAGCAGTTAAGATGAGATTTTTAATATATACCAGCTAATACCCGGCCTGCGCTGCTGCACCTAAATAAATGAAAACCAATGTGCTTTTATGTTTAGTTGAATAAGTAAAATGAAAAATAATTATAAATGTATATCGTAATTATTTTAAGATTCCCCGTGCTGATTACCCAGTGTTGCTCGAAAATCTACTTATCTCGATCTTCTTGGCATAAATGAGCTAAAGGACAAAATTCGTTATTGCGAGTTATCCATAAAAGAATATCCGCCATGTGCTGCTATGCTTGCACAGGAATCTACGTACTTGTCTCGATCTTCTTGGCATCAATGAAAGACAAAATTGGTTATATCCGTAAGAGATAAACATATGCTGTCGTGGACTTTTTTGTAGAGCTTTTTGAGATATTCAATTCTGTGTACATTAATTTTGTGTATTTGTTTTGGTTTAGGCAGCATAACCCATTTATGTGTCCAAAAAGCTACTTTTTTCACGTTTTCCGCTACAAAGCGCAATTTTTAAGGATGTAGGAGTTGAGTATCACAACTCTCTTATAGCCTATGTTCATGCTGGGAATCTCCTGAACATTTTGCAAAAAGCCCATTACAATCGGATCAACGGTATGGCCGCACATAAAGTACGAATAAACAAACAAACAAACATTCATTTTTATATATTAGATAGCAGGATATACTCTGCTGGATAAGAAACAAATGAAGATATAAGAAAGGAACTAAATATTTTCAAATTTACGGATCGAATAGTTAAATATAGGAATGCCTGGAAAGAACATGTTGGTAGAATATCAGAAGAAAGATTTCCAAAATTATTGTTGAATTATAAATGATATGGAAGGAGAAATGTTGGACGCCCACACAGAAGATGGTCTGAACAATTTTATCAATTCTAGCTTTCATGAAACCGGAACGAGGCAACACGCTTAGACGCTGTCCTTGCTCAAACGTTCAATTCTTGTGTCATGGCTGGACGATAAATATATAAGTAATTTTTTTACATAAAATTCACTAATTAATAATTTTGCTAGAAAACTCATCACTGTCATCTGTTGTGGCTCTAGAAGCATGCATTATGACATCACATTATCACGCTGGATATGTCGATAATGCAGATGACTACTCATCCTGACATAAAAAAATTCCTATAACCCGATCACAGTGTCACCTACCCAGTCCAATTGTGGATCTAAACCATCTAGGGACTCATTCAAACACACACAAAATATAAATCAAAATTGATCCAGTAGTTTAGGCAGTTTTTAATTTTGAATTTCAGGTAAACCTCCACTTCTAATTGTAAGATTTTGCTCATTTTTGGATAAAATCTACCTCAGTTTATTTTAATAGGATATACTGAGTTTCGTTGTGAAACATTGAAAATTGTGACTGATAGAGCAATTTTTAAATTTTCACTTCAGGTGAACTCCTACACCTAATGGTTTTAGAGGATCCAATTGTAAATCTAAACCATCGAGGGAGCCAATCAGACACACACACAAAATGGGTCCAGTTGTTTAGGAGGAGTTCAGTGACAAACACACATATAGAAGAATTTTATACAGAGTGTCCCAAATTGATGTACACACTCTTTGAAACGTTATTTCTCAGCAACAAAATGAGACAGAAATACAATTTGTGTTGTGTTTGATCCACAAGGCACTGGAAAAGCATAGCTAAACGTTCATCGATCTTCACGTCTTTATAAACAACAATGGCGGCGAGATTATCATTCGATGAACGTAAGTGGATACTGAAGTGTTATTGGAAAGTGGAGAATGTTGTTGGAGTGCAACGACGTTGGATGGTTGAATTTGGGACACCACCGCCAACAAGGGTAACAATAACAAGAATCCGAGACAAGTTTGAAGACGATGTAACGGTGCAAGATGTGTTGAAAGGTCGGTGCGGAAGAAAGAGACGTTCGACTGATAACGAGAATACTGTTGCAGGTTTTAGCCGGTCCGCAAAGAAGTCAGTGAGGCAATGTTCTCGTGAGATTGGTATCAAGAAAAGCAGTGTTCATCGAATTTTGTGGGGCCAGATAGACTACTGCAATTTTGTGAGTGATTCCTGCAGAAGTGTAACGAATGGGATAATCTCGCCGCCATTGTTGTTTATAAAGACGTGAAGATCGATGAATGTGTTGCTATGCTTTTCCAGTGCCTTGTGCATCAAACACAATAAAAATTGTATTTCTGTTTCATTTCTGATCGAATTTTGTGGGGTCAGATAGACGACTGCAATTTTGTGAGTGGTTCCTGCAGAAGTGTGACAAAAGGGATAATCTCGCTGCCATTGTTGTTTATAAAGACATGAAGATCGATGAACGTGTTGCTATGCTTTTCCAGTGCCCTGTGCATCAAACACAATAAAAATTGTATTTCTGTCTCATTTTGTTGCTGAGAAATAACGTTTCAAAGAGTGTATACATCAATTTGGGACACTCTGTATATAAAGATATGAATATGTATTGTTCAAATTCTATTTGAATTGTAGTTTTGTCTGAAGTTCCCACTAACCTGTAATGACTGCGTATTCATTAATCAAACTGCCTCCACACCAGAAGGTCCAGTTACCATTTTGGAGGTAGAACAGTGCAGCTTGCCACGGCCAGGTTCCATATTTGGTCTCATGTCCATTTACTACTAGCGGCACAGCTTCTTCTGTTATTTTTCCACATTCTTTAACAAAATTACAGTGGGAAGTAACACTAATTTACAATACATTGTTTTTCATTTCACTTCATGAAGTTCCATGTTTTCATGGTACTGGTTTCAAAGGCTTTTGCCTTCATCATCAGTCATTGTTTCTTATTTAGAGCGTGGCACAGCAATAAGATTTCATTCATTCAATTTTTTTTTCAAAAAACATGACCACCTGCTATAAATAACTAACTTACAGGCCTAGTAGGCCTTCCAACTGCTGGCCTCACATCCAGAATATGTAAATCGCAGATAAATAGCAGAAATACTTTACAACATGTCACATGACAAATTTTTCTAAGTTCCAATCATACACCATGCGCATGTACCAACAGACGCATAGCTGTTTACACTATGGAATCACAGGATGCAGCCAACATTACACAATATTTAATGAACCTAAAACTAACCTGATGCAATTTAAGTAATCTAACCTGTGAAAGACCAACATAAAAGCTAACCTAACTCAATTTAAGTAATCTAACCTGTGAAAGAATGCAACACCCACAAATAAACAGTAAGTTCTGAAATTCTGAGGTACATGTGTACAGTTAATTAATACATACTCTATGTTGGCTGCACTGGAACTGTGTTTGTAGTTGCATAGAATATTCATTAAAATCAATATGGCTGCCACGCCTTCATGCTACGTATGTAGTTAAATATCATAGAAAAATATATTGAAATAATCATTAGAAAAAATGTAAAAATCATTGTAAATGGTGGGAAATAATTTGTAAAATGAACATTTAGAATAAAATTTGACAGGAGTTTATTGTCCTGCGCTGTAGCTGAGTGGTTGAGGCAACAAACCTTGATGCAGAGCTACGGGACTTGCGCTGGTTCGAGTCTCCATGGGTGAAGAAATTTTTCTCATGGAATTTCGGCCAGTATGGAACCAGTGCACACCCAGCATCGTGAGGCATTTGTGTAGTTACAATAAGTAGCGGCTCCAGGTTGAGAAAACCAGCTGTAACGGCTGGGGGACCCGGCATACTGACCACATGTCACCCCTACACTGGCTTATGATCGTCTATCTCTGTGATTAATACATGTGGACGTGAGGCCAGCAGCCGGATGGTAGACCAAGATCCTTGTAGTTCTGTTGCGCTTGGGAAAAAAAAAATCTGTTTAACGTTTTTTGAAAGGAGTTTGGATCAGAGGTCACTGGGTAATTAAAAATAATAATTTTATTTGTGAAAACATGATGAGAATGTAATGACTGACCTGGAATGCATGTAGGTGTCTCTGGCATCCACGTAGAGTTATGACAGGAAGTTAATGAACTGCCTTGTAACACATAGTTGTCGTCACAGAAGTACTTGAGCACTTGATCGTGTGTACAGTTGTGGCATTTCTCTGCAACATAGTGTCCATGTGGCGGTGACTGTGGCAGCCTGCACCTGCTGTGTACACAGAGCTGTGGATCTTCATCAGATCCATCTGCACATTCAACTCTCCCGTTACAAGTGGATTCAACAGAAACACATGCTCCGTACGTACATTGGAACATATCAGATGAACACCTGCACAAATTGGTAAATAACTATTAATTCAAAGTTAAAAATGGGAAACAATATCATTTGAAAACTATAGTTACCGTGTTTAATAAAACATGAAATATGAGGTAAGATGTAAAAATGACTCATTAATTTATTAACTATTATATTACTTATTTTAGGAATTCTCACTATGAGGTATATTCATTAAGGTAGAATATTTTTTATCACTCACCTCATATTGTTCTTCTTATTTGATTATAAACTAGTTTTGGAACATAATTTCTGTTCCATTCTCAGTATCGCCACGACCGTTGTTCTGTCGTCTTGAAGAGCTGTCCTTCTCTCCTGGTTTCGAGGTTTTTCAGTCAGCCAATGGAAGGAGAGATGGACAGCTCTTCAAGACGACAGAACAACGGTCGTGACGATACTGAGGATGGAACAGAAATTATGTTCCAAAACTAGTTTATAATCAAATAAGAAGAACAATATGAGGTGAGTGATAAAAAATATTTTACCTTAATAACTATTATATTAATCGGCCACGGTGGACTAGTGGTTATACTCCTTGCCTCTGGTCCCAAGGGTCGCGGGTTCAAACCCGACCAAGGTCGATGGATTTTTTAGGACGGAAAAATCCAAGGAGCAAGTCCTGCTTTAAGCCATGGGTCCCGAGTCTGAAGATTTTCAGGCTCATAAAAGATCCTTAAGCCTGAATGAAAAGGCCTCTAAGCAAAATTTATCGAATTTTCCCGTCCTAGTACTACCTTGGTTTCCTAGATGTCAGTATGAGGTGGAACGCTGACCACGGACCACTCAAATGGATATTTATACGAAAACAAGTGTAACTAAATTAGTATGGTTCAAATTCTTCCCTGTAGGGGAAGAGCGCCTAAATCTCTGTAAAGGGAAACATGGGCTTACAACATACAATACAATACTATTATATTACTTTTTTTACGAATTAACACTCTGAGGTATTATTTATTTATGTATAATTTTATTGCTTACCTCATATTTTCTTCTTTTTAGACTAGTTTCGGCATCTTGTTCAATGCCATCTTCAGTACTTCCACGACCGTTGTTTTGTCGTCCTGAAGAGCTGTCTTTTGCTCCCTCTGTTGATAGACTGATAAACCTCAAAATAAAGTCATTTTCCCTGGGAATTTCAAAGTTCATTAATTTCTCTTTTTGATTTTTTTGAATGTAGATTTTTTTCCCAAACAGTCAGTTCTTAAGGTTTTCCTATTTGTTTTAATAATTTATCCTTTCTTTCGATGTTTTTCTAACCATGCATAGGCTGCCACTGCAGACTTATCCACTCCCCCTTTCTTGACATTCCTGAGATGTTCTTTCACTCTCGTTTTCAAATTTCTCTTTGTTTTTTCTATGTGACTTTCTCACATTCTGCACATTTAATCTGATAAATCCCTGATTTGTTTTCTTCTTCTGTTTTCTCGTTCTTGCTGGATCTAAATAATGTAATGATGCTGAATTCGTTTTTTGGTGCCAAGAACACATAATCAACGTGGCTATAAATAATGGATTTGTAGTAAGAATGATCCACAAGGAAATAAACAAATTCAAAAGACAAAAATTTATTAATCAAAGTACAGTTCTAAAAGAAAAATAAGTGAACATAAAATTGAAGAAGTTCACATATCATCCATTGAAGCGCCATAAGTTTCAAAAGGTTTTAAACATTTTCAACATAAGGTTAGCACCAAAAAAACGACTATAGCATCATTAGATTAATTACATCCAAAAAAAAATTAGAAAATAGAAGAAAAAATCAGGGATTTACCAGATTAAGGGCCGCATGCAAATACATTAGTCTCTTTTTCAAAGTTAAAATTGGGAAACAAACACATTATGAGGTTCATTAGTCTCTTATTAAGTTATGTAGATAGGAAATAACACTATGAGGTTTTTTAATATTGTTTATTTTTTATTATTTCACTCACCTCATACTTCATAATTCATAGCAGACCCTGGGTTTCTTCACATCTTTTGTGACATTCTCAATGCTGCGTCACGTTCACAACTGATGTCCAACTGCCTTCTATCCTGCAGACTGACCTCCGCGCCATCTGGTGGCCGACCGAAGAATTTTCCAAATCAGTCCTCTTTCTTTATAACCGGGTATTTCAAAATTCATAGTTGTATTTTCATTCTTGCATATGTAAATTTTTCCCAAATTGTGAGTTCCTTCGGTTTTTTCCAATTGTTTAAGTAATTTTGTTTTGGTTTCTATTCTATGTTTTTCTGACCAGGCATGTGCAGCTATTGCAGATTTTTCGGTTTCTCCATTTTTAACATTTCTGACGTGTTCTTTTAATCTTGTATTTAGATTCCTTTTTGTTTTTCCTATGTATATCTTTTCACAATCTTTACAATTAATTTGATAAATTCCCGATTTTTTGCAGTCTTCAATCTTTTCATTTTTGTTGGTTTTTATTAAATTACCTATTATGAATTATGAAGTATGAGGTGAGTGAAATAATAAAAAATAAACAACATTAGTCTCTACTCAAATTAATTCCAATCACTGGTGAGCTGACTCACCGTGAGCAAGTGCAAAGATCGAATTAGCTACCCACAAACTGGTCAGGCATGAAAATTGTCATTTTCGTAATATTGGCAAGAAATTACCCAGAATTCTCAGCGATAAAACCACTTCCGTTATTTTTGTCTGTTATAGAGGAACGCATTTACGCCGATTCTCCTGTTCTTCCAGTTGAATTCTTTGGTAGACTCTATCAAATTCCTCTTCTCCGCGTGTACCGAAAACATGATTGAAGTCTTCAAGGCCCGAAATCTTGGATAAAGCGGCAAGGTTTCAAACTACAATCGGTTCCCTTCGGTATTCTCATGATATGTTTCTATCTTAAGCTATGATCTTGTTACCTCGTCAGGTAGCTTACAATTATTATCGCATGAATAGATTTCTGAGTAAGCAAAATCGTATTAGGATAAAACTTTCTCAGCAGAGAATGCCTTTTACGGTCTAATGCGTTCAAAGATTCGACCCTAAATGTGAAGAATGTGAGAAAGTTATTGAGATGTTATGAAATGAATAATAAAAAACATTGATAGAAAATATTAATTTTAATATTTCGAAGGAAGTAACACTATGAGGTTTATTTTAAGTAATACTTACTTACTTACTTACTCACTGGCACTATCGAACCCGTAGGTTCATGGCCACAAGCTCTGCATACATCCCTATCCTGAGCTAATGATTTCCAATCATTCCCTGTATAAATAATAGGAGTTAGATATGCACTACTAACCTCATATGTATAGCTTTTTAAGTTAGAAAGAATTGACAATGATGCCTGAAGCATCAAAATTTGGGGTCTTCAAAAAAAGTTACAAATATGAGGTAAGTAGTGCCTACCTAACTCTTATTATCATCATCATCACTCCAGGGATTAGGCAATTGCCCGTTCCGACTTCATAATGCATCAGCCCAACGTCTTCTAGGTCTTCCAACATCACGTCTTCCTCTTGCTTGATAATTTCTTGCTAACAATGGATATCTCTCCTTACTCATTCCATCCATGTGATCAATCCATTTCTGTCTGTAATTCGTGACTTTATCCAATAAAGGCTGTACTTTCAATTCTTCTCTTATATCCTCATTTCTTATTCTATCAAGTCTTGTACATCCTTTTACTTGTCTTAGGAACCTCATCTCCGCTGTCTGTATTCTATCCTTCTGTCTTTTCACTGGAGCCCAAGTTTCACATCCATACAATATTGTGGGAACCGCCATAACATTATACATTTTTATCTTGGTTTCCTTTATAATTTTTATTTTTGAATGTTCTCTGTATTGTTCCACACACCGTCTGAAATTTATTTATTTTGGAGTCATTATCTCTTTCCACATTGTAGCCAACATCACAGCCCAAATATTTGAAACTAGACACCTGTTCTATACTTTGATTTTCTAAAATAATTTTGGATCTCACTGGATCTCTTCCTCTAAAAGCCATGGTCTTCGTTTTCCTTACAGAAATCTTTAGATCGTATAATTTACATATTTCATTTGCATATATAATTTTTTATCATAAATAAATAGATATGAAATGTAGGAAGTTGCTAATTATTGGCACCATCTTACCTTGTACTCAGTCTTATTTCCTGTAAAATACGATGTTACCTAAGAACGATGTTTCTATCGATGACAGTTCAGTCATATGGCGGGTAAAAGTAGCACCACGGTTCCTCCAATAGATGGAGTCGGAGAACTAATACCTTATGTAAGTTTGTTTGCAATAAATAGCAATGAAAGAGAAAATTTAATATTGGAGGAAGGAATCCAAATAAAGCAAGTGAAACAAACTAAATATTTGGGAATAATTATGGATAACATTGAAGGTATAGGCAAAGAGAACATAAAACATAGAATTGAATTGAGTAGCAAAATAATATCATTGTTAAATTCCATATGGTGGGATAAGCATATTTGGAAAGACACAAAAAAATATATTGGTGAAACATTGGTGGAATCTGTTGCAATGTATGGAAGTGAGGTATGGACAATCAATAAGTACTACAAGAATAGACTAATAAGCTCTAGAAATGGATTATTTACGAAGAAGTGCCAGAAAGTCTAGATTAGAACATGTCACAAATAAGGAAATTAGAAACATAATGGAAGCCAGAAGAAAGCATAATTGAAAGAATTGAGGAGAAGGAATTAAAGTGGTTAGGACACGTTTTAAGAATGGAAGATGAGCGATGGCTGAAGCAACTATATGAATGGCATCCGAACAGAAAGAAGAAAAGAGGAAGACCAAGGTTAACATGGAAGGAAAACTTGAAGACAGTAATGTAAGCTAGAGGGCTAAGCATCGAAGAGCCCAAGACCGTAGGCTTTGGAGGTTTGGCACGGGAAGACGGCAGCAGCTGTAAAAACCCGAAGATAGAAGTTTTGTTTACAGTAGAACGGGTTGGTATAGCAGAGGAAGGTCTTTACTGAACTTAATGGTTATGTCTTAACAAAGAGACAGAGTTTCATCTGATCCGTCCACGCAGTCAGTTAAAAAACCCAATTTTAAAGTCTGCTTCTTATCCACACATAGTCCGGTCGTTGCAGTAAAACTTCTCACAGTTGTCTCTTTCCTAAAAGGAATGTTGATATTCCAGGTAATAAAAAATGAAATCATCAAAAATACATTGATGTTCATGTCGAGGAAAATTATACTTATCAAAGTTATTGTAGACCTGCTGGATCAAAAACTCACGGTTGATAATATTACAAACAATCTAAGCACATTATTATAAATGCAACAGGGCTTAATTGCAAGTATAATAAAAAAATAGATAAAAGAGATTTAAGCAGAGGCGATATATACTTATGTATTATACCGAAAGATAGAGGAAAAATAATCAACGTTGAAAACTCTGATAAGACCATAATCAAATTTATATAACGGCTTTAAGAGATAAAAAATTAGGAAAAATTAATTAAATATTAAAATATATTTGAAGAGAAAAATTTTTGCCTAGACCGAGACTCGAACCCGGGACCCTTTCCGGGCCAAGTGCTCTACCAACTGAGCTACCAAGACGAGTTACGATATAGACGCAAATTTTTCTCTAATATACGTTGTAATTCCGTATCGCCAAATGCTTTTGAAACCATTGCTTCTATCTTTGCAAATGGTGGCTTCTTAGTTAAGAAGACATTTATTGGGAATTTAACATTACTTTATAAAGCCAGTAGGGCTTCAAATGATGTTTTTATTATTGATTTAACATTTTTTGAATGTATGTTGCATTTCACTACATTTTGTAAATGCTATTTTATTATAATGCAGTTGAAACTAAAATTACTATTTAATTTAAATTGCCTTTTATGTACTTTTTTCATTAGGTCTTCTTAGGATATCTTTAGGTCTTTTAAAGGTCTTTTTATAAGCATTTTTATAGGGTCCTCACTTCAGAGCCCTAATTATTACATAGAATAAAAATTCTTACCAGCTTATGCAGATGACCATACCGATTCCAGCAAGAACCAAACAAGCGTTAGCAGATGACATACCCGATTACAGCAAGAACCAACAAGCGTTAGCAGATGACATACCGATTACAGCAAGAACCAAACAAGCGTTAGCAGATGACATACCGATTACAGCAAGAACCAAACAAGCATTAGCAGATGACATACCGATTACAGCAAGAACCAAACAGCATAGCAGATGACATACCGATTACAGCAAGAACCAAACTAGCGTTAGCAGATGACATACCTGATTACAGCAAGAACCAAACAAGCATTAGCAGATGACATACCGATTACAGCAAGAACCAACAAGCGTTAGCAGATGACATACTGATTACAGCAAGAACCAAACAAGCGTTAGCAGATGACATACTGATTACAGCAAGAACCAAACAAGCATTAGCAGATGACATACCGATTACAGCAAGAACCAAATAGCGTTAGCAGATGACATACCGATTACAGCAAGAACCAAACAAGCGTTAGCAGATGACATACCGATTACAGCAAGAACCAAACAAGCGTTAGCAGGTGACATACTGATTACAGCAAGAACCAAACAAGCAGTTAGCAGATGACATACCGATTACAGCAAGAACCAAACTAGCGTTGCAGATGACATACCGATTACAGCAAGAACCAAACAAGCATTAGCAATGACATACCGATTACAGCAAGAACCAAACAAGCGTTAGCAGATGACATACCGATTGCAGCAAGAACCAAACAAGCGTTAGCAGATGACATACCGATTACAGCAAGAACCAAACAAGCATTAGCAGATGACATACCGATTACAGCAAGAACCAAACAGAGCTTAGCAGATGAACATACCGATTACAGCAAGAACCAAACAAGCGTTAGCAGATGACATACCGATTACAGCAAGAACCAAACAAGCATTAGCAGATGACATACCGTTACAGCAAGAACCAAACAAGCATTAGCAGATGACATACCGATCACAGCAAGAACCAAACTAGCGTTAGCAGATGACATACCGATTACAGCAAGAACCAAACAAGCATTAGCAGATGACATACCGATTACAGCAAGAACCAAACAAGCGTTAGCAGATGACATACTGATTACACAAGAACCAAACAAGCGTTAGCAGATGACATACCGATTACAGCAAGAACCAAACAAGCGTTATTTGAAACCTTCACAAAATTGAAAGAGGAATAAAAAAAATTAGGTTTAAATCAATATAAAACAAAATATTTAAAATGTAGTAATCACAATAAAAATCTGAAAATCTAAAAATTGATGATATACAAATTAACACAGTAGAATCATTTAAATACTTAGGTACCAAAGTAAATGGACATAATACATTAGAAGAGGAAATTAAGAAAGATTGGTAAATGGGAACAAAGCTTATTTTGCAAATAGAACCTTATTTAAAAGCAAATTAATAATCAAAACTGCAAAAATAAGGATATACAAAACACTCATTAGACCAGTAGTTACATATGCTTGTGAAACTTGGGTCCTAAAAGAGACAATAAAACAGAAATTACTAATTTTTGAAAGGAAAATTTTAAGAAGAATATTTGGACCAAATAGAGGAACTGATAACTGTTGGAGAATCAAACAAATAACAAACTAAACAAATTAATAAAAATCAGAACATAGTAAACCATATAAGATCTCTCAGAATTGGTTGGCTTGGACATTTGATAAGAATGGATGATCAGAGACTGGTCAAAAAACTCTACAAATGGAAACCTATAGGAGGCAGAACTGTAGGAAGATCAAAGATCAAATGGGAGGATGACACAATGAACGATCTAAGGAAAATGAAAGTGACTAATTTGAATATGGCAAGAAACAGATTGGCATGGAGGAGGATTGTTGAGAAGACCAAAACTTTCACTTTTGAAGTTTTTGCGCCTTAGGATGATGATGACAAATTCATAGCTTTAAAAATTTACAAAAAATACCTTTATTTAACTTAGAAAAAAATAAGGCTGTCTTCTGAAAGAATTTTAACTAATCAAGATGAATTATTACTTTCTGAAAGTGATAAAAAACTGTAAAACTTCTTACCTCCAGAGAGAAGGAACAGTATCATGACGGGTGTGAGCTGAACCATGTTTAAAACAGCGAATGTTGAAAATTATAGCAATAAATGTCTTTTATAAGACAATTGGCTGGTTTTCTGAGAAATGTACAATAATACCAGGACATGCTTGAGAATATATTATATTGAAGGTTGTGTTATTCAAAATGAAATAAAAAACCGTGGCTCGTGAAGACAATAAGCATTTCTCTTAATTCTCACAACACTAAAAAGTTCATTGTTTCACCCAATAATGAGTATGTTTAATTAATAGTTCTTATTCTGCTGATATGAACTAAACGCAGTAAAATGTTAACACACAGAAATGCATTATGTAATGGAAATGGACAGCTAAGGACAAATGAGGGAAATTTTGAAGAAGTGACTGAATTCAAATACCTAGGAACAATAATTACAAACAAGAATGAGATGCACAAAGAAATTAAACATAGGCTCAATTCTGAAAATGCGTGCTATTATGTATTACAGAGACTCTTGTCGTCCCAACTTCTTTCAAAAAAACATTAAATTGAAAATATATAAAACTGTTACTCTACCAATTGTATTATATGGATGCAAAATATGGACTCTTACTTTAAGGGAGGAAAGGAAATTACAAGTATTTGAGAATGAAGTTCTTATTGGAAAATTTTTAGGCCAAAAAGAGATGAACAGACAGGTGAATGGAGAAAACTACATACTAGTGAGTTACATGATATATATATCCATCCATAGTAATTCTGCCTGAGGGCAGGTCTTTCACTGCAATCATAGCATTTTCATGCTATGCTTTGCAGCTTTACTAGGAAATTGTAGGTGTGGTAGCTTCCCGTTGCTTTCCACACCGGTGAAGGATGATGATGATGGCTATATAATTTCGGGGACCATTTGGGCCTTAAAGTTTTCCTGACATTTGTCTTACAGATGAGGAAAAACCCCGATAAAAATGTCACCCAGAAAAACTGTCCCGACCGTAGATCGAACCCGGGCCCGCTGCGTGACAAGGTAGCACGCTATCTCGAGACCACAGTGGTGGACATATATATATATATGGAATGATAAGAAAAATAAATGCCTGGACGGGATTCGAACCCGGATCTCTGAGAACTCAGAGATCCGGGTTCGAATTCCGTCCAGGCATTTATTTTTCTTATCATACCATATTAAGCTTGCATTGCTCAATGTTAAACATTTAATTATAACATATATATATATATATATATATATATATATATATATAGAAGCCAGATATAATAAGAACAGTTAAGTCTCATAGACACTGTGATGGGCAGGACATGTAGCACGAATGGGGAATGAAAGAGGTGCATGGAAGCTTCTTGTAGGAAATCCAGATGGAAAACGCCCAGTTGGTAGACCAAGAATGAGGTGGGAGAATAATATTATCCATGATTTGTGGGGAAGTAGATTATACAGGGGATGTTTGGAAAACATTAGCTCAGGATAGGGATGTATGGAGAGCTTATGTCTGTGCAGTCATCAATGTATGGGTTTGATAGAGCCAATGAGTTGGTTAGTTGGGTTAATGTAATTTATTGAAAATTTTTTTAAAAAATATATTTAAATTTTACATAAATTAATATGTTACAAGAAATTAATGTAATTATTTTTTTCTAATATGTAATGAATGTACATAAACTTCAAAACACTTTTTATTTCTAAACATGAAAGTATGATCCAGCCAATGGCTTCAAGAATAAATTAGTCTTTCATCGGTGAGGTGCATCATTTGGTGTCCCTAATGCGACACTTGGTATGTTTGTTTAATGTTTAGAAGATGATAACAATTTCTATGATTGTGGCGAGGATCATAAACACAACTGCAGACATTTTCACTTCAATTAACGGAGCTGCAGAATTTTGACGTCCGCAAGTCTTGGCTTTGTGTATTAGATCTGCATAATTTTTTCATAGCTATGTAAGGATCGTCATTTCTGTCGTGGATTGTCACAAACTGCAGTGCTTCATTCTGAAATTAGTAATGATGTAAATTAGTCTACAATTCAAATGACTGAAATGGAAAAAGGACATTTTTTCTTTTGTTAATCATTCTGGTGTCAAATAATTTGTAGGATGAAGCCTCGGTAAGACATTCCCGATCAGTATGCTATCTTACATAATAAATGCCTTCTCTTAATAAGAATTAAATGAATCATGATTTCTTCTTACCTCATTCTTCTATGTTTTTTTAAACACAGCACTGCAGTATCAGCGACCCATTGTCACCATCTTCTGCTGTTTTCACAACTCTCAATTTTTTCTTTTTTCCAGTAATTATCCAAACTGCCATCTGGTGTTCTTTTGAAGGAATTATTTTCTAAACTGCCATCTATTGTATTTTTTATAAAATGGTAGATGGCAGTTTAAAAATAATTCCTTCAAAAGAACACCAGATGGCAGTTTTGGATAATTACCAGAAAAAGAAAAAAATTGACAGTTGTGAAAACAGCTGCAGTGCTGTGTTTAAAAAAAATAGAAGTATGAGGGAAGAAAAATCACAATTCATCTAATTCTTATGAATTGAACGTCATAATGTTAAAAATTCCCAAATTTAATATATAAATTTAACAGCCTTCTCTTAAGTTTAAGACCAATGCATTTTTTGTAAATTCTGCCAAGTTTTTATACCCATAATTCATAGCTATCATCTCTAACTTTGAATATTCTTAATATAATTTCTTTCTCAACTTCTCATTCAGTTTTCAGGTATTTTTTGTGCTTTTTTAGACAAAGAACCCCCCCCCCACACACATTATAATTAGTATAGTGTATATCTATATTTGCCAAATATTTATTTGCATTTGTGTTGTTTGAGTGGAAGAGAGGGCCTTATGGCCTTAACTCTGCCAGAATAAATAAAGTATTATTATTATTATATTATTATTACACACACACACACATATATATCCATCCATCCATAGTATTTCAGCCCGAAGGCAGGTTCTTAACTGCAATCATAGCATTTTCATGCTATGCTTGCAGTTTTACTAGGGAATTGTAGGTGTGGTAGCTTCCCGTTGCTTTCCACACTGGTGAAGGATGGTGATGATGATGATGATATGATAAGGATGATGATGATGGCCATATGATTTTGGGGACCGTTTGGGCCTTAAAGTTTTCCTGACATTTGTCTTACAGGTGAGGAAAAACCTCACCCAGAAAAACTGTCCCGACCAGGGATCGAACCTGGGCCCGCTGCATGGCAAGGTAGCATGCTACCTCGAGACCACAGCGGTGGACATATGTATATATATATATATATATATACTTGTAAATATATTTTCCTCGAATCATTATTCAAACTCCATGGCATGACAGACCTAGAATACCCTGGCCTACCATCCGGCTGCTGGCTTCACATCCACATGTGTTAATCACAGAGGTAGACGATCATCTAGCCAGTGTAGGGGGTGACATGTGGTCAGTATGTCGGGTCCGCCAGCAGTTATAGTTGGTTTTCTCAACCTGGAGCCGCTACTTACTGTAGTTAGCCAAATTCCTCACGATGCTGGGTGG
The DNA here is from genome assembly GCA_030220185.1 of Diploptera punctata. Lineage (NCBI taxonomy): Eukaryota > Metazoa > Arthropoda > Insecta > Blattodea > Blaberidae > Diploptera > Diploptera punctata. Next base: position 624,372 of record JASPKZ010007527.1, on the reverse strand, counting down.
GTACCGGTCCCATTCTGGTCGAAATTCCATGAGAAAATTTCTTCCCCCATGGGGACTCGAACCAGCAAAAGTCCCTTAGCTCTGCGCCAAGGCTTCTTGCCTTAACCACTTGGCTACGGCGTAGGACAGATCATTATCACATATTGCTATAATTTGTGTTTTTTTTTAATTTTTCTTTGAATTCTTGAAATTTGTATTTACACTTGAATCCCTCAATATTTTACTTCATTTTTTAAATAAATGATGTTTCTTACCCTGAATAAAAGATCAGTTGTTCCATCAAATGGCTCGAACATGTGAAATATATTCATGTAATGACGGTTGAAGTAGCCAAATGAGTCAGCGTATGTTTCCAAAGTTATGCCGAGGTCTCTCCGTTCAATTCTTGAGCTATTTTTTCTCGTGATGATCTGTAATTTGTAGTAAAAACTTGCATTCCTTTAAACATTTTTACAATTAATAATGTGTCACTTCTTTGTATAACAATAAGCTAAAAGAACACATTCCATCTCTGTACTTTACGTAAGAAATAAGTGCAATGCTGTTATTTACACTAATTATATTGTTCTTAGTCTGGACATCTTACCTCAATACTAATGTTGATTTGATAAGAAGAACAAGGAAAGAATTATGAACTTTGAAATTCCCGCAGAAAGGAACCTCATTAGTAAATTCATTGGACCAGAGAGCAGGAATCAAGAATCAAGGCCGACAACATGAGAAAATTCAGTCTGTAATCGCTAATGATGGGGCTAAGAAGCCCTGAAACATATGTTCGACAAAAACAACTATAAGAATGATCAGACAAAATGTTTTAATTATTAAACAAACCTCTTAGGGTCGCATGTTTGGACGCATTATACAGTAAAATGCCTTCTCTGCTGAGCAAGTTGTATGCTAATACGATTTTGATTACTCAGAAATCTGTTCATGCGATAATAATTGGTTAAATTTGTAAGCTACCTGCGGAGGTACCTTACATGAGCAACTCAAATTAAAATCCCGAAGGGAACCGAACGGGAACCGATGGTAATCGATGTACTTTGCTGCTTTATCCAACATTTATCCAAGATGTCGGACCTTGAAGACTTCGATCATGTTTTCGGTATACACGGAGAAGAGGAATTTGATAGAGTCTACCAAAGAATTCAACTGGAAGAACAGGAGAATCGGCGTAATATTGCTTGTCGCAGACGTGTTTGTATACGGTATTATTTGCGGGATGCAAGCATAAATGCATTCCTCTATAGCAGACGAAAATAACGGAAGTGGTTTTATCGCTGAGAATTCTGGGTAATTCGTTGCCAATATTACGAAAACGTCGACTCTCGTGCATGACCGATAAGTCGGCCGTTAATTCGTTCTCGCAATTGCTCACGGTGAATCAGCTCACTAGTGATTGGAAGTAATTTGAGTAGAGAGTAATGTTCTAACATACGACCCTTAGACTGGGGTTTGCACCCAGGACCTTTAGCTGTATATGTTAATGATCTGCCACTGAGCTATACTAAGGCATCCAATCTAAACACAAATTTTTCTCTTATATACTATAGATTGGTGGCCTTAGGTAGCTCAGTGGCACAGCATTAGCTTATAAAGCTAAAGTCATGAGTTCAAACCCAATCTAGGCATATATTTTTTTAATCAACTGAGTTGGTGTTTACTTGATGAAAATCCATATTTATAATTAATAAAAATAAAACATAGTTTTATTTGATTTTCATATTTATTAAGATATAATTCAGTGACAGCTGTTTCGGTACACTGTATCTTCTTCAGACATGTTAACAAATTATGAATTGTGTTCCAACTGATCTAAGCAACAATACAACAATAATTTATTTTAATTTTTAAACTTAACAAACGCGATTCATTTAAATCAAGTTGAGAATTTAACAGTTTATTACTACTTTTCAATTTATTTATTTCTACAGCCTCCAAAAGGTCCAACTTCTTACCCTTATCACAAACATGTAAAATTTCAAAATTTGGATCGAAACAATGATTAAATTGGAATAGGTGGTTAGCATATATTGAATTTCCTAAATTTCTGTTATATGCTCTCATGTGTTCCTTTATCCAAGAGATAAAGGGTCTACCAGTTTGTCCTATAGACATTGTCACATTGGCCACACTTCAATTTATATATACCTGATAATTTTTATTTTTTTGTTTTGGTTTTATTGTTTTTTATTATATTTTGTAAGTTTTATTAGTTTTAAATGCCACATTAATGTTCAACTTTTTAAAGTATTTAGATATTTATTTGAAAGTGGGCCTATGTATGACATTACGACATATTTCTTTATGTTTTCCTTGGGTAAAGGAAAAACTTTGTTAATTGCTTTTTTGTAATGAATTTCATAATTAAATATTCTATAATTTTAGGGTTATAGTTATTATTAACAGCCAATTGTTTAATAATATTCAATTCATTTTATATTCCAAGGGTGAAAGAGGGATATTTAAAAGTCTATGAATGTAACTATTAAAGGCTGCCATCTTATGAGTATATTTTTCTCTTCAAATATAATTTGACCTTCAATTGACTTACCTCTCCACCAGTAACTGTGATGATAGCACAATTATCATCAATTTTCTTAGTGAGTGAAACTTTAGTTCCATTCTTGCATAACACTGAGTATTTCTCCGAGAAGTCTGCAGCTAGTTCACCACCATCTGCACATAAATATTATTAAGTTATGTTGATATAACAATGGTCATTGAGGATGGAATAAGATCCCAAAACAGGTTTCATTCCTGCTTCAAATGTTGATTTTTCTTTAAAAAAAAATAAAGTGAACTTACTCAAATGAGAGGAGAGATTGTATGTGTTTATAACAGCAACATCTGCTACTCCTGTCGCGAGACAGTGCAGGGCCCCAATATCACCGTAGAACTTGTTCCTATTTGATAGGTCACAACTTATTTCTTTGTTGAGAGGCGTAACTGAAAATATAAAAGTTTTATTATGGGGTGAATCATAAATATGGCTATACATTTGATCGCGTTGTGTGATGAAAATATTACCATTACAGGAAATATGAAATTATCGTTGGAAAGGCAATTATTCAAATTACAACAATAGAATAAAACAAAAAAGTGTAGAACTTATGTCATTAGTCAAAATGGCATTGAATATGCAACAGCAAATTACAATTGCTGCATGGGCAATAATGTATGCTAATGATTGTGAGGCCGCAAAACAAAAAAGTGTAGAACTTATGTCATTAGTCAAAATGGCATTGGATATGCAACAGCAAATTACAATTGCTGCATGGGCAATAATGTATGCTAATGATTGTGAGGCCGCAAGACGGGCAAGACGTGAGTTTAACATAGCATTGCAGTCATCGACTGTGGGGAAGTGGAGAAACGACTGCTGGAAACGGGAAGGATGCAGAAAATCAAACCTCCTGGAAGGTCTCGCATTAGCACGGATGCAGAAACAACAAAGAGAATTGTGGAGTTTGAAGCAATAAAATGACTTGCTTAGTGTTGTTGTAAGTGATTTGTTTTGTTTTGTTTTATTGTTGTAATTTGAAGGATTCCCTTTCCAATGATAACATCATATTTCCTTTAATTATAATATTTTCATCACAAAATGCGATCAGACGTATAGCCATATTTCTGAATCACTCTGTACATACAGCATTTAACACTAGGAAGCTGGAAGTAAATATCAATAAAACTAAATACATGGCCACATGTAGAAATACATTATATAATGGAAATGGACAGCTAATGACAAATGAGAGAAATTTTCAATCAGTGGCTGAATTCAAATACCTAGGAACAATAATCACAAATAGGAATGAGATGCACAAGGATATTAAACATAGGCTCAATTCTGGAAATGCGTGCTATTATGTATTACAGAGACTCTTCTCGTCCCAACTTCTCTCAAAAACATTAAAGATATATAAATTTAATTTATCTTTCATTGACAAATGTTAAATTAATAATAAAAACATCATTAGAGGCCTTACTGGCTTTTAAAGTAATGTTAAATTTCCAATAAATGTCTTCTTAACTAAGAAGCCGCCATTTGCAAAGATAGAAACAATGGTTTCAAAAGCATTTGGCGATAGGGAATTACAATGTATATAAGAGAAAAATTTGCGTCTAGATCGTAACTCGCCTCGGTAGCTCAGTTGGTACAGCACTTGGCCCGGAAAGCCAAGGGTCCCGGGTTCGAGTCCCGGTCTAGGCGAAAATTTTTTTTCTCTTCAAATTTAATATATAAAACCGTTATTCTACCAGTTATATTATATAGATGTGAAACATGGACTCTTACTTTAAGGGAGGAAAGGAGATGACGAGTATTTGTGAATAAAGTTCTTAGGAAAATTTTTAGACCAAAGAGAGATGAAAAGACATGTGATTGGAGAAGACTACATAACAGTGAGCTACATGATCTTTATATGAAAGCAGATATAATAAGATCTGTTAAGTCTTGCAATGGACAGGACTTGTTGCACGAATGGGGATTGTAAGAGAGGCATGGTAACTTCTTGTAGGAACACCAGAAGGAAAACACCCAGTTGGAAGACCAAGAATGAGGCAGAAAAATAACAATTATTATTTGAGGGTAATAGATTATACAGGGGATGATTAGAAAACATTAGATCAGGATAGGGTTGTATGGAGAGCGTATGTATATAAGGCTATCAATCTGCCAGTGAGTTAGTTATGCTGTTTGTATAGAAGTTTCAGTTCAAACTGTAAATATTTCTATTATTCATTTAATACATCTCACTGAAGGACAAATTATATTTGAAGGGAAAAATGTACGCTCAGACTGGAGTTTGAAGCCAGAACCTTTGGCTTTCTATACCAATTAACAGTGTGTATAAGAGAAAAATTTGCATTTAGATTGGAGTGCTCAGGTAGCTCAGTTGATAGAGCATTGGCATAGAAAGCCAAAGGTCCTGGGTTCAAACCCCAGTCTGAGCGTATATTTTTCTAATCAAGTTATTTGAGACTGGGAAACATCCACCTCAAATTAATGTTTATTTATTCTCGAACATATTTCAATATAACCTTCTATATCATCATCAGCTTACAAGTCTGGGCAAGGTGAAGATTATATTGAAACATGTTCAAGAATAAATCAACATTAATTTGAGGTAAGATGTTTCCCATCAGCCGCGGTGGACTAGTGGCTATGCTCCTTGCCTCTGGTCCCCAGGGTCGCGGGTTCAAACCCGGCCGGGGTCGATGGATTTTTTAGGATGGAAAAATCCAAGGAGCAAGTCCTCCGGGAGGGACTTTAAGCCGTGGGTCCCGAGTCTGAAGATTTTCAAGCTCATAAAAGATCCTTAAGGCTGAATGAAAAGGCCTCTAAGCAAAATTTACCAAATTTTCCCGTCCTAGTACTACCTTGGTTTCCTAGATGTCAATATGAGGCGGAACGCTGACCACGTACCACTCAAATGATATCTATACGAAAACAAGTGTAACTTTATTAGTATGGTTCAAATTCTTCCCTGTAGCGGGAGAGCGCCTAAATCTCTGTTAAGGGAAACATGGGCTTACAACATACAAGAAGATGTTTCCCAGTCTCAAAAAAAAAATTGATTAAAAAGAATCTCAAAATATTACTTCCTAAAATAAACCATATCGATGTGGGCAGTGAAAACCTCGTAACTCCATTTTGGTAAATTTTACAGGAAAAACAAATAACTGTTTTAAATAATTATGAAAATTGATAAGCAATAGTTGCCACATATTTTACTATAGAATACAAGTCAAGTTACACTGGTCAACATGATTTTTGTCTCGTGAGTACCAATAGTTGTAATTAATGCAGTTTTTATCGTGTTTTCAAATATGTATTCAGAATTTCTCCATCACCCACAGTTTTTTTTTATTTCAATTTCAATTAATGGATTTAAATAATATTTTTTTTAATAAACTTTTTTTTGTCCATTGTAAAATAAAACCAAATGAGCTAACTCAGGAGATTTCAGCTATGGAAAAGAGATATCAAGGCAAATAGAATCCTAATATGTTGGCTGATTATTGTTGGACCATCAAGAGGGATGCTCCACAGGCAAAATATAGCAGAAAATCGTCATTTGTTACTTTCTAGGTGAGTCTGAATGTTCAAATATTGTATAGTTACAAATGTAGAAAATATTAAAGTGTTTGAAATTATAATTCCTGTCTCTCGGAAACCTTGCGTGATGGAGAAAAACCGATATCATATTTGAATTCAGGAGAAAAAATATTATCAGAATCACATATTTTTCTTTCTGAGACAAAAAAAAGTTTCTTTTTTGTTGCTCAGTGTTATTAATAAATTTGAAGTCAGTGTTCTCAACGGTTATGCATCACATATTTCTGTGCTGGCTACTGGAGTTATGTGGTCTTCAATGACTGATGGAGTTACGAGGTTTTATTCCCTACCGTTGATATATTTTTCTCTTCAAATATAACCAAACTGTTCAGTTACAATGCCTTTAAGCTAAATTATAAATATCTACTTACTGCCATTATCACTTGCATCACGACACAGTTTGCAGAACTTGGCGTCTGCTGTTGTGTTTGCTGCAAGACGACTGTTGGCTCCAGGGGCACATGATTCTGTGAAGAAGTCTCCCAGAGTCAGATCGTACGGACAGTAGTCATTTCCTGAGTCAGCTATTTCATTTGTAAATGCAGTCCACGCTGTCGAACAACAATTTAATAAGTAGGCGTTTCATTAAGTAAATTTTTCCTTCAGAGGGTTCAAAGTCTTTTATTAGCTCAACTTTACAACATGTGACATGACTTTTTAAATACCTTAATAAATACTGTCAACATTTAATCTTACGTTTCATTTAAAACACTTTTTAGATGTTTTTCTAATGATTATTTGAATATATTTCTTTACAATAATCAACTAGATGTGTATTGTAATGATTTAGTAGCCATATTGATTTTTACGAATATTCTGTGTTCCAATGCAGCCAACATATCCAATATATACTTTCAAGATTTAAATCAAAATGTTTTATATTGTTTATTTTTTATTTCACTCACCTCATACTTCATAACTCCTAGCATACCCAGGGTTTCGTCACATCCTTTGTGACATTCTCAATGCTGTGTCACGTTCACAACTGACGTCCAAATGCCTTCTATCCAATATTAAAAAACCTCATAGTGTTATTTCCTATCTACTTAATAAAATGTTTTATACCTCACTTCATATCCAGTCTTCTGATTATACCGGTTTCAAAGCTTGGGCAGCTTCATCTTCAGTAATTTCTTGTCGATTGATTTTATGTCGATCAGAAGCAGTTTTCTTGATCAACATAAACTCAGTTGATGAGAAATTACTGAAGATGAAGTTTCCTATAAGCTTTGAAACTGGTATAATAAGACGAGGTGTAAAACATTTTAATTTAAATCTTGAATTAAACCTCACAGTGATTTGTTCCTATAAAAGTTGAATATACTTTCAACTTATTACAATGCAGTCAACATAGACTTTATAAATTACTAAGTATATTTGCAGCCAATATAAACCTTATAAATTACTATATCTTATATTTGAATAGAAAAATTCTCATCTAGACCGAGACTCGAACCCGGGACCTTTGGCTTTCCAGGCCAAATGCTCTACCAGCTGAGCTACCAAACCAAGTTACAATCTAGATGCAAATTTTTCTCTTATATACATTGTAATTCCCTCGCGCCAAATGCTTTGAAACCTTTGCTTCTATCTTTGCAAATGGCGGCCTCTTAGTTAAGAAGACATTAATTGGGAATTTAACACTACTTTATAAAGCCAGTAAGGCTTCTATTGATGATTTTATTATTAATTTAACACTTCTCACTGAAGGATAAATTAATAATAAAATAACATTACTATATACTATTTGGTTTTTCCTCACCTGTAAGACAAATGTCAGGAAAACTTTAAGGCCCAAATGGTCCCCGAAATCATATGGCCATCATCATCCTTATCATCGTCGTCTTTCACCGGTGTGGAAAGCAACGGGAAGCTACCACACCTACAATTCCCTAGTAAAGCTGCAAGCATAGCATGAAAATGCTATGATGGTTTAAGATGGTTGGGAATTGTTTGTGTCACATGTTGGAAAGTATTACCTTTCCTGTGTGTGTTTTTGTGGGCTAATAGTTACCTTGTTCACCCTAAGTTAGAAGGTTGCAGGTTCAAACCCAGCCAGAGTCAAAGTTTTTAAGGAGACTATTTAACTCATGCCCCAAATGGGAGTCAATGACCAATCACATTTCAATGATTTTTTTATTTACAACCAATCACAGTCTTTTTCACCTCGATTTTACCCATTTAATTTTATCACTGTGAAATGAAGCTCCTCCTTTTTAACATTCTGAATAGGTCATAGCATTATTTTGCAGTGACTACATGTGGCTACCAGATTGTATATATAGTGCACGAATGTAACCTTACCGTGGCTGCAGGAGATAATATAAAAACATTTGTAGCAATTGATTATACCACAAAAAAACAAAAAGAAAAGAAACCACTGTTTACACTTTCTTAAACAAATGATTTCCCAGGAAATCCATTCATCCATAGTAATTCTGCCCGAGGGCAGGTCTTTCACTGCAGTCATACTATTTTCATGCTATGCTTTGCAGCTTTACTAGAGAATTGTAGGTCTGGTAGCTTCCCATTGCTTTCCATACTGGTGAAGGATGATGATGATGGCCATATGATTTCGGGGACCGTTTGGGCCTTAAAGTTTTCCTAACATTTGTCTTACAGGTGAGGAAAAATCCCAATAAAAACCTCACCCAGAAAAACTGCCCCGAACGGGGATTGAACCTGGGCCTGCTGCGTGACAAGGCAGCATGCTACCTCAAGATCACAGCGGTGGACTCCCAGGAAATAACATTGCAGAAAAATATAATTGACATATTTACATCACAGGACATCAGAAATTAATTAATATCTATAATGTTGGTTATAAATTTCTCCACTAGGGTGCATTCTTACAACATTGCTATCCTTTGGCAATAAATAATATGATCTGGTTGCAGTGATGAACAAGTGTAACAAACGTTTCTTATTTGTTTACATTAAATATATAAATATTTCAAAATAATTATATTTAAATAATAATATGTGAGTAAACAGCTTAATTTTATTCATTAAATAGTCCTAACAAATGCCACTCTTGATTTCCAAATTCTCTAGATAAATTGGAAATAACTCGTGGCGTTACTTATGATAAAATACTTCAAAAGGAAATATAATGATAGGTGTCTTTAGTTATGGCTGTAAAAGAAGCCCATACTTGAAATAAAAGCCTTCTTTATTTTACAATTTGAAAAATTAATTAAAACTGTAAAAATTGTTTTTATTTAATTATCCCATTTGCACTTTTGATTAAGGCTTCAGAATCCATTTTTGTTTTCTTTTCTTTGTTAATATTTTTAATTTTGTGAATGTGGTACTCTGTAAAAATAGTCACATGTGTAGAAAGTTAACATACCTAGTCCTCCATATTCTGGAAAACATGCATTCTTGTTTTCAAGTCTTTCATACTCTTTGCAGTTACATCGTTCTTGACTACAGCCACTATCTTGGAATTTACCTGATTTTCTATTTCTTGATACAGAACGGTTGAAAGGTTGTAATAACTATAACAAAAGAATAACCATAAATCCAATAAATAAACAATAAATTTAATAATGAGTCATTTTTTACATCTTACCTCGTATTTTATGTTTCTTTAAACATTGGAACTAGTTTTCAAGAGAAAAATCTCTCTCATTTTCAACCGACATTATACATAACTACCGGCTTTTCATTGGAATCTCCATCAATAACGTTGCCATTTGGTGTTGATTTGATGCGACATGAGGTCACGTTCATCAGCAATCTCGAAATTCATGGATCTAAATTTGTTCTTCTGAATATATATCTTCTCCCAAATTGTCAATTCTAAAGGTTTTTCCAATTGTTTTAAAAGTTGGGCCTCTTTTTCAATTTTATGATTCGCCAACAAATTATATAATCAATGGTAAAGAGAAAAATGTTTGCCTGAACTGGGAATTGAACCCTGAATCTTCAGCTTTCTGTGCTGATGCTCTGACAACTGAGCTAATTCATGCTTCATTCCCATCCAAGCATAAATCCTTCCTTTACCTTGCTCTACTGGTCCCACATTCAAATGCAATGAATTGTCATTCACAAATACACAATGAATGGCTTCTACATTAAGAAGACATGAAGGGACTCCACATAGCTATAGCATTATTTATTAAATTAATATTAAGAAGCTAAAGCTATTACTATGACTGAAATAAGTAAATTAATGTACAGAGTGATTCAGAAATATGGCTATATGTTTGATCGCATTTTGTGCCGAAAATATCATTATTAAAGGAAATATGATGTTATCATTGGAAAGGGAATCCTTCAAATTAAAACAATAAAACAAAACAAAAATCACTGCTCACGTGCAGCTTGGCAGGTTGATTTTTGTGGGCTAGCGTCGAACGCCTCCATAATTCTCTTCATTCTTTCTGCATCCGTGCTAATGCGAGGCCTTCCAGAAGGTTTGATTTTCTGTATCCTTCCCATTTCCAGCAGTCGTTTTCTCCACTTCCCCACAGTCGATGGCTACATTGCTACGTTAACTCATGTCTTGCCCGTCTTGTGGCCTCACGATCATTAGCATACGTTATTGCTCACACCATTTTGACTAATGACGTTTGTTCTACACTGTTTTGTTTTATTCCATTGTTGTAATTTGAATAATTGCCTTTCCAATGGTAATTTCATATTTCCTGTAATGGTAATATTTTTTAATCACACAACGCGATCAAACATACAGCCATATTTATGATTCACCCCGTACACAACTAAACTATTGTAATCAATTGTAAACAAATGTTTTTTTTTTCTCTTTACATTGATTACAATAATTTAATTGTGTTCATTAATTTACTTATTTCTTCATAATAATAGCTTTAGCTTCTCAATATTAATAAATTATATTTTTCTCTTCAAATATAATTTGTCCTTCATTGAGATGTGTCAAATGAATAATGAAAACATTCAAATAAACAATAATTTGCTACAAACATTGACCAAAATTGAACTGTGTTTAACCAAAACAAAGAAGTGCATCGTAATCAATGGTAAAGAGAAAAATGTATTGAATTTGAAGAAAAAAAATATATTTTTCATAATTTTTTGCAGTATGGATTTAACAGTTTGGGAAAATATATATATATATTATATATATATATATATTTATTTATTCAGAAAAACAAATTTGAAGATATTAATGATAAAATAAATAAATTTAATCTAAGTGTGTGGCACTATTAAAAGAACTCTTAAAAATAACCATCCATCCATAGTAATTCTGCCCGAGGCCAGGTCTTTCACTGCAATCGTAGCATTTTCATGCTATGCTTGCAGCTTTACTAGGGAATTATAGATGTGTTAGCTTCCCGTTGCTTTCCACACTGGTGAAGGATGATGATAATGGTGATGGCCATATGATTTTGGGGCCTTAAAGTTTTCCTGACATTTGTCTTACAGGTGAGGAAAAACCTCACTCAGAAAAACTGCCCCGACCGGGGATCGAACCCGGGCCTGCTGTGTGACAAGGCAATACGCTACCTCGAGATCACAGCGGTGGACCTTAAAAATATAAGAAAAGAAATAAAAATTATATTTTATAAAGTAATATTTTAAAATAGTTGAAGATTACACCAATTTTGGAATATATTAAACAGTACCAACCAAATTGGAAACACCATCTTGAAAGAATGAGTTCAAATTGTATCCCTAAAACTGTTTATAATTATATACCAAGAGGACGAAGATCTCTGGGTCATCCTATGAAATGCTGGAGGGAAAATTTTCTATAAGATCGTAACAGGCCTTGGCCTAATACTTGGAAGGAAGAAGAAGAAGAAGAAATGAATAATAAAAACATTTATACTTACTGTTCAGCTATTGTTCCTATGTTGGTATCAATGCCCATGATATCAGCTTCTCCTTTGCTGATTTTTCCGAGACAGTCTTCCTTGCTCAAAGCTTGCACACATTTGAGTTCAGGGACAATTCCTTGTGTTATTCCAGCTTGTTTGATCCATTCACACTTCTCGGTCTCCTTAGCTGACACTGTGCACCACCTTATGGGGTGTTGACAAGGTAGAGTGGTTCCTTCTTCTGGGATCTCTCGTCCTGTAATCCACAGAAAATCTCCAAAATTATAACATATATTTTTATTTATTTTTAATACAGTAAAAGCTTAAATTAATAGTGAGTGGAGAACATATTTATAATGACTCACTTCATATAATTTCAAATTTCTTTGATACCGGCGGTTTCAGACAATATCTTGTCCCACCTCAGTCATGACTTCCACTGATGAAATTCTCTGGTTGTTGATTTTTCTATGGAGATCACCACTTGTGCTGTCATCTCTGGTTGAGATTATAAACTTTGAAATTAAATTTTTGTCCACCGGAATATCGAAGTTCATAGATCGATATTTATTCTTCTCAATGAATATCTTTTCCCAAATTGTCAATTCCAACGGTTTGTCCAATTGTTTTCAAAAGTTTTGCCTCTTTTTCAATTTTATGATGTTCTAATAAACTGAAACTGCCGGTATCAAAGAAATTAGAAATTATATGAGGTGAGTCGTTAAAAATATGTTCTCCACTCACTATTAATGATGTAACCTCATAATGTTTACTTCCCAATATTAATTTAAATATAACAGTAAAAGCTCCTTATTTGCGGGGAATATGTTCTGCAAATATGCTGCAAATACAGAAACCGTAAATATAGAATGGTAGTTTGTATGGATATATAGGGGATACATTCCAAAGAAGAAGCATTTAAAACCAAAAAAATATATATATATATATGTTAGTTTTTACACGCTCTATATTAGCTTGACCTGTATCTTTCTATTTATCTATGTAATGGAATCTATCAACGTGATTTTCACCCACTTAAAATCATTGAATCGCCTTGAAACTTTGTATATTTGTAAAGGACCCGTGACAATACAATAATTCCATATTTTGTTTCTAAGATCCTGGCCAGAATCGTCAGAAAATCAAAAAAAGTGTCTTTGTATCTATGTAACGGAATCTTTGAACACGATTTTCACCCACTTAGAAATATTGGATTGACTTGAAACTTTGTATACTTGTAAAGGACTCATGACAATACAATAATGTCATATTTTGTTTCTAAAATCCTGGCCAGAATCATCAGAAAATCAAAAAAATGAAAACTGGTATAATAGGTTGCGGACTTGTCGAGTTTTTAGTCAATCGTTGTAAAAGCTCAGTTGGTAGAGCGGTGAACTCTAGTGGTATATAATTTCAGTAATCCATAGGTCGCTGGTTCAAATCCGGCTGGGAGGATTTTTTTTAGAAGAGTGTTACTTTTAGCTCATACTACAATAGTATCGAATTTAAAGATATTTACATTTTTATCTTATTCTGTAAAATATTAAAACTAAAAAAATAAATAATAGTTTTAAAAAATTAAACCAACACATTTTATTAAAAAAACCGAACTAAAAAAATGAAAAATAATTTTAATTTCCAACACGCTTGGGATAAAATTAAAGTGGTCAGCAAAAAAATCATCTCCAACATATCTAGAATAAAACTAGAGTTATCAACAAAAAGAAAATAATTTTACCATCTAAAGCATGGGGTGCTTTTTATGATTTTAACATTTTCTTCTTAGAGACTTTACTTTTACCAATATCTGTTTATTATCACATATATTAATTGATATAGAGCACTCCACTCTTTTGATGGTAAAATTATTTTTTTGTAGATAACTCTAGTTTTATTCTATATGTGTTGGAGATGATTTTTTTGTTGACCACTTTAATTTTAACCCAAGCGTGTTGGAAATTAAAATTATTTTTCATTTTTTAGTTTGGTTTTTAATAAAGCGTGTTGTTTTAGTTTTTTAAAACTATTATTTTTTTTAATTACATTTACCTGCTTGAATATATTCCTTTAAACTGAATATTCTCGGTTCTATGAAGAGTTTGTTATCATTCCCAAGTACAATTTTTATAAGTGTATCGACCCATGCGAGTGCAGATGATCTCAGTTGTTGACTGGGCAGATATTTCTGCAGCTCTGTGCTCACTCCAGATGCTGTTTCTTCACTGCAATAGAAAATAATATTTACATCATTACCTAGCATGCGTTGCTATGCTAAATAAATGAAATACAGAGTGTCCCATTCAAACCTCCCACATTGTAATTAATCATAACTAACAAAGTATGCGGAATTATGAAATGAGGCCGGTATTAAATGAAACAGAAACTCAAAGAATTTTTATTGCCACACACTAAAACACCTCTATATGTGCACCATTAGTAGCATGAACAATATTAAGTCTGTATTTGATTTCGTGCCACGTTCTGTCCACTTGAACTGCTGGGAAGCTTGGCAGATTGATTTTTGTGGATTTCTCTGAAATCCTGCTCTAATTTCTTGAATCTTTTCTTCTGAAACATGTGTACAAGCACCTCCTGATTCTTTTTTAATGCTTCCAGTCACCAGAAACTTCTTAATATTATTCGTTGTTTTTAAACATCTTAATGATGGACAAATTATATTTGAAAAGAAAAATATACGCCTAGACTGGGGTTTGAAGCCATTGAAAAGAAGCACTACTGGCTTATAGTAATGTTTAAATTCCCAATAAAATATCTTCTTAATAAAGAAGCCGCCATTTGCAAAAATCGTAGCAACAGCTTGTAGCATTAGGGAGTTAACTATGTAGAAGGGAAAAATACGCGTTTAGATTGGAGGCCTAGGTAGCTCACTTGGAAGAGCATTGACATAGAGAGTCAAAGGTCCTGGGTTCAAACCCCAGTCTAGGCATATATTTTTCTTTTCAAATATAAAAAATCAATGTCTGAAGATCAAATTAACTTTGAACATAAATACTCGTAGCATTAAGTTTTAGAAAATTAAAGATTTGGTGAGAAAGATAAGTGTTTTAGCTACGGAGAGAAGTAAATAAAAGTAGTTTGTTTTGATAACAGTACACTTCTTACTTCCTAGTGATGATGGAGTCCCATGGCTGCGCAATCCAAGTGCACGGCTCTTCAGTGCTGAGAGGCTGTGTAGTTCCGTTCGGGCACAAGTAGTTGTACTGGTTAACATCAATGTTTTGTCGATTTAAAATGCCCTGGATGATCTCCAGCTGAAAAGGATATCAGGTAAGATCAACAATTAATTTCTGAAAATATTTGCTTGCAGAATTTGTGCACCTCTTGTAATTTATGCAATCATATCCTTGGACGTTCTATAACTGCAAATGCATTTATTTTGAGTCATAAATCACTTTTATATTTAATAATTTATCTACAATGTTGTGCCTTAGCCTCTCCTTTGTTAGGAGTTATTAGACCAACTTAATTTAGTTATTGTTCGATGTTTTTTTGGCTCAACTGCACTTCTACTAGCGCTTGATTTTTCAGTTATATTGTTGTAAACTATAGCTCTTCTACTGTATTTACTAACATTATTTAATACTTTAAAACTTTTTCAAACAATTTTTATAACATTATTAGACAATTCTGAATATTTATTTAAATATGCAATATTATGACACTGTTAGACAATATTGTGATGCTAACTGCTATTTTCTCCACAGAGTATATTACTTAGTCTATGATTGTTCTATTGCTGTTTTGGGTTATCGCTGGTTGGATCAGCGTTAGGGAATGATAAGTAAGTGTACACACATTTTTAATAAATGTTTGGTAATTTTAATAATATTAATATATTTTTTTAACATAGATTTGGGGATTTATTGCAAAGATTGGTCATTTAAATTTCATAGCGACGGATAGTAATCGAGGATGATAATCGATATGTGGTTCGATTGTGGGTTATTATATATCCTATATATATCTTTAAAAAATATATAGGAAATTCACATACCAGCCTTGGGTACATATATTTGAGAAGTTTAATATTAAATTAGCACCGAAAAATAACTACAGTTTAAATAAACTAATAAAAACCAACAAAAATGAAAAAACTGATAAAAATAAAAAATCAGGAATATCAAATTGAATGCACGAGTTGTGAAATATATATATATAGGAAAAACAAAAAGAAACCTAAAAATTAGAACCAAAGAACACATAAGAAATATTAAAAATGGGGAAATAGAAAAATCTGCAGTTGCTGCTCATGTTGGTCTGAAAAACATGATATAAATTCAGACACTAAATTATTAAAACAGTTAGAAAATACAAAAGAGCTGACTATTTGGGAAAAAATCTATATTCAGAAGAACAAAAACACAGTTATGAATTTTGAAATACCGACGGAGCGTGACCTTGTTTGGAGGTTCTTTGGCCAACCACAGGATGGAGCTGACATCAACATTCAGATTGTGAAACATAAATCTAACCAGTCTGGACAAGCTGACGATTAAATAGAATTGTTTTGTAACATGTCCAAGAACAAATAAACATTAATATTGAGGTAAGATGATCAGACTGTAAATAATTTAACACACAAAAAATTTCATCAGAATTGGTCCAGTCGTTCAGGAGGAGTTCAGTGACGTACACACACAAGAACTATGTATATAAAGATATTATACTTACTCCAAAATATAGTCTAACATAATATTTTGACACGTATGCAATGTCACCACCATATTTGTTAAACAGTCGAGTGCTCCATACTGATTGCCGTCGGAATGAGGATTGTAAGAACATCCACTTACGGAATAACACAGTGAGCATAGATTGCTGTATTCTTCTTTTTTCTGAAACAAGAGCATTGTTCATATAGACTATTTAACTCATGCCCCAAATGGGAGTCAATGACCAATCACATTTCAATGATTTATTTACAACCAATCACAGTCGTGTTTCACCTAGAATTTACCAACTAAAGTTTATCGTAATAAAGAAAGTACCTCCTTTTTAACATTCTGAATAGGTCATAGCATTATTTTGCAGTGACTAACTCTATAAGAAATACGGCTGCCAGATTGTGTATATAGTGCATGAATGTCAACACATAGCGCATGCGGGAGTTAATATAAAAACATTTGTAGCAATTGATTATACCACCAAAATAAGAAACCACTGTTTGCACTTTCTTAAATGTATTTTTTCCCAGGTAATAACATTCCAGAAAAATATAATTGTCATATTTACATCATACGACATCAGAATTAATATCAGTTTGATGTGTTTCATTTTTTCTCCACTAGAGTGCAATTCTTACAATATTGCATTTGTTTGGTAATAAATAATATGATCTGGTTGCAGTGATGAACAAAAGAAGTAAATGAAGCGTACCAATCATCTCATTTGTTTTCATTAAATATATAAATATTTTAAAATAGCTATATTTAAATAGTTTAATTTATTCGTTAATAGTCGTAACAAATGCCACTGTTGATTTCCAATCCTCTAGATAAATTGGAAATAACTCATGGCATTACTTATGATATATTTATTTCTGATTAAGTAAACTTTAATTTTTTCAATGTTTTTATTTATTGTGCTTCAGTAGCTAAAAAATGAAGGTTAAAACAATAATAAAACACAGAAAATTGTAATGTTTTTATTTCATTTTATCCTCACACTAACAAATTCACTGGAACTATCAAACCTGCAGGTTCATGGCCATGCAGACAATAGCTTACCATACATCCCTATCCTGAACTAATGTTTTCGAATCAACCCCTGCATAATCTACTTCCCTCAAATCATGGATAATGTTGTTCTCCCACCTCATTCTTGATCTACCAACTGGGCATTTTTCTCTGGTTTTCCTACAAGAAGCTTCCATGCACATCTTTTCATTCCCCATACATGCCACATGTCCTGCTCATTGCAGCCTAGAAGACTTAACTGTTCTTATTATATCTCATTTCCTATAAGGGTCATGTAGCTCACTCTTATGTAGTCTTCTCCATTCACCTGTCTGTTCATCTCTTTTTGTCCGAAAAATTTTCCTGAGAACTTTATTCTCAAATACTCGTAATCTCCTTTCCTCCCTTAAAGTAAGAGTCCATGTTTCACATCCATATAATATAACTGGTAGAATAATAGTTTTATATATTTTCAGTTTAACGTTTTCTGAAAGGAGTGGGACAACAAGAGTCGCTGTAATACATAATAGCACACATTTCCAGAATTGAGCCTATGTTTAATTTCTTTGTGTAGCTCATTCCTGGGGGCACGCCGTAGCTTAGTGGTTAAGGCACTGCACTACAAGCCGGAAGGTCATGGGTTCAAGCCCTGGTGGGGTCAGGATTTTTAAAACTGACCCAAACCTTCTGGCGGCATTATGGCCCTGGGGTTGACTCAGTCTCTAACGGAAATGAGTACCAGACGCTTGTTCTGGGGGTAAAGGTGGCCGTCACGCAGGGCTGCAACCCAGCTGACATCAAGTGCGATGTCCAGAAAAGTGGGAGCCTTAACCTCCTACTACCCCAAGGGCCTCCTGAGGTCTGTAGTGGGATCACTTTACTTTATTTTTACCTCATTCCTATTTGTAATTATTGTTTCTAGGTTATATTTGAAGAGAAAAATTTTTGCCTAGACCAGGACTCGAACCCGGGACCCTTGGCTTTCCGGGCCAAGTGCTCTACCAACTGAGCTACCGAGGCGAGTTACGATCTAGATGCAAATTTTTCTCTTATATACGTTGTAATTCCCTATCGCCAAATGCTTTCGAAACCATTGCTTCTATCTTTGCAAATGGCGGCTTCTTAGTTAAGAAGACATTTATTGGGAATTTAACATTACTTTATAAAGCTAGTAAGGCTTCTAATGATGTTTTTATTATTGATTTAACATTTCTCACTGAAAGATAAATTATATTTGAAGAGAAAATTTTCGAGTCCCGGTCTAGGCGAAAATTTTTCTCTTCAAAATATATTTATCTTTCATTGAGAATGTTAAATGAATAATAAAAACATCATTGTTTCTAGGTGTTTGAATTCAGCCAATTGTTCAAAATTTCCCTTGAAACTAATTAATTATTAATCGAAATGAATTAACTAATAAATCAGTCTTACATAAAAGGACACGTTACCAGCAAGAATTGCTCCTTAACAGGAATGCTATTTTCTAGTCATGAAAAGCCCTATAGGGTATGGTAATCCCAACAGATGGGACTCTACCTTCTGGTTGAGCATCAGGTTCGCTACCTCACCTTGAATCTGAGAACGTTGACTGTAATAATATGTTAGAGCTAACTAATGTAGATACATACTGAACCTTTTTTCCAAAACAGCGTAGTCACTGGGAGCCACTCTCCAGGACGGCACGTTCTTGTGAAAAATGATGACAAGGCGTGTAGTTCAGACTCTACTGATGATCTTAGTGACCTGTCGCATTTCACTGTTGTGTTCAACACAACTCGCTCAAAGTGCTGTCACAACAATTATCAAATGTTAGTATTTTTAACACACTTTTCATCGACAAGAGAAACATTTAATATGGTCATCTCTACAAATAAAATTAAATATACGGGGTGAATCATAAATATGGCTACACGTTTGATCGCGTTGTGTGATGAAAATATTACCATTACAGGAAATATCAAATTACCGTTGGAAAGGCAATTATTCAAATTACAACAATGGAATAAAACAAAACAATGTAGAATTTAGTCAAAATGGCGTTGAATATGCAACAGCAAATTACAATTGCTGCATGGGCAATAACGTATGCTAATGATCATGAGGCTGCAAGATGTGAGTTTAACATAGCATTGCAGCCGTCGACTGTCGGGAAGTGGAGAAAACAACTGCTGGAAATGGGAAGGATGCAGAAAATCAAACCTCCTGGAAGGCCTCGCATTAGCACGGATGCTGAAACAACAAAGAGAATTGTGTAGGCGTTCGACGCTAGCCCACAAAAATCAACCCGCCAAGCTGCACGTGAGCAGTGATTTGTTTTGTTTTGTTCTATTGTTGTAATTTGAAGGATTCCCTTTCCAATGATACATCATATTTCTTTAATAATAATATTTTCGTCACAAAATGCGATCAAACATATAGCCATATTTCTGAATCACTCTGTACTTGTATATCTAAGAACCCAACAACATGTAAATTAAAAGTTAATGGGGAAAATTATACAAGAAGTTATGGATTTTAAATATCTTGGGATGCACATTTCTAGCTCTCGTAAATTGAATGATGAAGTAAGATCTCAGGTTTTCGAAGCATCAAAAATATCCGGATACTTACTTACAAGATGTTATGTGGAAAAACAAATATTTAAACACAGAAAGTAAAGTAAAAGTTTATAAAACATGTGTCTTCTTCTACTTTCCAAGTATTAGGCCAAGGCCTGTTACAATTCTATAGAAAATTTTCCCTCCAGCATTTCATAGGACGGCCCAGAGATCTTCGTCCTCTTGGTATATAATTATAAACAGCTTTGGGGATCCGATTTGAACTCATTCTTTCAAGATGGTGTTTCCAATTTAGTCGGTACTGTTTAATATATTCCAAAATTGGCGTAGTCTTCAATTCTTTAAGAATCAGTGTTCCTTTTCCGATCCCATCTGGTGTAACCCGCTGTTCTGTGCGTGAATCTCATTTCACAAGCCGTTATTCTGCTTTCATGTTGTCTTTTAGTGTCCATGCTTCACTACCATAGGTCAACACTGGTCTAGCCAAAGTGTTAATAAACGTAATCTGGTGTTTTATAAAACATATGTATGACCGATAATGGCATATGGTGGGGTTACAAGAGCAGATACTAGCCATTCATGAGAACAGCAGAAATGAATACTTTAAGAGACACAGTAAACAAAACAAGACAGGAACCAGGATGTGAGGGAGGAATGCAATATCACAGATGTTATATTTGAAGAGAAAAATTTTCGCCTAGACCGGGACTCGAACCCGGGACCCTTGGCTTTCCGGGCCAAGTGCTCTACCAACTGAGCTACCCAGGCGAGTTACGATCTAGACGCAAATTTTTCTCTTATGTACGTTGTTAATTCCCTCGTGCCAAATGCTTGAAACCATAGCTTCTATCTTTGTAAATGGCGGCTTCTTAGTTAAGAAGACATTTATTGGGAATTTAACACTACTTTATAGCCAATAGGGCTTCTATTGACGATTTTTATTATTAATTTAACACTTCTCATAGAAGATAAATTATATTTGAAGAGAAAAATATTTTCGCCTAGACCGGGACTCGAACCCGGGACCCTGGCTTTCGGGCAAGTGCTCTACCAACTGAGCTACCTCAAGAGATGGAATGAGATGCAATCATTGACATAGCGTGTGTAAATAAACAGGCATATGCCTATAGTAAAGAAGAAGTTTTACTGAAATTATAAACCAAAAAAATAAATTTGATTTGTTGAATATTTATTACTACACGTGACAAATTCTGCATAGATGCCCAGAGAGGGAGACACAAGCAGTATTATTCCTAACTCTCTCTGGCACTATCGAACCCATAGGTTCATGGTCGCATGGACACAAGCTCTTCATACATACTGATCTTGAGTTAATGTTTTCCGATCATCTCTTGTATATTATACTTTCCTTAAATCATGGTTAATGTTATTCTCCCACCTCATCCTTGGTCTACCTGCTGGGCGTTTTCCCTCTGGTTTTCCTACAAGTTTCCATGCCCCTCTTTCAATCACATGTCCTGCCCTTTACAGTCTAAGAGACTTAACCATTCTTAATATATCTGGTTTCCTATAAAGATCATGTAGCTCAATGTTATGTAGTCTTCTCCATTCACCTGTTTGTTTATCCCCCCTCCCCAACAAAATATATAGTTTTTCAAAGAGAATTCTGCAACTGGAAAGAAGGAAATCTACAAAAAGCAGTGTATATTCTATTCCATAGTGTTCTGCCCTAGGGCAGGTCTTTCACTGCAATCATAACATTTTCATGCTATGCTTTTCAGCTTTGCTAGGGGATTGTAAGTGTGGTAGCTTCCCTTTGTTTTCCCACACCGGTGAAGGATGATGATATAATGTGTGCCAAAAATAAAATTAATTTATTGGTGCATGACGATGTGTGGATGGGTGTTTTAAGACGTGTTGCTCGTTTGTGATTTCTAGAGCAATTTGAAACTTTCCGTGAATGAAGGATATTCAAAAGTAAGGTAAGAAAATAAATAGAATTTAGGTAAAATTTTTTATCTCTTACCTCATATTTTAAAAAAATTACCTAAATGAATATACCTCATAGTGTGAATTCCTAAAATAAGTAAATAAATGGAACTTGACTAAATTTTATTTAATAATTAAGTTTGTTACCTCATATTGTTACACTTTGAATTTGAATTGTGCCTTTCTATTCAGAAGGAAGGAACAGACTTCAAACATTTATTTCTTCCAAAGTACAAAAAATAGAAACATAATTCCAACGTTCCTGGAAAGAGAAAATTTCAAATTTCACTATTTGATGCATTCAATATGAGCACCATGTGTTACACGACAAATATCAAAACGGTGGCTCCTTTCTTGCCTCACCCAAATCAGCTGGTCTCTAGTTATCAAATTCACAGCTTCAACAATTCAGTGCCACAGATTTTCAAGAGTGTCAGGCAAAGAGGGGATAAAAACACAGTCTTTTAAGTAACCCCACAGATAAAAAATCACACAGGGTTAGGTCTGGTGACCTGGGAGGCCACCGGTAATAAAGTTGATCTTCTGCTCCTCCTCTTCCAATCTAACGTCCTGAAATGGCGTTATTTAGGTAATGTTGGACGTGGTTACAGAAATGAGGCGGGGCACCGTCTTGCATAAAGATGAAGTTATCTTCAAATTGAGGAAATAACCAGTTTTCAAGCATGTCTAGATAGTAATTAAAACTATTGTCTGTTCATTCTTACCTCTTAAAGATGTTTTTGTTGAACATATATTTCAGAGCTTCTTAGCCCCATCGTTACTGTAATCGCTGACGTTGGAGCTAAGAAACTCTGAAACATATGTTCGACAAAAACAAATCTAAGAGGTAAGAATGAACAGACAAAATGTTTTAATTATTAAACAAACCTCTTAATTAAGTTATATAGATAGGAAATAACACTATGAGGTTTATTTTAATTTTGTTGAGTTGTTTCTTGACTCACCTCACACTTCTTAACTCCCAAGCAGACTCGAGTTTCTTCACTTCATTTGTGACATTCTCAATGCTGTATTACGTTCACAACTGATGTCCAACGGTCTCCTCTCCTGCAGACTGACCTCTGCGCCATCTGATGGCTGACGACGATTTGGAAGTTATCAGATGGCACGGAGGTCAGTCTGCAGGAGAGGAGGCGTTGGACATCAGTTGTGAATGTAATACAGCATTGAGAATGTCAAATGAATGAAGAAACTCGAGTCTGATTGGGAGTTAAGAAGTATGAGGTGAGTCAAGAAACAACTAAACAATATAAACCTCTTAATGTTACTTCCTATTTTATTTTAAAATGTCTAGATAGATTACTCTTGTCACCGTTTTCTCCAAAAAGAAGAAAGGTCCATAACCTTTGTTTACAGATCTTTGGTGAATTTCTTTCATGTTCAATAACTGACATAGGATTTTCACTTGCCGTGATCGGAACTTCAAGCTTTTCTCTTTCCAGGAACGTTGGAATTGTCTTTCTACTTTTTGTAGTTTGGAAGAAATGAATATTTGAAGTCTGTTCCTTCTTTCTGTTTATGTGCCACCTTACATTAGGTCTACTATAGCTTGCCACTGTATTTATAACAGAATGGAAGCTTGTTTTTAATTTACCTTAAGTACTCTATCTGTCCAAATTTGTGAGCTGCTGAAACCAGGGTGACAAAAATTCTTTCCTTTCAAGTTTGTCAGAGGTCCAGAGAAGTCCCCTTTTATTACAGCCACTGTTTCAAATTTGAATTTTGCTGCAAAAAAATAAATTAATAACAATTATTAATATAAGAAGACATAAAGACAATATACAGGCCTACCAAGAAAATCAAGAACCTTCTCAGGCCTATAAAGGATCAACTCCATCCTCATCAGACAGCAGGCATATACAGGATTCCGTGCAGTTGTGGAAAAGTGTATATAGGAACACAAAATGCAGCATCGCAACCAGACTTAAGGAGCATGAAAGATACAGTCGTCTTAAACAAGTGGATAAGTCGGCAGTAGCAGAACACTCTTTACTTGATGGTCACAGACTACAATACCAGAATACAGACATATTATCTAACTGCACACACTATTTTACCCGTCTACAACAAGAAGCCATCGAAATATTCAAACATAAAAGAATAGAAAAGAAGAACCATTAAAAGTCAACAAAGTATGGATACCGGTTCTTAAAAAACGCAGAATACAAACCTCTACAAGTATAGTCGACTAGACCATCAAACAGCAATCTCACTGG